>OZ017742.1:64542681-65072681 GCA_963969285.1 Odontomyia ornata | reverse complement strand
ATGCGTCAAATGCAAGGACGTGCATGCTCCCGGTGAGTGCAAATTGATTCAGACGCAGCCAAAACAGAAATGATACTGTGTTAACTGCGGTATTTTTGGTCCTCCGGCATCATATCGAGGATGATCCCGACATCAAGATGCAAGAGTAAAATTTGTACCAAAGCAAACACAACTACACCGCAGTGTCTTAGTCCAAACTTCGTCAAGCCCGGAGTATCATTTGCAGAAGCCACTAGAGGACCAACAGAAAATGCGGTAAATAATGTAAATAATATAAGTGGCAATAATGAGCTGCTTCTCAAAGTTCACCAGCAACTAAATTCTTTATCGGAGAGAATCAACAAACAAGCTACGAAAATTAATCTTGTTTTTCATCTTTCAGGGGGTTTCAAATGCCTCAAAATAATTTGTCATTCAGTCACATTCCCAAGGATAGGATTCTTTCACCTCGATAAACGTCAACTCCATTGTTACTAAACATCGGCGTGATTATCTCCTTGAATTCATTGTTAAGCAAAAGACTGATATCATGCTTCTCAGTGAAACCCACCTCAATACATGGCACTCCATGACATTCAAGGATTTCGAATTCATAAGAAACGATAGGGTAATGGGTGATGGGGGAGGTGGTATCGAGATATTGGTTCCAAGACCCAATGGTTTCCAAAACATTGAAAAAGTCCAACTCAAAAGCTTTGAATCTCTTGAAGTGTCCGTTATCATAATTTCACTGCCAAGTGGGGATAACCTCTTCATTATCTCTGCCAATGCAACTAGTGGAACTGTTCTCAAACTCGAGGAAGAGCTCAATTCCTTGCTTGATATACTCGCATTGAACAGGCTGCATAATTATTATGTTCTTGCTGGTGACCTGAACGCCAAGCATTCCTCATGGCTGAACGCCACTAATAACCCAAGAGATGTATTCCTGAAATCATGGATAACAGAATACCAAACTAAATACAGGTGCACTCTATATGGGTCGGAGTTCCCAACATACCTTAGGACAAATTCATATTTGGACCTCTCCATTGTTGACGCAATACTTGAATTCAGCTTTAATAGTCCTCAACGAAGACTGCAGGTGCTTCCTTATGATACCGACCATAACGCAATCGTAATTAAAAATCAATCATCAAAGGGATAATTTCTTCCTCATTCCAGTTTAACATGAAAATCATCGGTTGAATTTCAAAAAAACAGACTGGGGAAAGTTTCAAAAGAAGTTTAATCGAAAATGCCAAAAGCGATGCCTTCCTTCTGATGATGGCAACTCTTGCTCAATTGTTCCTAATGACAGGAATTTAACTAACGATGAAATAGATGTCTATTTGTCGAAGTTAGAGAAGCTGACGTTGGAAACGATTGAGAAAGTAGTTCCCAAGATTAAACATCGAAATAATAATGAAGGATATGAAAAACCCACCAACCATCGCAAGGTTGAAAAGATTGAAAAGCCATCTTCTCACACTCGTCAACAATATTTATCGACAATTTTCGGACAATAACCATTCGTCGCTGGCCTTGTTGAAATTATACCTGAAGAATGTCCGGAACTTAATCCGTTCATACTTCAGGAGTGAGGTCAGCAAGGACCCAGGTTTTCGCGAAAGTAAATAGCATATTCCATAAGAAGTCTCAAGGCATCAAATCTTGAAGTCACTACTGATGAGATAAATCTTCTCGATAGGGCTGGTATCAAAATTGGTAGTACAACTCCGGGTAGAAATGGAAACAGGATTATATGTGATGGATTGCAGGAACTTGCCCTGATTGGAACACATTTTGAATTGGTTCATCTGCCAAACCAAGAGAGAAGGAATGAAATATTTTCGGAGGTCGTTGAAGCAAAAGTTTCCGACTTCAAATCAAGCCTGAACGGCCAATCAATTCTTCATTTCAAAAAATCATGTGGTACTGATGGTGTTCTAAATGTAGTTGTCCAACATTTGCCTGAGGTTGCTATAAGAAATTATTGCATATTGTTCAACAACATGTTGAAAAATTCATATTTCTCAAATGAGTGGAAAAAGGCTAAGGTATTTCCGATCTTGAAGAAAGGAAAAGAATCTTCATGCCCTAAAAGCCATCATCCAGAGCATTAAGCACCCACATTGAGAAAAATGAGTTAATGCTGAATGGCCAATGTGGTTTTCGTGCCAGGCATTTGACTCACATGCAATAACCAAGTAATCTCAAACATATGTTGGAAACTAAATGATAGAGAATGTGTTGGGGCATGTCTTATTTATAGGGAGAAAGCCCTTCATACGGTGTGGTTAGATGGACTAGTTTTTAAACTCCTTCAGGACAAGTTTCCCAGACACCTTGTTGCCATGATGTGCGATATGTTATACGGGAAATTGTTTGTTGTAACTGACGTGAATCTGACAACAATGCGTGAATTCAGGGTCTTGAATGGTCTACAGCGGGGAACAGTTACTGCGCCTCTGCTCTTCTCAATCTTCATTCACAAGCTTTTGAACGGCTTTGATTTTAACGCCTCGCCAACTTGATTATTGGTAGCGTTTGCTGATGATCTGAGCATCTACACAGCAGACTGAAAAGCTACAATAGTTCAAAGTAATCTCCAAAAAATGTTCAATGATGTGCAGCTGTACACTGACAATTGGCGAATGAAAATCAATGCGCAGAAGTGTGGAACAATCTTGTTTTGGACAACGCTGCAGGGGATCAGTCAAGACCTGAAACGTAATTGGAAAGATTCCCACATCATGGCTGACGAGGGTAGTTCAGAACGGGTTCCGGATAAATCCTGTATTCTATACCTCGGTGTTCATCTCGATCAACATCTGTACTTAACTGAACATGTCAAAATCCTCAGTAAAGGACAAAAGGCAGTCGTGGCCCTACGAAGACTCTTTCATTCCAATTAAATTGATCAAAAGGTCAAAATTATATGTTACAAGACCCTGACTCGAGCAGTTTTGACATACGGATGTCAGACCTGGTATCACCAGAGCACGAGTACTATGGAAAATTAAGAGTTTTCGAAAGGAAATGTCTTCGTGCATGTACTAGCTTGTACATAAAGTTTGGGATGGATTAGAAGCATTATATTTCAAATAGAAAAATTTATCAAACTGCTCAAGTGACAAGAGTCGATGTCTTCATATTGAAACTTCTTCGGAATCATATCATAAGATCTGTAACTGTGAGTCAAAACCCCTGGATTTCACAGCCGTTCCACCCTACAGACGGGTATATTGTGAGTTGCCTCGCTACTGGCCTTGCTCCTCCAAATGCATTCGTGTATTTGGACATGAGTCGATATGTTCTTGATTCTGACTTCGTCCCAATCATATATCAGATATATAGACGGGCCACCGATGAGAAGATAAAATATCCTCCGAATTTAAGTTCACGAGACCAACAATTCTAATCGAGATACTCATATGCTAGATTTGTTGCAGCTGATCGAGCTGAGATGGGGCAATCTAGGTATTGGTGGCTACATTAAGTATTGTTGTTTATTTTGTGCTGAAAGTTTGGGATAGGTTAAGTATAGGTTATTCTTTCTTTATTTCATTCGAGATAAGGTAAGACGTGTAGGTTAGCAATATTGTGGTAGCATTGTATTAGTATAAGATAAAGTTTTTGATTGAATTTTATAAGCTTTTGACTTTACAATATGCAGCAGTTCGCACAGTAAATAATTAAAAAATTCTTTTGCATTCAATCGTCACAAAAATAAGTCTCTTAAAGTTCTCTTGCATTGTTATTTTTGACTTCTTTTTTGAAAAAAAAGCACAAATGAAAGTAATACACCACTTCAACACAACGGCCGCACCACTTCAATGCAACATGCAACATTTCGTACAATAAATAACCTCAAAATAATATTCAAATGATTCTAGCCTTAAACCAATGATGCCCACATATTGCCGAACATATAACTGATTATTTTATTCCTTTGCCAACCTCACAATCCCTCATTAAAAATGAACACTACCAAGACGCGGATGCGAGCCGATGGCTACCAGGAAAAGTTAGGTTGAACACTGATCCGCGTTGCTGGCACTGAATGTGTTAATATCATAGCAGGCACTCATATGCTGCTATTATGTGAGCCAAGACAAAAGCCCAAAATATATCAAGCATAGTCGTATGAAGTTAAGGTATCATAGCGCAATGGTATCAGCGCAGTGCGTTCATACCACTGCTGGCGCTGGTCTAAGTATATCTGTGGCGATCATAAAAACTATTTTCACCAGTGAGTGGCGCTGAAATTATCTCGAGGAAGTTTGACTTTACACATCTCGCAATCAATCAGCTAGGAACAGGAAGACATTTCATCAGCTGTTCTCTTTGGCTTTTGGTCGCGAAGCAGACAAGTTAAGTTTCATTTAACGAACTGTTATATATTCAGATTTTCGCAATAAATTGTTATTTAGCACATTAAGCAAGTTTAACGATTGCATTGTGCACGTCTTAATCAACAGAATTCAAGGCGGCTACAACTGGTGATCCTATCATCGACGTGAGCCCCAGCTAGGAGAGCACCCATTAAAATGTCGACTGAAGCTTTCAACATACACCACCGTCGGCAAGGCACAGCAATAACACGTTGCTCGACACTCTATATGAGCCAAGCAAGGACATGATATCTTCACCCAAATTGTTGCCACCGGTTGATGCAGCAGCAAACTTTCCACCATCTGCGGAAGCTGCTTCTGTCAAAAACGTGAAATTGCCACCATTTTGGCGAAGCGACCTAACGCTTTGGTTTGTCCGGGCGGAGGTGCAATTTTCACCAATAAAATAACATCTGATAACGCTCGTTATTACACGATTACCACTGCTCTGGACATCAATATCCTGCAGCAAGTATCTGAGATTATCAGTTCGCCAACAGTCAAGAACAAATATGGTACGCTCAAATGGCATCTTGTCACCAGATTTTCCGAATCTAAGAAGCAACAGCTAAACCGGTTGCTCACAGGAGCAGACCTTGACAAAAAACAACCGTCACAACTACTTCGAGAAATGAAAAATTTCGCACCTTTGGATTTGTCTGAGGACATCTTCAAAACATAGTGGATGAAACGACTACCAGTGAGCGTCAGGTACGTTCTGGCTGTTAGCGAGGATTCCGAACTCTACAAACTCGCAAAGATAGCAGACCGCATAGTGGAAAACAGTGTACGTTTTGACTACAGAGACCACTCCACCACAGGCAAGCGCGCTTGATACGTCGGAACTCAACAAACGCTTGAAAAAATCGAGGGTCAGCTTAATAACTTGTCGTTTAGATGACAAAATCAACAAACAATTTCAACCCCTCTGATTTGCACGGTTCGACAGGTGAGGCCACCGCACTTCAGCTAACAACGAGGCTTGCTATTACCATTAAAGATTTGGCGTAAAAGCGAAGCAGTGCTCGAAGCCTTGTTCGTTTCAAGCAAATCAGCATCAGGGAAACTAAGACAGTTGCCTTCCATCACCGGAGTGGTAGACTACACATAGCCGATCATCAGTCACACTTAAATTTCCTAATCAACTCCAGCCCGTCCGTCTCGATTCTGCCTAAACGCTTCGCTCAACTTCAACAGCCACAAATGCAAACATTATATGCCGCCAACAACACCACAATTACCACGTATGGTAAACGACCCTTGAAGATACACTCAAGTTTCAAGCATCTATTTGCGTGGAATTTTGTTGTAGCAAATGTCTCTACACCAATTAGCGGGGCGGACTTCTTGACACATTACGGGCTTTTGATCGATTTAAAAACAGAAGGAAATTCGATGACAATTCGACCTTCTCTATCCCGGGACAAATCGCTCTAGTTGGTGTTTTCGGGGTGTCTACGACACATGCAAAGGCAATCACAACGGCAACTATAATTCAGCTTACGACTCACGACACATCTTCAACAACAATAGCAAAACACACACCAGCACTAGCTAACCAAGTGGTACATTTCATTGAAACAACTGGACCACCAGTTTTTCAATGGCCTCGACGTCTGACAGACAAAAAACTGAAAGCAGCACGAGCAGAATTCGTTCGGATGCTTAAAATGGGTATTTGCCATACAACGAGTAGTCCTTGGGTCAGTCTCATCCATATAGTAGCCAAAAAGTACGGGGGCTGGAGAGTTTGTGGCGACTTTTGCAAACTTAACGCTAACAGTACCGGGTCGATATCCAATTGCACATACAAAAGCCGTGGCTGACCGGCTTCACGATAAAACTATATTTTCGAAGTTGGATCTTGAACGGGCTTACCATCAGATCCCGATGTCCAAAGCCGACATAAAAAAGACAGCCGTTGCAACACCATTCGGGTTGTTTGAATATTTGGTCATGCCTTTCGGTCTTAGAAATGCCACACAAACTTAACAACCGCACATGGACAACATCTTCTTCGGACTGGAATTCGTCTTCTGCTACATGGACGATATCATCATCATGTCAGACAATGCTGACCAACATCGAGAACACCTCAACATTGTCCGTCAACGACTTGAGCAACATAACTTGCACATTAACATTGATAAGTGTTCTTTCGGTTAAACGGAGATAGAGTATTTGGGCTACACGATCAACAAAAACGGTTCACAACCAACACAAGAGCGAATCACTGCGCTGCTTAACTTCAAGCAACCTGAGACCACCGTTGAGCTGTGTTGATTTCTTGGGGCCCGCAACTTCTACAGACGTTGTTTTAAATACTCAGCCCACCATCAGGCATCGTTGAACACTTTCTTAAGCGACAGCAAGAGAAACGATAATCGCAAAGTTCCTTGGACACCACGAACGGAATCAGAATTCCAAATGTGCAAACGCGCCCTTGCAACTGCAGCCTTACGCATCCATCCGGATCACAAGGCACAAATTCTTGTCACTGACGCATTTGACATTGCTATCGGAGTGCCTTGGAACAGCACGATGCCGAACACTGGCATCCACTTGGCTTCTTCCCTCGTAAGCTGGCTCAACGGAAGCTAGATATAGCGCGCATGACCGTGAACTACTAGCTATTTATGCCGCAATTTAGTTTTTTAGGTATATTCTGGAGGGTCCGCATTTCATTATCAAAACTGATCACAAGCCTTTAATCTACGCATTCGTTCAAAGTCTTGATAAAGCCAATCCGAGACAGTTGGACTTCATCTCTCAGTTTACGACGGAGATAGTCTACGTCTACGACTCGGAGAATCTGGTAGCCGACACCTTCTCCAGAATTAATACGATACAACTTCCAAAACGTTGACAACCGAACAAAGCACTCAATTTGAGAGTGCACTTTTTCGAGCCCTTACCAATCTGACCGTAATGAAACGAATTAGAACAACACCCTTTCATCCTGGGTCAAATGGTGCGATTGAGAGATGGCAACGAACCTTCAAATAGATAGAACTACTTCCAACTGTTCTGCTAGGATTGCGAACGCACTCAAGGAGGACTTGGGAGCTTCACCCGCTGAATTACTTTACGGTGAACAGCTATGTGTTCCGGGCGATTTTTTTACAAACAAGGACATGCCAGCCGGGCCCACCTTTTTTGTCGATGAATTTCGTGAGCACGTGCAAGTCCTTCGGCTGACACCAACAGCTCATCACATAAAAAGAAGTCTTTTTCAATACAAGGATCTCTACACTTGCACTCATGTCTTCCTGCGAGTCGATGCAGTCAGACAGCCGTTGGAGCAACCCTACACAGGACCACACGAGGTGGTTAAATGAATCAACGATCACGTCTTTATTATCAAGATAAAGGGATAAGATGCGACCGTCTCAAGCGACCGACTCAAACCAGCGTATACTTCAAAGATGACAACGAACAACATCATGGCATTCCCCTCAGAACGTACAGTCGGACGTTAAAGCCAACATCAGCTTGACGTCAATTCTGGAAACTATTACCACCACAGAATGGCGCTGACATCATTTCGAGAAAGTTTGACTTTACACATCTGGCAACCAATCAGCTAGCAACAAGAAGACTTTTCATCAGCTGTTCTCTTTGGCTTTTGGTCGCGAAGCAGACACGTTTAGTTTCATTTAACGAACTGTTATATATTTAGATTTTTGCAATAAATTGTTATTTACCACATTAAGTGTGTTTAACGATTGCATTGTGCGCGTCTTAATCCACGGGATTCAAGGTGGCTACATATCAGCACATCATAATTTGATGCGTTAAACACGTCTAAACGTGACTATAGTTCACTAAATTTGGTAGTTAGTAAAATAAATTTGAAATTATTCAAAATTTTACACAAATAACAATCAAATTGTTGATCTGGTAAGGTTGTCGTTTCTGCATAAATTGTACTGAATACAAATCTCTTTCGCCTCTCTTGCACTCGTGTATATTATTCAGACTTCTAAGCGAATCTGACGTTTTTCTCATTTTCGAAAAAAATGTCTTGGTGCATGTACAAGTTTGTACAGAAAGCCTGAGACGGATTAGAAGCATTATATTTCAAATAGAAAAATTTATCAAACTGCTCAAGTGACAAGAGTCGATATCTTCATATTGAAACTTCTTCGGAATCATATCATAAGATCTGTAACTGTGAGTGAAAACCCCTGGATTTCACAGCCGTTCCACCCTATGGACGGGTACATTGTGACTTGCCTCGCTACTGGCTTTGCTTCTCCAGATTCATTCGTGTATTTGGACTTGAGTCGATATGTTCTTGATTCTGACGTCGTCCCAGTCATATATCACATATAAAGACGGGCCACCGATGAGAAGATAAAATATGCTCCGAGTTTAAGTTCACGAGACCAACAATTCTAATCGAGATACTCATATGCTAGATTTGTTGAAGCGAGCTGAGATGGGGCAATCTAGGTATAGGTGGCTACATTAAGTATTGTTGTTTATTTTGTGCTAAAAGTTAGGGATAGGTTAAGTATATGTTATGCTTTTTTTATTTCGTTGCGAGATAAGGTAGGACGTGTATGTTAGCAATATTGTGGTAGCATTGTATTAGCATAAGATAACGTTTTTGGTTGAATTTTATAAGAACAAGGTTATAATATATTAGGTGTAAGATCAAAGTTCACTGTTGTGTTAAAATTATAAATAATTTTAGAATTTTTTTTATCCTTTTTGCAATCAAATCATAAAATGTATAATAATCTTTATTAATTTGAATTTGCTGCGGCTTTTTGATGAAATTTGCTTAACTAATAACGTATAACTTTAGAGAAATATTTGGACTAGTAAGTTTTTATGGTTTTATTGTTTGGAATTTGCTTTATATTCTTTTAAAATTCATAACGATTAGTACTGAATAAAGCGCTTTTAACTTTACAATATGCAGCAGTTCGCACAGTAAACAATTAAAAAATTCTTTTGTATTCAATCGTCACAAAAATAAGTCTCTTAAAGTTCTCTTGTATTGTTATTTTTGACTTCTGTTTTGAAAACAAAGCACAAATGAAAGTAATACACCACTTCAACACAACGGCCGCACCACTTCAATGCAACATGCAACATTTCGTACAATAAATAACCTCAAAATAATCTTCAAATGATTCTACCCTTAAACTAATGATGCCCACATATTTCCGAACATATTACTGATTATTTACTTCCTTTGCCAACCTCACAATCCCTCATTAAAAATGAACACTACCAAGACGCGGATGCGAGCCGATGGCTACCAAGTTGGGTTGAACACTGATTCGCGTCGCTGGCACCGAATGTGTTAATATCATAGCAGGCACTCATATGATGCTATTTTGTGAGTCAAGACAAAAGCCCAAAATATATCAAGCATAGTCGTATGAAGTTAAGGTTGATACCACTGCTGGCACTGGTCTCAGTGTATCTGTGGAGATCATAAAAATTATTTTCACCAGTGAGTGACGCTGAAATTATCTCGAGGAAGTTTGACTTTACACATCTCGCAATTAATCAGCTAGGAACAGGAAGACTTTTCATCAGCTGTGCTCTTTGGCTTTTGGTCGCGAAGCAGACAAGTTTAGTTTCATTTAACGAACTGTTATATATTCAGATTTTCGCAATAAATTGTTATATACCACATTAAGCGAGTTTAACGATTGCATTGTGCACGTCTTAATCAACGGAATTCAAGGTGGCTACAACTGGTGATCCTATCATTGACGTGAGCCCCAGCTAAGAGAGCACCCATTAAAATGTCGACTGAAGATTTCAACATATACCGCCACCGGCAAGGCGCAGCAATAACACGTTGCTCAACACTCTATATGAGCCAAGCGAGGACATGATATCTTCACCCAAATTGTTGCCACCGGTTGATGCAGCAACACACTTTCCACCATCTGTGGAAGCTGCTTCTGTCAAAAACGTAATATTGCCACCATTTCGGCGAAGCGACCCAACGCTTTGGTTTGTCCGGGCGGAGGTGCAATTTTCACCAATAAAATAACATCTGATAACGCTCGTTATTACACGATTATCGCTGCTCTGGACATCAATACCCTGCAGCAAGTATCTGAGATTATCAGTTCGCGAACAGTCAAGAACAAATATAGTACGCTCAAATGGCATCTTGTCACCAGATTTTCCGAATCTTAGAAGCAACAGCTAAGCCGGTTGCTCACAGGAGCAGACCTTGACAAAAAACAACCGTCACAACTACTTCGAGAAATGAAAAATTTCGCACCTTTGGATTTGTCTGAGGACATCTTCAAAACATAGTGGATGAAACGACTACCAGTGAGCGTCAGGTACGTTCTGGCTGTTAGCGAGGATTCCGAACTCTACAAACTCGCAAAGATAGCAGACCGCATAGTGGAAAACAGTGTACGTTTTGACTACAGAGACCACTCCACCACAGGCAAGCGCGCTTGATACGTCGGAACTCAACAAACGCTTGAAAAAATCGAGGGTCAGCTTAATAACTTGTCGTTTAGATGACAAAATCAACAAACAATTTCAACCCCTCTGATTTGCACGGTTCGACAGGTGAGGCCACCGCACTTCAGCTAACAACGAGGCTTGCTATTACCATTAAAGATTTGGCGTAAAAGCGAAGCAGTGCTCGAAGCCTTGTTCGTTTCAAGCAAATCAGCATCAGGGAAACTAAGACAGTTGCCTTCCATCACCGGAGTGGTAGACTACACATAGCCGATCATCAGTCACACTTAAATTTCCTAATCAACTCCAGCCCGTCCGTCTCGATTCTGCCTAAACGCTTCGCTCAACTTCAACAGCCACAAATGCAAACATTATATGCCGCCAACAACACCACAATTACCACGTATGGTAAACGACCCTTGAAGATACACTCAAGTTTCAAGCATCTATTTGCGTGGAATTTTGTTGTAGCAAATGTCTCTACACCAATTAGCGGGGCGGACTTCTTGACACATTACGGGCTTTTGATCGATTTAAAAACAGAAGGAAATTCGATGACAATTCGACCTTCTCTATCCCGGGACAAATCGCTCTAGTTGGTGTTTTCGGGGTGTCTACGACACATGCAAAGGCAATCACAACGGCAACTATAATTCAGCTTACGACTCACGACACATCTTCAACAACAATAGCAAAACACACACCAGCACTAGCTAACCAAGTGGTACATTTCATTGAAACAACTGGACCACCAGTTTTTCAATGGCCTCGACGTCTGACAGACAAAAAACTGAAAGCAGCACGAGCAGAATTCGTTCGGATGCTTAAAATGGGTATTTGCCATACAACGAGTAGTCCTTGGGTCAGTCTCATCCATATAGTAGCCAAAAAGTACGGGGGCTGGAGAGTTTGTGGCGACTTTTGCAAACTTAACGCTAACAGTACCGGGTCGATATCCAATTGCACATACAAAAGCCGTGGCTGACCGGCTTCACGATAAAACTATATTTTCGAAGTTGGATCTTGAACGGGCTTACCATCAGATCCCGATGTCCAAAGCCGACATAAAAAAGACAGCCGTTGCAACACCATTCGGGTTGTTTGAATATTTGGTCATGCCTTTCGGTCTTAGAAATGCCACACAAACTTAACAACCGCACATGGACAACATCTTCTTCGGACTGGAATTCGTCTTCTGCTACATGGACGATATCATCATCATGTCAGACAATGCTGACCAACATCGAGAACACCTCAACATTGTCCGTCAACGACTTGAGCAACATAACTTGCACATTAACATTGATAAGTGTTCTTTCGGTTAAACGGAGATAGAGTATTTGGGCTACACGATCAACAAAAAACGGTTCACAACCAACACAAGAGCGAATCACTGCGCTGCTTAACTTCAAGCAACCTGAGACCACCGTTGAGCTGTGTTGATTTCTTGGGGCCCGCAACTTCTACAGACGTTGTTTTAAATACTCAGCCCACCATCAGGCATCGTTGAACACTTTCTTAAGCGACAGCAAGAGAAACGATAATCGCAAAGTTCCTTGGACACCACGAACGGAATCAGAATTCCAAATGTGCAAACGCGCCCTTGCAACTGCAGCCTTACGCATCCATCCGGATCACAAGGCACAAATTCTTGTCACTGACGCATTTGACATTGCTATCGGAGTGCCTTGGAACAGCACGATGCCGAACACTGGCATCCACTTGGCTTCTTCCCTCGTAAGCTGGCTCAACGGAAGCTAGATATAGCGCGCATGACCGTGAACTACTAGCTATTTATGCCGCAATTTAGTTTTTTAGGTATATTCTGGAGGGTCCGCATTTCATTATCAAAACTGATTACAAGCCTTTAATCTACGCATTCGTTCAAAGTCTTGATAAAGCCAATCCGAGACAGTTGGACTTCATCTCTCAGTTTACGACGGAGATAGTCTACGTCTACGACTCGGAGAATCTGGTAGCCGACACCTTCTCCAGAATTAATACGATACAACTTCCAAAACGTTGACAACCGAACAAAGCACTCAATTTGAGAGTGCACTTTTTCGAGCCCTTACCAATCTGACCGCAATGAAACGAATTAGAACAACACCCTTTCATCCTGGGTCAAATGGTGCGATTGAGAGATGGCAACGAACCTTCAAATAGATAGAACTACTTCCAACTGTTCTGCTAGGATTGCGAACGCACTCAAGGAGGACTTGGGAGCTTCACCCGCTGAATTACTTTACGGTGAACAGCTATGTGTTCCGGGCGATTTTTTTACAAACAAGGACATGCCAGCCGGGCCCACCTTTTTTGTCGATGAATTTCGTGAGCACGTGCAAGTCCTTCGGCTGACACCAACAGCTCATCACATAAAAAGAAGTCTTTTTCAATACAAGGATCTCTACACTTGCACTCATGTCTTCCTGCGAGTCGATGCAGTCAGACAGCCGTTGGAGCAACCCTACACAGGACCACACGAGGTGGTTAAATGAATCAACGATCACGTCTTTATTATCAAGATAAAGGGATAAGATGCGACCGTCTCAAGCGACCGACTCAAACCAGCGTATACTTCAAAGATGACAACGAACAACATCATGGCATTCCCCTCAGAACGTACAGTCGGACGTTAAAGCCAACATCAGCTTGACGTCAATTCTGGAAACTATTACCACCACAGAATGGCGCTGACATCATTTCGAGAAAGTTTGACTTTACACATCTGGCAACCAATCAGCTAGCAACAAGAAGACTTTTCATCAGCTGTTCTCTTTGGCTTTTGGTCGCGAAGCAGACACGTTTAGTTTCATTTAACGAACTGTTATATATTTAGATTTTTGCAATAAATTGTTATTTACCACATTAAGTGTGTTTAACGATTGCATTGTGCGCGTCTTAATCCACGGGATTCAAGGTGGCTACATATCAGCACATCATAATTTGATGCGTTAAACACGTCTAAACGTGACTATAGTTCACTAAATTTGGTAGTTAGTAAAATAAATTTGAAATTATTCAAAATTTTACACAAATAACAATCAAATTGTTGATCTGGTAAGGTTGTCGTTTCTGCATAAATTGTACTGAATACAAATCTCTTTCGCCTCTCTTGCACTCGTGTATATTATTCAGACTTCTAAGCGAATCTGACGTTTTTCTCATTGCTGTTGTTAAAGGCCATAATATTCCGAGAGAAATTGTGCAGTTCCTTCCGTTTATGTATTTATAATTGGCTTGTAAGCATGGTCAAATAGAAATAACACGTTTCTTACTTTACTAACCCAGGTAATGCAGTTACAAGTCACTTTGGTTTACCCCTTTCTGTACAATCAGTCATTCATCTAATCCTAATGTATTATGCAAAGTAGAGCTGTTAAAATTTGTCACCTAGTGGTTGTATCCAGTTCAACCGAGTGAAGTGCTTTAATTCCCAGCGTGATACCAGTCTAGTGTGTCTTTGACACGCTGCTACTTAGAAAAGAGGTGAACATGAAAAATGTTAATGGCTCCTATACTCGGTTGGCGTGTTGAATACCCAAGAAATCCTTTAAAATGAGCTCGCAAAGAAGGGATTGTAGGCGGAAACGCAACGCTTGGACGAACTAGAATTCCAACTACCGTCACATAAGCTGATGACGACAGTGCTATTGTTAAGGAGTGGCACAGCCGACACACGTTAACTTTTCCTAATTGCATTCGTGTCAAAAAGTCATTTTTCAAGGAGCACTTCACTGAGAAGAGGTCGAAAGCGCAAAAGTAACAAAGCGAAGATTAAATCGAAGCAAGTAAATGTACGGGATTCTGATAGAGTTAAAGGACATGCTATCCTACGTGCTAGTCCTACCGCAACGATTTCTTCTTCTACTTCTTATTCGTCTGGATCTTCACACGTTCCAGACGCCAAATCCGACAACGACAACGTTGCTGGTTCTTGTTTGTCTTCTTATCGTTAACTCATATTTAGACTAACAAGACAAGTACACAAGAATGCTGGAGTGCTGAAGAAAATGTAACTGTGTCGGGGGGAAACTCATTAGGGTATGGAAAAAAAAAGACGGGAAAGAAGGTAATCTGACTTTGCAAGAAGTTTAATTAAAAATTACATTACAGGTAAGTAATAAAGTGTGTAGAGTCTGAAAGCTAGTCAGAAGTTGTCTTTGTGGTTAATTACAAAGTTGCAATGGAGTTTTTCGATTCAACACAGCTCTATTAGTTTAACTCTAGTTTCCCTTAATACTTTTGTATTGAAGATGCGCGTTTATAATGCAGATATTGTTCAAGGTCTTTTTGCTGTTTATGAAAGAAACTGCTGCTTGCAGCTAAGATTTGTTCTTAATTAATGTTTGTCGAAGTTACAACATTAGTTCTCCCGATAAATTTTTTGAAGTAACCTCTTAAAACTCCGTAACACAGGAGAATAGTTTGTTAATCACATATTAGAATCTTCCCAAAACTGTAGCCCAAATAAAAGAGAACAAAATTTCGATAGAGTTTAGGTAATTTTCAATACAGAACAAAGATTGTAAACCAAGCATGAGTGAGTTTAGCCAAAGATGTGAAACATATACGAACATAAAGTTCATTCCGTAATTGGACACCGATATACAATTTCATTCTGGGAACTGACTAATGGCTAACATTTTGATGAATCCCCACAGGAAGTTGTTGTGCTTATCAAATTGGATTAAATTTGATAAGCACAACAACTTCTCGGAAGTGTGATGGAATCAGTTTGATTTCCAATGAGGATTGATTGATCTATTGTGAAAATTCACTATGGTGTTTCCTAGCATGTTATCCCCTGGCAACAATAGATACAAGATACTGAAATAAAAATTGAATTCAAACACATTAACCTAACTCTTGCAGTAAACATTATCGTCTCAGTTTTTCATAACCACGCAATCATTTTTATTTGAAACGGTCTTTTCTGTCATCCATAAGAGCCAATAATAAAACCGATGATTATATGTTCTTTGTCAATCGGTTTCTGTTTATTTTACGAGATGAGGTTGAACGAAAGTAATCGGCAGTCATGAAAGTAAAATAAAAGAAAATTATTTTTTTTATTGATATTTCCCCAAAATACATTTTGACTGATGAGAATGAAATCACCATTGTTTCAACCATTGGTAATTCAACTGTTCACTGAGCCTTGGGAATTTTTTGGTGTTTTATTACTCAACTTGGGGCTGAAGGCAGTAAAATGATATGGAGCGCATAAGACAAAATTACGTATTTGAAAATTATTAATATTATCAAGCATTAAATGAAAGGAATATTGTAAATTGAATCCCATATACTATGTTATGTTGGCGTAAGGCTGTCTTATGACAATATTCTATCAATAAGTGGAAAATTGCTGGTGATAGAGAAATATTTTGAAGAAATAAATTTCATACTGAAACAGTTACAGAAACGTATGTGTTTTATTGAAAAATTTGAATACGCTCGTCTTTGCTCTTAGAGCAAGTATTAAAACGTAGACTTTAATATAAATATTTGTAATCGAATTAATTTTCGCCTTCACAAAATACTCCAACTGAAAATAGAAACAAGTTGGGTAGACAGACCTATGCTCATGTCAGAAGGGTTTTGTACTCAACTTACAAAATGCCGTAACCAGCAACGAATAAAATTAAGAAACACTTCATGTTCGAGGATCATACTATTATTAACTAAGATGAAAGAATTTTGACTTCTGAGGTATTTGTTAAAGTTATACCCATAAATATCTCGCTTGATAATTTTTTCAGATTTTTTTAGATCACAGGTGTCCGTTCGCGAGGGAGGAAACACATCATGTATTTCCCCCCCTGTCCCCCCACTGAAGCAAAAACCGTCAGTTTAAGAACTGTTTTGAAAAGCTCTCATAGAGAACTTTCATTTGATACTCATGTCGGCTACCTTTCATGAAATTTTTTTCAGTGGCCACTCCTCTGTACTGTAATCATCGATTCATGGCCTATTTTTTCGAATCCTAGAATGGCTACAAAGCCCTTTTGCTATGAGCTATCTCCTGCCTCTTCGACTTGTTTCAATTGTATGTAGTCATCCTCATGATACCTATCATTCCTGAAATTTTCATGCAAATCCTAGCAAAACTGTAGTGTCTAAGTCGGTAAAAAGCGCATATGGCTCCATAGCCATATGTTTCCATAGTAATACAGGGCACATTGTTCCATAGCAATACAGGAAAATTCAAATCGCTATAACTTCGTTAAATAGTATTCGATCTTTATGAAACTTTCAGAAAAGATCAATCTTATTAAGAGTCATCTGTGTTTTATTGAATTTAAGGGTACCATTTAGATTTTATTCAAGAAAACATAAAATCGATAAATCATACTATTACTAACAAAGTTGAGTGAATTTCGACTTCTGGTGGATTTTTTGTTGTTGTACTCATTAAGGCCTACAATAATGATTTTCTTCAGATTTTTTGGATGGAAGGTGTCCAATCGCGAGGGGGGTACGCGAAAAGTTCGTACATTTCCCCTTCCCCTGCCCCCCTCGGTACTCATAAGGCAATCTTAAGACCCGTTTTGAAAAGATCCCATTGAGACCTTTCCAATGACACCCTACTCGACTACCAATGGTGAACATTTTTTTTGAGGGGTCAACTTCCTTTATGAGGAGACCCCCTTAGACCCCTTTGAAAAAAATTTTTCACCCTTGAAGTTTCAAGAAGTCATCACTTCTGACCTTTCCACAAAGTTTCATGGCTATAGCCTCTATACTTTCGGAGAAAAAGTGCTGTGACATACAGACGGACGGACGGACAGACGAAGACAGGTCGTGATTGCAATAGGGTTTTGTATTTTAGTACGAAACCCTAAAAGACTGCCTCCTTTATATTTTGTGTATTTTACTTTTATTTTTCTTCTCGAAATCGATTTTCGACCGTAATCGTTCGGTCTTCAGCGATTAATTTATTTTTTACTCACATTCCTGCTTATATACTAGCTATGTTTAAGGAAATTTACTTCAGATCATTAAAAGGTAATTGGGGAAATTTGCTTAAGCTAATTAAAGGCAGGAAAGGTAATTTAAAAAAGGGGTGGTTATAAAAATATATTGTTTTTACAAGATTCAGAAAAGATATTATTATTTAGTTAATTTAAATAGCCATGATCTGCAGTTTCCGTCATCCTGATTCATCAACTTTTTCCTTTCCCGGGTAATTGCCAAGCTTTCCATCACATCCAATTCACGTATATCTCTAGCTTCTTTGATGACTACAGCGTCCTCCATTGTTATCTCGTGTCCCTTCGTGATAATATGTTCCGCTACCGTCGACTTGAAATTCGAAGTTCTTTCTTTCTTTCTTACTTGCTGCTGCTTCGCCTAGATGCTCGTTGATTTACGCGTCGATGAGTCTCCTCGTTTCACCTCTGTACACTTCTTCACAAGTGGGACATTCGATGCGATAGATACCAGATTTTTCGTATGGTTCGTGCTTGTCTTTCGTTGATCCGATAACGTTTTGGAGCTGATTTTTGCTGTTTGATTTGATTAACCGTACAGAATTGAGCTGATTTATTCGCCTCTTGATCCGATTGCTGATTCCTTCGTGATAAGTTAAAGCCTTCCAGTACGTTCTTTCGGTGTTCCAATTTGACAATGCTGATCATCCCTGTCGCTGTCTATTTATCTGGATCTTCTGTGCCATTCTCCTAATTGTGGAGCCCTTGAAGCCGTTTAGTCTAGCTGTCTCAACAATGTACCTCATCTTCTTTTCCTTAGCTTCCTGCATCCTGTGGATCATGGCTCTGTACGGAGAAACCTTGATTTGCTGCGAATGATTTGATGTATTTGGAAGCGTTCTCTATGTGTGAGTTTCCGGTATACATCGAATGTAATGTTTGTTGGGTCCTCCTTACTACTATATCTAGGAACGATAGTTTACCGTCTTTCTCTTCCTCCATCGTGAATACTATATTCTTGTGGGCTCCATTCAGGTCGGCAAGCACCTTCTCCACGTCACTCCTTTTCACATACGCAAACACATCGTCCAAATATCGGACCCAATGTTTTGGTAACTGGCCTTCTCCTGCAGTCCGTCTTCTAGTCCCGTCATAAATATCTCGCCGAAGAATGGTGAAAGTGGATTTCCCATCGCTACTCCGCCTTTCGTCTTATAAAATTTCCCCCGAAAGGTGAAATAATTTTCGATCATGCAAAGTCCTGTATTACTATGGAAACATATGGCTATAGAGCCATATGCGCTTTTTACCGACTTAGACACTACAGCTTTGCTAGGATTTGCATGATAGGTATCATGAAGATGAGTACATACAATTGAAATAAGTCGAAGAGGCAGGAGAGTGCTCTTAGCAAAAGGGCTTTATAGCCATTCTAGGATCCGAAAAAATAGGCCATGAATCGATGCTTGCAGTACAGAGGAGTGGCCCCTGAAAAAAATTTCATGAAAGGTAGCCGATATGAGTATCAAATGAAAGTTCTCTATGAGAGCTATTCAAAACAGTTCTTAAACTGGCAGCTTTTGCTTCAGTGGGGGCACAGGGGGGGGTTGAAATACATGAAAAATGTGTTTTCTCCCTCGCGAACGGACACCCGTGATCTAAAAAAATCTGAAAAAATTATCAAGTGAGATATTTATGGGTATAACTTTAACAAATACCTCAAAAGTCAAAATTCTTCCAACTTAGTTAATAATAGTATGATCCTCGAACATGACGTGTTTCTTAATTTTATTCGTTGCTGGTTACGGCATTTTGTAAGTTGAGTACAAAACCCTTCTGACATGAGCATAGGTCCGTCTAGCCAACTTGTTTATTTTTGTATTCGATTTTTGCATATTATTTCCCGACCCGAAGAGCTCAGTTGCTTCGTTCCAACTCCTGTCCATTGCTCGGCATGGTTCTTCTCGACCCTCTTCCAGTCATCACAGGAACCAGTTGTCAAGAAAGTCAAGGGAGTCTGTAATCATTTGCTGGGTGCGAATATTTTACTTTGTGTAGGTGTTTCTTTGCTGGCGGAAATAATAGTATGTAACAAAAAGTAGTCGGACTACCATCAGAGTTGCGTTTGTTGTAAATTACATACGAACATTCGCTTCTACTGACTCACGAAAGATTCAGTTGTTTGTTTTGATAAATGAAAGTTTAACATCGTATTGTAAGATGTTATAATTGCTCGCTTAAGATATGTTCTGATTATTTGCCGATGTTGCCCTAGATTGCATTGGTGAAGAACCTTTTTAGGGTTTTGTACTAAAATACAAAACCCTATTGCAATCACGACCTGTGTCCGTCTGTCCGTCCGTCCGTCCGTCTGTATGTCACAGCACTTTTTCTCCGAAACTATAGAGGCTACAGCCATGAAACTTTGTAGAAAGGTCAAAAGTGGTGACCTCTTGAAAGTTCAAGGGTGAAAAATTTTTCAAAGGCGTTTAAGGGGGGTCTCCCCATATAGGGAGGTGACCCCTCAAAAAAAAAATTTCACCATTGGTAGTCGAGTAGGGTGCCGTTGGAAAGGTCTCAATGAGATCTTTTCCAAACAAGTTTTGAAATTGCCTTATAAGTACCGAGGGGGGCAGGGGAAGGGGAAATGTACGAACTTTTCGCGTACCCCCCCTCGCGATTAGACACCTTCCATCCGAAAAATCTGAAAAAAATCATGAATGTAGGCCTTAATGAGTACAACAACAACAAATACATGAGAAGTCGAAATTCACTCAACTTTGTTAGTAATAGTATGGTTTATCGATTTTATGTTTTCTTGAATAAAGTATAAATGGTACCCTTAAATTCAATAAAATGAGTAAACAGATGACCATTTATAAGGTTGATCTTTTCTGAAAGTTTCATAAAGATCGAATGGTATTTACCGAAGTTATAGCGATTTGAATTTTCCAGCATTACTATGGAGCAATATGCTCTGTATTACTATGGAAACATATGGCTATGGAGCCATATGCGCTTTTTACCGACTTAGACACTACAGCTTTGCTAGAATTTGCATGAAAATTTCAGGAGTGAAAGATATCATGAAGATGAGTACATACAATTGAAACAAGTCGAAGAGGCAGGAGAGAGCTCCTAGCAAAAGGGCTTTGTAACCATTCTAGGATTCGAAAAAATAGGCCATGAATCGATGATTACAGTACAGGAGAGTGGCCCCTGAAAAAAAATTTCATGAAAGGTAGCCGATATGAGTATCAATTGAAAGTTCTCTATGAGAGCTTTTCAAAACAGTTCTTAAACTGACCGTTTTTGCTTCAGTGGGAGCACAGGGGGGGGGGGGGGGGGGAAATACATGAAAAATGTGTTTCCTCCCTCGCGAATGGACACCCGTGATCTTAAAAAATCTGAAAAAATTATCAAAGGAGATATTTATGGGTATAACTATAACAAATACCTCAGAAGTCAAAATGCGTTGAACTTTGTTAATAATAGTATGAACCTCGAATTTCACATTTTCTCGAATAAAATCGTCTTTGACATGTTTCATGATTTTATTCGTTGCTGGTTACTGTATTTTGTAAGTTAAGTACAAAACCCTTCTGACATGAGCATAGGTCTGTCTACCTAACTTGTTCAGTTTTGGATTATCATTTACTTGCTTAATTTCTTTCAATTTTTACATGGTATTCTCTGACTCCTGCTGTCTTTCGGTGGAGGTTCCTCGAGCAGTTTGCATATGTGAATTGCTCGATCACTACACCTTTAACGAGGCCATCTATTGTACATGTTGCTGAATGTGAAGTAGATATAAGTGCGTTGTCCAACTAAAGCAATAATACTTTAATTTGAATAATTGAATCTAACAATAATTCCGAAATGAAATTATACGCATTTGTTGGGGTCGACGGTCCAAATAATAGTGAGTTTTTCATCTCTGGTGTGCTTTGCCTTATTTTCTACTTACTCGTATACCTTGATACCGTGTCGCACAAAAAGTAGCGATTGTGGTGCTACAACCTAAACTTTCGAGAGACTACCACATCTCACCTTCCCAAAAAGTTTGACTTTTGCAACTTCTAAGTTTCTGAGGAAACGTTTATGAAACATGAACACACAGGACGCGAAAAAGACGTTTGAACATAATTAGTTATAGCAAGCCCTAATAAATCCTACCCTAACACCAATGGAATTATGTTGTTGTACATAAAAAATGTGTATAGAAAGAGTTTGTTTGGATTTTTTGTATACTCTCTTTACGTCGATTGAGATTTGCCAAAAATGACAAACTTCGGTCATAAATCTCTAACTCTCTCTCTGTCCCATTGCGATAAGATTAGAGTCCCCGGTTACAATCCTTTATTTATCTTTTCAAATTTTATACAAAACTGAACAACTCTTTTGTAAAACGTTAGACCAAGCGCATTTAAACGTCTACCCTATTCATATCTCAAAATTAACTTTACATACGTGGAGAATTTTGAATACCCGCACAAGTATTGTAATATTGCGAACATTGCAGCCAATAATAACATTCAGAACAGCAAATGTTAACCGCGAAAACAACATTAGGTCCATTTGGTCATGTGCTGTGCCAAAAACACATAACCACACTTATCTGAAATCACGAAGCCGTGCCATGTTTCACATTTACATGTGTGTACTCGTATGTGAAGGAACTTTATGTAGTTTGGCGCTAGGATGCGGTCGCAGTAGTTTGCCACACATAAAAGTGGCCATAAAAGTTTAAGTCCCTGTAGTCCATTAAAATCAAAAATAACGTAGCTATCATCATAAAAGCGGAACTCAAATTGCGCTGAACAATAGTTCGTCTGTCCGTTGGTCCGCATGTCCATCTGTTGTGTGTCGAATGGATTTCCAAACTCTTTCGGTTCACCAGAATTTCCCATTGTCCGGCACAACGAGTGGATTCTCATACAATCACATTTTCATGTTTTAAAGGACTTGTTTCGAATGACAATAAAAAAGGAAAAGTAGGAGGAGAAAAACTTTTCAAACTGGATTGTGTTGTGCACTCTCATTTCGTATGACCTTTTTGGTAAATTGCTTTTTTCAATACGAAGTAAAAATAATGTGAAAATGTTGTAAGAAGGATTTACTTGTTCCGATGAGTCCAACATGGAAATGAATGTCCGAAGAGTGTTAAAAATTAATGAAATGGCATGAAACAGTCTTTTAAAATTC
Organism: Odontomyia ornata; assembly: GCA_963969285.1. Lineage (NCBI taxonomy): Eukaryota > Metazoa > Arthropoda > Insecta > Diptera > Stratiomyidae > Odontomyia > Odontomyia ornata. Next base: position 65,049,715 of record OZ017742.1, on the reverse strand, counting down.
ATTTTAGATGGATCTTTCCATTAGTACAATAATAATAAAATCACAAGAGGATTGGATTTTTGTTTCAAGTAATGTTCCTACTATATTTCGTTTTTCAAAGAGAAATTTTCCTAGCATTTCCTGAGATTTCCATCAGATATTTCAAAATAAATTCTCGCCTTAAAATACAGGGTATCTCAAAAGAAAATATATATATGTAAATTCATAATTGATTTCTAGAAGAAATTCCATAAATTGGCCCCCACGCAGTCCTGTTTTGTGCGCTTTGAACTTTTTCTAACGAAAATATCTCAAATCTAAAGTATAAGGCAATAATTCCTCTTCTCTGTCACAGTTGAGAAAAATATCCGGAATGCAAGCCATCACGGAATCAACGTGTGGGTTCATTCGGAGTAATTTAGCTGTTCCTTTTAATGAATGCCGTGAACGTGATAGTTCAAATTTAGATGAAATTATTTTCAAGTCATGAAATCTGAAGCTGTATATTTTGATAATTGATACTTTACCAACAGATGTCTACATTTCTGTTATATTGGAATATCAAATACAAACTTTGTTTTGAGACACCCTGTACGTGTGTATGTTATGATTTGTAAAGTTCATAGATGGAGGATAACATCCAACAAGTTGATCAGACAGAAGTCTGTCTCAAAATGGTTTCTTACTCAATCTATGAAAAACAGACAATTTTCTTACGCAAATTGATGAATAAAGTCAACCAATCCTTTGATAAGGGCTCGTTACATGGTCCGTTTAAAAAATGAAATACTTTTACTACTTCTTCTTCTTCTTGGCACTACAGCCCCTTTTGGGCCTTCGCTTCTTGCAAACAGTGCCTCCAACTATCTCGGTCCGTTGACCGCGACTTCCAATTCCGAAGTCCGAGCAGCGATGAACTATCTTCGTCGACTGAGTCAGACCAGCGTTTCCTCGGTTTCCCCACTGGCCGCCGGCCTTCAATTCTCCCTACGAATACTTTCTTGGGTATCCGTTGTTCGTCCGTACGATTCATGTGACCAGCCCATTGCAGCTTCCGCAGTCTTACAATCCTTGAGACGTCCGGTTTGTCAAAAATTTGATACAGGTCATGGTTGTCTCGAATTTGCCATTGGTCCCCGTCTAGCTTCGCTCCAATTATTTGCCTCAGGACCCGTCGCTCAAAAGCGTTCAATATATTTGCGGATACTTGGGTTAGGGCCCATGTTTCACACCCATAGCATAACACAGGTCTTATCACAGATCGTCAATACTGGATAAAATATTTTATTTGCAAGCTGTATTCTTCAGCGTATTTCGTCTCTTTCATGGCCCGTTTTCGTTATTTTAGCGCCTAAATACACAAATTCGCTAACATTTTCGATACTGTATTCGCCAAGTGTGATATTTTGTGTGTTTGGGGTATTTTTCCTCGACTGCGTCATGAGCTTTGTTTTATTTTAGTTGATTTATAGCCCTACTAGTTTTGCTTCGCTGTCGAGTTTCAGGAAGAGTTCTTTGGCAGTTGTTAGTGCAGGTGACAGAATATTGATGTCGTCCGCATAGGCCACTACTTGGCTCGACTTGTATAGTAATGTACCTCGCGTATCGACAGGTAGCTTCCGTATGACGTACTCCAGAGCCAAATTGAATAACAATGGGGTCAGCTCATCTCCCTGCTTTAGTCCGATATTTGTGTCAAAGGCATCGGTGAGTTCGTTATTGATGCGGACTTGGGAGGTTGTCGACGTCATTGTCATTTTGGTAAGACGTACTAATTTGGCTGGGATGCCAAAACCAAGCATTATTTGGTACAGTACGTTACGATCAATACTGTCGTATGCTTGCTTGAAGTCAACGAAAATTTGGTGTACGTCTATGTTGAATTCCCAGCAGTTACTCCATTTTAAGTCGCTTCAGTTTTGATGCAGTACTGCTGATAAACCAGTAGTAAAATGAATATCTAAACCCAAATTTAGAAAAAATCATATTCATAATTTTGCCAGAAATTTTCAAAAAGATCTGATCAAAATTGTATTGTTTGATAGGAAATACGCACTATGCTACATTGGAATATCCCCGAATAGTTGTTCTAATTGATGAGAATTCAAATGGCTGTGCTATGCTACGAATGTGAAACATGAACAGCAAGTATCCACAAACATATTGAATACCTTTGAGCGACGTTCCCTGAGCCAAATAATTGGAGCAAAGCTAGACGTGGACCATTGGTGAATTTGAACAACCATGAGCTATATGAAATCTTTGACGAGCTGGAGGTCTCAACGATTGTGAGACTGCGGAAGCTGCGATGGGCTGACCACATTGACTTTGACTTTGACGTGTTTTTAATCGCTCCTGTCATTTGTTTTAAAAATGAATTAATTTTTCACAAAAAATAGTTTTTAAAACTTAAATTAATGTTTTAAAAGTCATTCAAGGGAAAATTTTGAATCTTATTGGAAAAATAATTTATTGTCGAAGGAATCGACCCACGGAATCAAATCGAATATTATTTTACTTCGATAAATCAACAAAAGCAAATAAGCCAAAGACTATCTCGGGACCGCTGTGTGGAGGAGCCTGACGGCTTCTCTCCGTTGGGAGGCCCCAGGGAGAGTAGCAATACGAAATTGGCGGCTACCGTCAATAAAAGAAGATACACGAGTAACCAGAACTCGACAGATGGTGGGGGTAAAACTCAATTAGTCGAAGACAAACAAGAAGTGAGTCGACTTCTAGCTGAAATTCAGGAATTGAGACTTTGACTTAAAACCTTCGCAGACATGTACAAGAGAGGGAAGAAAACTCAAGATGCACAGCTGGTAAAGCAAATAAATACGGTAACTAAAGTGAAGAAAGCTGTCAAATAGGTCATCCTAGTCGAAATATTAAGTGCTGGAGGCACTAACGATAGCCAAAACTATTATGCAGCGCTGGACGGCGTTCAACAAGAAACGGACGTTGAAGAAAGTACTGAAGGTAAATGACAATGACGTCGTTAATCTAAATAACAATGATAATTTTATCCTTTACTTAAAAAATAAAAATGGGAGAAGAAACCAGCTCGCAGTTCTGCTGGTTCTTCTCAAAAAGTTTCGAAAAATACAGAAAACGTTCCGCCAATTAATGTGTTTGAGCAAAGCGGAAAGCATATGGTTCGGCTATTGGAAGCCGAAAATAAATTAACTAATTTTGAGATTGAAAGAATCAATGCCGAAAAATTAACAATCAGAACAAAATCACTGCTTGATTTCAAATCAGCTTAAAAATGCATTAAATTCTAGGGAGGTTCCACACTTCACATATATCCCGAAAAGTGAGAAGAACCAGACCTTTTTGCTGAAGTGCTTGGACTGCGGTAAAGATACGTCGATCTTCTTCAGGTGATGAAGGAAGCAGCACCAGAAATTGAATTTATTTTCGTTAAAACAGTCGCGACAAGAAGGTCAACGGTAGAAAAAAAAGAAGTTACCACTTTATTTAGCGCAGATTTCAAATAAGAGCAGTCCAAGTGTTCTTCAACAAATAAGATAATTGACTTCCGAGTCGTGAGGTGGAAACACTTCCAGAAAGAGAAGTGAATCAGTGTTATCGGTGTCAAAGATTTGGACATTCAGCTGCCAACTGCGCCATGCATTATCGATGCGTCAAATGCAAGGACGTTCATGCTCCCGGTGAGTACGAATGGCTCAGACGGAGCCAAAAGAGAAATTATACTGTGTTAACTGCGGTGTTTTTGGTCACCTGACATCATATCGAGGATGATCTCGATATCAAAATGCGAGAGTAAAATTTGTCCCAAAGCAAACCCAACTACACTTGTCTTAGCTTTGAACTTTGTCAAGCCCGAAGTATCATTTGCGCTCGCCGCTAGAGGACAAGCAGAAAATGCGGTAAATAATGTAAATAATGCAAGTAGTAATAATGCGCTGCTTCTCCAAATTTACTGGCAACTACATTCTTTATCGGAGAGAATCAATAAGCACAATAAGAAAACTAGTCTTGTCTTTCAGCGTTTAGGGCTTTCAATTGCCTGAAAATAATTCGTCATCCAGTCACATTCCCATGGATAGGATTCGTCTCATTTCGATTAACGTCAACTCCATTCCGACTATACATTAACGTGATTATCTCCATGAATTCATTGTTCAGCAAAATCCTGACATCATGCTTCTCCCAGAAACCCACCTCAACATTCAAGGATTTTGAATCCGTCAGCAACGATAGGGTAATAGGTGATGGGGAAGTGGCACCGGGGCATTGGTTCAAAGAACCATTGTTTCCAAAATATTGAAAAAATCGAATTCAAAAGCTTACAATCTCTTGGATCGTCCATTATCAAAATCTCACTGCCAGGTGGGGATAACCTCTTCGTTATCTCTGCCCATTTAACTGTTCGAAATGTTCTCAAGTTCAAGGAGGAGCTCTATCCCTTGTTTGAAATACTCGAATTGAACAGGCCGCATGGTTATTATATTCTTGCTGGTGACCTGAATGCCAAGCATACATCATGGCTGAACGCCACCAATAATCCAAGAGGTGTATTTCTGAAACCGTGGATAACAGAGAACCAAATTGAATACATGTGCAATCTATATAGGTCGGAGTTTCCAACATACCCTAGGACAAATTTATATTTGGACCTCTGCATCATCGGACACTGCAGGTGCTTTCTTATGATAGCGACCATACTGCAATCGTAATGGAAATCAATCATCAAAGGGATGATGTCTTCCTCCTTCCAGTTCAACATGATAATCGTCGATTGAATTTCAAAAAAACAGATTGGGGAAAGTTTCAAAAGAAGTTTAATCGGAAATACCAGAAGCAATGTCCCCCTTCTGATGATAGCAACGCTTGCTCAATGATTGCTGATGATAGAAATCTAAGTGGCGATGAAATAGATCTCAATTCGAAACAATATGGAAGGATATGAAACAACAACCATTGCAAGGTTGCAAAGATTGAAAAGCCATCTTCTCACACGCGTCAACAACCATCCCTCGTTGGCTTTGTTGAAATTACATCTGAATAATGCCCGGAACTTAATCCGTTTATACTTCAGGAGTGACGTCAGCAATCAATGCGCGGAAAAATTGAGGGGTATTAGCTCACAGGAACCAGATGGCGTTTTTGTGAAAGTGAATAGCATATTCCGTAAGCAGTCTCGAGTGAAGGTTTCGCATCTTGAAGTTACTAGTGAAGAGATAAATTTTCTCGATAGGGCTAGTATCCAAATTGATAGTACGATTCCGGATAGAAATTGAAACAGGATTATTTGTGAGGGATTGCATAAACTTGCCCTGATTGGAACACATTTTAAATTGGTTCATCTACCAAACCCTGAGAGAGAGAATGAAATATTTTCAGAGGTCATTGAAGCAAAAGTTTCCGACTTCAAATCAAGCCTGAATGGCCAATCAATTCTTCACTTCAATGAAACATTAACATCTGACCTCATACCGAGCTTGAATCTTATTGATTATCTTTTCAGCTATGAAGACTTGTGTTTCATATTTCATAAATTATGTGGTACTGATGGTTTTCCAAATGTAGTTCTCCGCCATTTGCTTGAGGTTGTTATAAGGAATTATTGCATGTTGTTCAACAACATATTGAGCAGTTCGTATTTCTCAAATCAGTGGAAAAAAGCTAAGGTATTTCTGATCTTGAAAAAAGGAAAAGAATCTTCATGCCCCAAAAGCTATCGCCCAATCAGCTCGCTGTTCAACATCAGTAAGGTGTTTGGAGTGATACTCAACAAAGCATTGAGCGCCCATCTTGAAAAGTATGAGTTGATGTTGAATCGTCAATTTGGTTTTCGTGCCAGTCATTTGACCACACATGCGATATCAAAAATAACTTCAGACATCTGTTGGAAACTTATTGGTATAGAATGTGTTGGAGCATGTCTCATTAATATGGAGAAAGCCTTCGATACGGTGTGGTTAGATGGACTAGTTTTTAAACTCCTTTAGGAAAGATTCCCCAGACACCTTGTCACCATGATATGCAATATGTTATACGAGAAATAGTTTGTTGTAACTGATGGAAATCTGATAACAGTGCGCGAATTCAAGGTCTTGAATGGTCTACGGCAGAGAACAGCTACTGCGCCTCAGCTCTTCTCAATCTTCATTCCAATTTTAAAGTCTCGCCAACGGGATCATTGGTAGCGTTTGCTGATGATCCGATCATCTATACGGCAGACCGAAAAGCTACAATAATTCAGAGCAATCTCCAAGAAATGTTCAATGATGGGCAGCTATACACATAAAAATTGGCGAATGAAAATCAATGCACAGAAGTGCGAAAAACTTTTATTTTGGACAACGCTGCAGGGGGTCGGTTAAGGCCTGAAACGTTATTGGAGGATTTCCACATCATGGCTGGCGAGGGTAATCCAGAACAGGTTCCACATAAATTCTGTGCTCGATACATAAATTCTGTGCTCGATACATGGGCGTTCACCTCGATCAGTATCTGTACTCTACTGAACATGTCAAAATCATGCTCAGTAAAGCACAAAAAGTAGTTGTTGCCCTAAAAAGGCTCTTTCATTCCAGATACATTGATCAAAAGGTCAAAGTTATCTATAACAAGACCCTGGTTAGACCAGTTTTGACATATGGATGTCAGATCTGGTACAACCAGAGTGTTAGTACTATGGAAAAATTAAGAGTTTTCGAAAGAAATCGTCTTCGTGCACCTACTAGTTTGTACAAAAAGCCTGAGATGGATTGGAAACATGGTATATCGAAAGGAAGAATTGATTAAACTGATCAAGTGACAAGAGTCGATATCTTCATATTGAAACTTCTTCGGAATCATATCGCAAGTTCTGTAAATGTGAGTGAAAACCCTTGGATTTTACAGCCATTCCACCCTACAGACGGATATATTGCGACTTGCCTCGCTACTGGCTTCGTTCCTCCAGAAACATTCGTGTATTTGGACATGAATCGATATATTTTTGATTCTAACGGCGTCCCAGTCATATATCACATATATGGACGGGCCACCGATAAGAAGATAAAATATCCTCCAAATTTGAATTCACGAGACCAATAATTCACTCATTTGCTAGATTCGTTGAAGCTGATCGAGCTGAGACGGAGCAATCTAGGTGTTGGTGGCTGAATGACAATGTCTAAATTTTTCGTGTTTATTTGCAGTTTTTGTGTTTTTAGTTACTTAGTTTTTTAGTTTAAGCTCATTATTGCTACACTTAGTGTTGTTGTTCATTTGTGTTAAAAATTAGGTATAGGTTAGGTATATGTTTTGTTTATTTTATGAGGTTTAAATATCAGGTTAAACGCGTAGGTTAGAAATATTGTAATAGAATTTTTTTAAGCATAAGATAAATTTTTTGATTGAATTTTATTAGAATTAGGTTATAACATAAATAATTTTGGAATTGTGTTGGTTGGTTTTTTTCTCCTTTTTCCAATCAAATCATAAAATATGCAATATTCTTAATTAATATGAATTTGCTATAGTTTTTTTGATAAAATGTGTTTAACTGATAACGTATAAATTTAGAGAGGCATTTGGGCCATTAAGTTTTTGTATTGTTATTGTTTGGAATTTGCCTCATATTCTTTTCAAATTTAAAACGATAAGTATTGAATAAAGCACTCTTGACTTTGACTTTGGGCATGTATCATACGGATGAACAACTAATACTCAGAAAGCTATTCGTAGGGAGAACTGAAGGGCAAAGACTAGTGATGAAACCAAAGAATTTCATATGATCTTAAGGGAGTTCTACAGGGAATGTAGATACAGAAGACAAATAGTGAATAGTTGTGAAGAGAAATTTGAGCTGCTACGCTTTCAATCAGAGGTGATGGAGCAAAAGTACTGCCAAGTTCACAACGCAACTGGTTGTTTACAGATATAAGCACACCTCTACCAACCACGATCTCGTCACTAAGCCAGGTCTCGGTTAAACATTTAATATCATCATTTATCATTAGACCGAAATGGTATTGAAATGGTACACTAATATAACAACCGATCAAAAAGCACCTATTTTAAGTATCATCTACAGTCCAAATCTGGAAAAAGCCAAAATATAAGCACTTATTGCCAGAAATAATCCCTATCTAACTTTGGTCTAACGCAACCTTTACCTAGCCCCAACTTAACTTTAACTTAAGCCCAATCCAAATCAAAGCATATCCCAATCCAGACATAACCTATACTAGTTCAAGCCTTACTTTAGCCTTATGCTTTGTCCGTCACTTAACTCGTTTCGGCCCTCAAGCAATAGTAGTACCTAGTCGGTAAGGCATGAGTAAACCATAATTCTTCACAGATTTAAATTGGTCATCATGACGAGTTTCTGACATCCCTTTCCTTTCAAGCCCTTGACGTTCCATTCCTGTATGTCCGCCCATCTGTCTGTTAATCAGTCACAGTGAGTTTTTTTAGGAACTGTAGAATCTAGAATCACCAAACTTTTTGAAAAGCTCCAAAGTGGTAGGGATGGCAGTTTTTGGTTCAAAAACCGGTTCCTTGGTTCCCCGGCTTTCGTTATCTTCAGTTCAACCGGGCCATTTTTCACAGCCAAAAAACCGGTTTTTACAAGAAGCGGTTTTTCGATTTTTTTAGCAAATTTTTTAAATGAAAATAGTTGAGCCAAAATTAAAGGTGTATGTTTATTCCTTTTGATTAATTTTAGATGTAAATGATTTCTTGATTTTCTACTCATTAAATTATTTGAATCAAAATAAAATGAAGGTTAACTCATCTTTGTGTTAAAAAAATGAAAAAAAAATGTATTCAAATCTAAGTCAATAGCTTACTGTGAAGCTAAATCGTTAATTTGCAGTATAAGGATGAAAAAACCTTCAGTTCAGTCCCCATGCATTATGTTTTTCTTGTGTATCGTGTGCTAACTTCACTTCGCATCTTACGTGGATTTCTCCACATTAAAACAAAATATTAACACGAACGAGCCAAACATAGAAATTTACTTTGCTCTGGTGACTGTAGTCATTAACGCCGCCTAGGTAGATATAGCGAAATAGCTGTTTTCCTATTTTTCTCTTAGGTTTTTAGGGTTTTGTAAAATAAATTTACGAAACTCTACTGAAGTCCTGTCTGTCCGTTTGTTCGTCTGTCTGTCTGTCCGTCCGTCTGTATGTCACAGTACTTTTTCTCGCAAACTACGTAAGCTAGAAACATCAAATTTTGTATACAGATGTAAAGTGGTGCTCTCTTCAAAGCTCAACTGCACAAAAATTTCATGAGGTATTTAAGGGGAGTCTCCCCCTATAGGGGAGTGGCCCCTGAAAAAAAAAATTATAAAATGTAGCCGATATAGGCCGATAGGGTCTTAATTTGTCCCTTTTTGTTTCGAGGGGCACACAGTGAGGGGAAATACACGAAAAAAATTGGGCCCCTCCCCTCGCGATTGCACACCAGTGATCCGAAAAATCTGTTAAAAAATTATGGAGCTAGGTGTTTATGAGTACAATAAGAACAAATACCCCAGAAGTCAAAATTCGCTCAGCTTTGTTAATAATAGTATGATATTCAAATTTTACATGTTTCTCAATAAAATCTTATAGGTACCCTAAAACTGAACGAAATTTAAGCAGTCATACAAAAGTTCCTTGAACTTTGTAAGTTTGATGAAAATCGAATAATATAAACGGAAGTTATAGCAATTTGAAATTTCTCCAATTACAACAACAATAACACATGATTTTGGTATTTTATGGACTTAATCAGTCACTGCAGTTTTAATTTGATCTTCTTGAAATTTTCAAATAATGTCAATGACATACATATTTTTGCGAATTCATGATTTGAGTGATTTTCATGGCTTGCAACAAGATGGCGACCGTTGAAAATAGAGAAACAATGGATTTTCTTATAAACGTGCACATCTCTTTGACATAGTTCTTGACTTTGTTCGTTGCTAGTGACAGCATTTCTGAAAAGTTGAGTACAAAATCCTTCTGACATAAACGTAGGTTTGTCTACCCAGCTTGTCGTATCGAAATTTTGAATTTGAAAGAAAAAACCGATTTAAGCCGGGAGGAAAAACCTCTGGAAAAAATCGGTTTTTCGAACCAAAAGCCCAGTTTTGGGTTGAATTGGTGCAGTTATTCCCATTCCTATAAAGTGATAGCCTCCGGTCATATTTAAAAAAAAATTCAATGATTTTAACAGGGGGCTACTCATATAAGGATGTGACGCCTTAAAATCTTTTTATCACCGAGGATAGTCGAGTGAGATCTCAAATGAAAGGTCATTTGATTATATACTTTTTCTTTTCCTTCCACCTTTCTTGCTTTGAAAACCGCAAATAATCTTGATCATATCATCAATCCACTCAACCACACCATCACATCCTCTTAACTATTGTCTAAAAAAACCTTGCACCGTTCATGCATGCAACAAAATTTTCAATTTCGGAAATGCCACAAACAATGCCTACATTTCTCAGTTAGCTGAAAAATTCAACAATTTAATTCCATCCTCCGTTCAGTCATGTCAAGTTCACTTAATCAGAAAAAGCATTGGAAAATGTTCTTCTCCATCTCTACCACCCATTAGTTTATCGAACAAAACACAAACCAAATTTGCCAGTCACTAAAAGGAGCAACCATTCTAAACCGTATCAGCTACTAGCCCAATCCCCTAGAACAGGATTCAACTTCGTCCATGCAAATGGCTTAGAATTTTTTCCACATATGTACACTCTCACTCGGCAGGAGATTTTACTCGAGTCATGCCACATGTGTTGTGTATGAAGTAGAGAATTGTTAAGCCCTTGGAAGAAAATCACATCATTTCCGGAGAGTTTTTGCTACGGGATTGAATGATGTAAGCGATAAAGAAACCACTCATTAATCATCCAATATGCGGACAAGTTGTCAGGCAAACTTGGCCTACTAAGAGTCAATTAGAGATTCCTGCTGAGAGTATGGAGAAGGAAATAACGCTCCAAGACATTTCAGTGACACAAAAGATTGAGTCACTTCATGAAAGGACGTCGAGAATGAAACCAAGACAATAGGCTAATGAAACACCAGGCAAGCTTGATTGTCATTACCGAAGATCGACTTGCCTTTCTACCGAATACAATATTGGGATTTGCAGTCAAGTCTTTGGTCGATAGATGACATTGTGCTGGGTTGAGTATTTTACGATGCTGAATGAGGCATCGTTGTACTATGGATTCATCTAATTTATTGCTCATTGCCAGTCATTGGTTAGTTACTTACAAAGCTCATTTTTACTGAAGCTGCTGAGGTAGTTGGTATCTTGTTAATTGGAATTTGTTTTGTGCAGCCCCGTCTTCAAGTAAATTTTTAAATAATAACTCATTTATTTGTGTATTCACTTACGATATAGAACGTTTCAATAACATATTGTACTTTATGTGGGTATATAACAAGTTGAAGTACGAGGAGAGTGCTCCTGCCAAACGTTTTTGTGAAACAATGTGTTCTGCATATCAAAACTTGACTTCTATACAGATTCCATAAATTGAATTTGAAAAATTATATCCTGTTTATGCGTTTAAATTTTCTGCCATTTTGTTTCAAGTATTTTGTACCCATTGCTTGATTAATCATAATAACACATCAATATTATAACCCATTGCTAAAATTTTTATCAAAATTCCTATATATTCGTAGTGTCTAGGTCCGTTGCAAATGTGTACCTCCCTAGTATCACGTGTTAATGTTAAATATTCAATCGGCTGCAACTCCCCAGGAGAAAAATATCTTAAGCCTCGTAATTTATTCTTAACTTGCTATCACCAAAATGTTCGCGGCCTGAAGACTAAGACTACTGAGCTTCGCATTTCTTCCAACATTTTCCTATATAATATCATCTGTCTAACGGGAACATAGTTGACAGATGACATTAGAAATAGTGAGCTACTCCCAAACCATTTAATCTTCCGCAGAGATAGAGACCGTAATGCTACTGGTAAGTCTGACGGTGGAGGCGTTCTAGTGGGCATACAAGTTTCCCTTTCTAGCAAATCCTATGATGATTTAATTCCATCTTCACCTGTTTCCTTCCTCATTTCATCTGTAATAGTCTTGCTATTGTTTACGGACGTTTCTTTGCAGAATTCTTGAGCTACATTAATGGTAGTCTCCCTTCTACCCCTATATTGGTCAGTGGTGATTTTATCTACCCTCTATTGTTTGAAATAATATGTTTGTCTCATTAGTTTATCGTAGTAGTGTGTTTTTTGCTTTTTCTTCTTTTATTTCCCTCTGTTCTTTCACCCAATTCAACACTGTTCCTAATGCCAATAACAAATTGCTTGATCTTGCTCTTTCCAACTTGCTGCCTTCTTCTCCATCCGCATCGCTGGTATTCCCATCTTTTGTCAAACCTGATCCCTACCATCTATAGCTCTCCATTGAGTTTGCTATCACATCTGCTCGTTCATTGAAGAATTCCTCACCTCCTCGCTTTGATTTTTTAAAAACCAATTTATTGAGCATGGAAGCTACCTTAATGCCATGAATTGGCATTCCTTCTTCAACAATTTCCACGCTGAAGATTGTGTTGATAAGCTCTATATGTTTTTTTCATTCTTAATCTCACAATTTACTCCTGTGTTTCCAACAAGAAGACCTAAAGATGCTCCTTGGTTTAATTCAAATATTGGCATTGCAATTAATGCTAAAAATGCTGCCCGCAGAAAGTTCTTATCCAGTAGTCTTCGAATTGACCTCGCTGAATTCAAAAAACGTCGTTGTGGCCGAGAAAATTGTCACCTCTGCACTTCGTACATTTGCTTACCACATTGAAACTACGTTAATGCCGAATCAAACTTGTGCGTTCAGGTCGAACGTGAAATTATCATGACCTTAATAAATTTAGTCTAGATTGTGTGACATTGTCTACTCCTCAAAAATCTTGTGAACTCTTCGCTTCTTGTTTTTCTTCCTTTTTTCGGCAAGGCTAAGCATTCTCCTTCCTTCAACCAATCTTCTTGCCGTTTTTTCTTAGCTACTTTTCGTAGGAACCTCTTGCAGGTTGAGCTACTCCTAAATAATCTTGACAAAAGTACCAGTGTGGGCCCTGATGGCATACTAAATTTTCTAGCAAAATCTTCATCTTCTTCACCTTGTGTTCTTTCAACTATTTTTAATTTGAGTTTTTCTTGGGGAGTTTTTCCCTCCCAATAAAAAATTGCCCATATTTTTCCTATCTTCGAATTTGGTGATCGTAATATCGTCTCAAACTATCGTCCTATTTCCCTTCTACCATGTTTTGGTAAAATTCTTGAAAAGAAAGTTTTTGATATGCTATATCCACTTGTTCTCCCATCTTTAGCAGATCAACAGCATGGTTTTGTCAGAGGGAGATCTACCCTTACAAATTTAGTTTCTTTTATCCATCATATTGCACTACCATCGATCAGCAACGGAAAATTGACTTTATTTTTACGGTTTTGCAAGGCTCAATACTTGGCCCCATACTAGTTTTACTTTTTGTCAATGATCTATCTTCTGTTATCACATCCACCTCTCTCTTTTATCTTGATGACTTCAAGATTTTTTGAGTTATTGAATCCCTTTTAGACGTGGATATCCTTCAAACCAATCCTCAGGGTCTTAGTGACTGGCATGAATCAAACCATTTCTCCTCAAATGTTTCCAAATGCCATCAGATGACAATCTCCTGTAAAAAAATTCCTTTTCTCTCAACGTATGGGCTTGTTGGTATTCCTTTGAGTGATGTCACCTCCTTTAAGAATCTCACGGTGCTTTTCGATTGTAAACTGAAGTATTCGATCTCCACATGGCTCTGATTGTTTAGAAAGCCTCCCACTTAACTGCGCTTATTCTACGATCCACTTCAACATTCCAACATATCTTACTATAACGTAGTAATTTGGAGTACTGCTCCCAAATTTGGAGTCCATACCACAGAAAGCATATCTATGCTTTTGAGTCAGTTCAACGCAGATTTATACGGTCTTTATTATTCAAATTCTACCTTCTTTACTCCTTTTGAAGCTTCCAACCCTCGAGTCCAGACGATCTTTCCTTGATGAATGTCTTTTGTTCGAGCTTCATCATAGTCTTTACCTCAAAATGTATGCAGGCAAAATAATACATTCGACGCTGCTCGACCTAATAGATCCCCGCTTCAATTCCACTCTCCTTTAGTGCGCTTCGACTCTCCTTTACTGCGCTTACCTTGTATGCACAACCAGCGAAGTCTTGGTTCTCTACCATAGTCTCTCGGCGTATTTAAAACTTTTCTGAAAAATCAAATTTATAAATTCTCCGATAAGTCTTAGTTATTGATAAAATTGAATTGTAATATTTTTTATCTAATTGCTCCATATTTTGAATTCGTATGTTTGTATCTTGACAACAAGTGAACCCCTAAAGTAAGAGTCATCAGTATTGGAGGCATCTATAAATTGACTTGTAATTGGACTACTAGTCTGTAAGTAGATTTTTTTTAATAAAAAAAAAAACTTAGCTATTTATAGTTTGACTATTGTGAAATTTCCAGGACACATACAATTATTATCAGAAAACTTTAATTGTTGTTTTTGGAAAATTTAAGGGGCCTATTTTGGCTTTATAGGTAAAAAAATTAAAATTTATAAAATGTACTATTTTTAACAAAGTTGATCGAATTTTGACCTCCGAGTTAATTCTTGCCATTGTGCTTCTAAAGACTTAACTCTGTGATTTTTTTTCAAATTTTTCGGGTCAAAGGGGGGGGGGGACACAAAGTTTTCGTACATTTCCCTTTTTCCTGCACCCTTTAAAACAAAACTTGTCAGTTTAAGACCTGTTTTGAAAAGTTCTCATTCATTTGATACCCGTATTGCCTACGTTTGATGAATTTTTTCAGGGGCTACTCCCCTGTATGGAGACACCCCCCCTAAACACCTTTTTAATTTGTTGTGATAAAATTTTGAAGAGGGCGCTTTTTCACACCTAATTACAAAATCTTATGTTCCTAGCGCACGGGCGGTCAGACAGACAGGCAGGACGGGATTTAGTAGCTAAATTGCCAGCCATAGTGACTAAAGTTGAGTTCCGATTTTGGTAAAAATTTGACACAAAAGTTTATTGAACTCAGTGATGAAGTTCACAATAAAAGATTCAAAGTTGAAATGTCAGAAGGAAACTGGCGGCCATTATTAGGTCGAAAATCGTGCAAAAATATGTTTTTGTAGTTAATACTCCGCTGAAAGCCCGATTTTATGTCGAGTAATTTCCGAATAATGACAAAGTAAGAAGAGGGTGGATTTTCTCCAGGATACATGAAGAGCAGCGCGTTTTCAATGTTTGAAATGCCTTGGCTATGGCCACACCACACAAGTATGCAAAGGACCTGATATGAGTTATCTGAATTACAAGGAATGTACAAGGGAGGTACAGTGCTTGCAAAGATGCTGATTCAAGACCGGATCGTGGGCATGCTTTGGGATCAGGAAAATATCAAATTTCCCAGAAAGTTCTCACCAAGACAAAATCAGCGCTTTGATGACCCTTATCCTAAGGTAACCCTGTACTGTACTGTCCATGTGGCTTAGTGGTTAAAGCACTAAGCCTGTAATCCGAAGGTCTTTGGTTCAAGTTTCATTGGCGTCAACGAGATTTAGTTCGAGTGGTTCTTCGGACGGACTATAAGCCTGTTCAGTTCTGATACGTGCTGCTTTAAAATCAGAACGTATCGCAGCTAGCTGGACAGATACACGGCCAAAGCGTGATAATGATCATATCACCTTGTGGAGTGCCGATACATTAGATCATGACAATGGATACTCTAACTATCGCTAAGCGAAGGCCTGAAAGGAGCTGTAGGACTACGAAGAAGAGGAACCCTGTACTACAGTTCAACCACCCAAAAGGTACTTGCGCAGTTTTCGGGGGACATGAAATCCGAATTTTTGCTGCTGAGTGTGCTACACCATGATAAAAGTTTTGCATTACGGTATCCTGATGAAAATGGTACTGCCGCTTCCTTGGTTCGAAAGAGTGACTTCCTAGGCGGAGAGCTATAGACGCGGAGATGGTTTCGTGTTAGTTTGATGCTCTGAGACTACCTTTTTGAGTATCTACTTAACTCTAAAAGAACCGATGTCATATTTCCAAGCCAAGTTTGATGCTTTGGAGGACATTGAGTCCTAGAAATGGCGGCCAGGATGGCGCTCATCGTACTAAATACCGGAAATATGCTGACTTTACATCGTATTGGCGCTAAAAGAACTCTATCGGACGTGATAGTCACCTCGGAGTCCTTAGTACGGAGGCTACACAATTGGAAAGTATGAGAAGACTACTCATCCAGCGGCCATCAGTGCACTCTGCATGAGATCAATGATATTTTCTTCCAACGTCGGTGTTCTCGCTCTTCTAAAATTGGGTGAAACATCGGAAGGATGAACGTCAAAAGGTTTGTCGAGGTGGTCACGACAGGTGCTCCGTTGCAGAGAGATTCGAAGCGGACGGGAGAACCAGCAGCGCAAGATGTGGTGAACTCAACTATGAGCATCACCATGAGTGCTTGCAACGCTTCTGTGCCACCTCTAAAAGCCGACACGGCAAGCCTCCAGTGTACTGGTGGTGAAGTAAAATCGCTGAAAAGCCAAGGAAGCGTAAAAAGTTTGGGCGTAAGGCACAACGGGAATAATGGAACTGGTATAAGGCATGCAATTGTGTAGCACTATATAAATCAACCAGGAAATGCCTTTGCGAACTGGTTACCAACAGTAAGGCTCGCTGGTGGCAAAATTTAGTGATTAATCCATGAATCCATGGGACCTTGGCTGCAAGCTAGTTATGTTGAAGCTTGGTGCTCTACGAATGCCTTGAGTACATGAGCCAAAAAGGGTGGACAAGATAGTGTGGACACTCTTCCCCACCCATCTCGTCCATGTTGAAGCTGTCCACGGTGAAACAGGAATTGAGTGTCCACTTTTCACATAGTTGGAACTAGAAGAAGCAGCTCTTTCATTGAAAGTGAGGAAGGCTCGAGGTCCAGATGGTGTTGCAGCTTGTCTTTCACCATTATTCTGCCTTGCTGCTTAGCACATTCAACGCTTACTTACGGGACGGGGTCTTTCCAGTACTATGGAACGTAGCAAGGCTTGTGTTGATTAGCTAGGATAGGAGCCATTCCAGATTGCTGTCTACAAACCACCCGTTATGCATGCTCGAAATTGCAGGGAAAGTGCTAGAGAAACTCATCAAGGGAAGACTCACTGACGTGATTTGTGCAGTTGGGGACTGATCTTCTCGGCAATGCAGCTTTTGAGCTGGACGCTCCACCATCGATGCGATTGGAGAGGGGATAAGCGCGATCCAAATGGCAGAGGCATATAGCTGCACCAAGCGACAGATCGTTCGGTTGGTGACACTTGACGTTAGGAAAGCCTTTAGCTCCACTTGATGGTTGGATACTTTGGATACGCTGGAAATCTTTTTAAACTTCCAGAATATCTAATGCGGCTTCTGAAGGACTGAAGCCTACTTTACGACATAACACAGGGAAAACGAAGGATGAAAGCTTCATTGGGTTTTGCGGTGTTGCCCAGGAATCTATCCTTAGTACAGACTTGTGGAATGTGTCTTACGACGGGCTGTTGAGACAGAAGATGCCATATGAGTCACACTTGATCGGCTATGCGGTTGATGTTGTGGCTCTAGTCACTAGAGGTACTATTGCACAAGAACAACTTGGCTGGGTATGCTGATGCAGCGAGTGAGAGACTGGGTGACTACTCGTGGGTTTAGTCTAGCACTGAAGAAATCTGATCTTGACAAAAAGTGAACGCCTAGAGTAAGAGTTTTCAGTATTGGAGACATACTGATAAAGTTGAAGAGCCGGTGAAGTACTTAGGGCTGCTGACTGACGCGAAGGTGAATTTCATTGAATAGATCAGGGCATTGCCTGGGAAGGCTGCTTCGTGAGTATTGGCTCTAATTCAGCTTATGGCCAACAAAAGGGGACCCAATCCATCAAAAAGATGCCTCTTGATGAGTTTTGTAGGGTCAGTGCTACTGCATGGAGCAGAAATATGGGGCGGCGCTCTCAGTAACGAAGTATACCGAAAATGCTTGGTACAGATACAGAGAAAAGGAGCACGGAGGATTGTATCTTCATATCTGACAGTCTCTGACTCGGCTGTGAAAACTTATTGCAGAGGTGATACCAATTGTCCTCCTTGCTAGTGAGTACCACGCTATTTACTTACGGTGAAGCGAGAACGCGGGGGAGACGGTTGCCCACGAGGAGAGACAGCGCTCACTCAACGATTGGTAGCAGTCTTGGGTCAATTGCATGAAGAGAAGGTGGACTGTTTGCTTCATTCCCGATGTGAGACCCAGGCTAAATCAAAAGCATCGTGAGACCGGCTTCTATCTGACCCAGCTTTTGAGCGAGCATGGGTTTTTTCAGTCTTACCTGCATAAGATTTGTAAGTAATTGTCCTTCGATTGTTGGTTTTGCCCAGGAGAGGAAGAAAATGCCTGCCACGCATTTTTGCGTGTACAAAATGGGACAGGCTACAAAGGGACCTCTACAGGAAGACTAGAGAGCTCACCCCAATAATATAGTTGTGGTGATGCTCGAATCGGTTGACAAATCCATCCAGGTGACCTATTACATTCAGGCAGTCCTAAAATATAAAAGGGACTCACAGCAGTTGGTGGCGTTGGGGCTGGGGGATTGCTTGTCTGGCACTTCCTCTTCCCCTCTCTTCTACCGCTAGAAAGGGGATCCCCCAGCTTGAAGGCACCTCACGGCGTACTAACACAAGACTTGGCCCGAAGTAATTTGTCAAACCATCCCAGTCTAGCTTCTCGGGTTGACAGGGGAGTGGATAGTCCAGTCCCTTTCTTGCGAGTATGGGAGTCCTACACTTTGTGCGTAAATGGAATTCCCCTCCCAACCACAAAAAACAAAAGTGTTTAAGTTAAATTCCAGTACTGCGCAAACCTATTTGTTCTGTAGAATCTAACTATGGATACCTTTCCAGCTGATGGTTCCAAAGGGAAGTGAAATTGTCAACTACAAGTTATGTTGATTTTGTCGAGTTCTAAGAAATGGTTTGAATTATGGACAAAGCCTGCAAAAGTTAAACAAAAATATCTTAGACTTAGTGAGATCAATGGAATCGGATAGGTGGTAGGCAAACTCTTCAATGCTTTCGGTCAAAAAGCTAAACAAAAGCTATTTTTTAAATTTTTGGAATAAAGAAGTGAGCAGATGAATGATCAGCTAACACTTTACTGCTGAGCACGAAAAATTGGTTTGAACTTGGTGAGATGTACTACATATAAACGATATCCTGGATGTTTTGCGAAGTCTTCAAAGCTCAAGGGAAAGTAGTTCTGAGTTTAATAGATTGAAAGGATGGTATCTAAGTTTTAACGGAGTCTTGAAATCTTGAACAAAACTATTTTCATTTGATCAGGTCAGAGGGATTTCGTAGATCCTTCAAGGCTTATGGTGACAGATTGTTTTGCACATGATGATATATGTAATACCTGGTGAATGTTGGGCGAAACCTATAAAGTTTGAGTGCATTTCCCTATGGACTTGGCAACATTAAAGTGACGTGGTGTTTTTTAGGCGAACAATTACAAATATTGTATATTGTAGAAACTAAATTAATTTTTTTGCTCATCCGCAAACAATCCATACATTAAAGGATAAGGAAGATAACCCATACCGCCATCAACGTCCTTAATATTGTTCTAAGCCCATCAATTATTATATTTTCTCATCAACTAGTTTATGAGAAAAATCAACACGGCACTGCAACTGTTTTAACAAAAGTATCTGAAACCTCCACTATTGAGTTGCTTTTTCAAACACTACAGGCTTTATTAAAGGTGCTTTTTAGAGGAGGAGACTTTTAAATTTTAATATAACAGCAACAAAAATATGTTTTTAATATCTATGAAATTGGCTGTGCTTGAAAGAAATTTTTTGTCATTAATACTTCAAGATAATTTCGGACACATAGGTAACGCGTACGTGGCTTAACCTGGAGGTATAATTTTCACACAGTCTTTGCAGTAAATCAGGCATATTGCGGCGATAATGCGTTGAATGTTGGCTTTCAAGTATTCAGCTATTTCTGTTTTATCGGTGTAGACATTAGACTTTACCTATGCCCAAAGGAAGTAATCTAATAGTGTCAAACTGCAGTTGTGTGTTGGCCAGTTAACAGGGCCATTTTGTGAAGCTAATCATTCGTCAAATGTATCTTTTAGTAAATTAATTGTATTGCACGCTGTGTGATATGTGATGCCGTCCTGCTGATACCACATGTCAGCAACGTTGATGCCTTCCATTTAAGGCACCAAAAAGTTAGTAGTCATATCTTTGAACGGCTCACTCATGACGGTAACATTATTATTGTGTTTGAACCAATTGTCCCACAGGCCCATGAAATACTCTAAAAGGTGTTTTTTCTGGGCTATCATGACTCCATATGCCGCAATTCTGTTTGTCGACGTAGTCATTTAACTAAAGGAAATTGCAGATCAATGGCAGTTTTTCAATCTGCGAAAGTTGCTATGGTGTGCGTCTATTTATAATGAATTGTCAAACAAAACTACCGTCAAAAAACAGAAAATCTTAATAGTAGCTTTCACCGGAAATAGTGCTGCTTTTTCCATGCTTTCCGCCTGTAAAAAGAAACAGCTTTTATCACTTATAATATAAATAATCCTGGGCTTAAAAGACGTCAATGTTTACTAGATTATTAGCATTAAAATTATCTTCATTTAGTTTCATACGATATAATAGATCTTTTACTTTTCAAGGCCTTCTGACAGGTATAATTCTTAAATTTTTTTTACCTTAGCTCTACAGCCCCCTACGGGCTTTTGCTTAGAGATATTTAGAGTATCTCATTATCTTGATCAAATGTTTCGGCACTCCACAAGGTGATATGGTCAGTATCACGCTTTGGCCATGTGTCCATCCACCCAAATGCAATGTGTTCTAATTTTAAACCAGCATGTCCCATAACTGAATGGGCTTATAGTCCGTCCGAAGAACCACTTGAAATTAATCTCGTTGGTATCAAGGAGACTCAAAAAAGAGAACTTCGACTTACTGGTTGAGTGCTCTAACCACTATACCATGCGGATTAAATTCTCAAAATAAGCTCTCCAAATTTTGATTTCAATAGATAGATAGTTAGGAAATTTATTAATTGATATCGTCGAAAAAAGTACTTTTCATACTATGAAACAAAAAGTCATTGTACATTTTAGATCACCTGTGTAAGCTGGATTTAAATTTTTTTTCAATTGAAATTCAATTTCATTCAAATGTTGAGCCCGATTGGTAGTTGCTTTAGTGTTGCTATATGAAGGGTTATTTTTCAACATTTTTCTTCTTACGATATAGAGGTAAGGGTCATTTACGAGGTGTGATAATTATGTAATGAGACTGATTCTGTGGAAATTGTACATTTAAAACTATTCTACAATTCTGCCATATCCTTCAAAGTAGTCCCCTTGGATAGCTATGCAACGATTCCAGTGCATTTTCCATGCATTGTGACATTTCTAGAACGCTTTGACTGGGGTGTCGGCGAGTACCCTCGTCACGGCCACCTGGATGTCCATAATTGACTCAAAATGGGTTCCATTGATCACCAATTTTGTTCTAGGGAACAAAAAATAGTCACAGGGTGATATTTCGGGCGAATAAAGCGGCTGTTGCAATACGGCGATCCCTTTAGAGGCCGAATACTGGGATGCTGCTTTTGCTCCTTAGAAATGATCTTTGGAATCATCTTCGCGCACAACTTTTTCATCCCAAAATCGTCGGTTAAAATTTGTCTGCTTCACGGTTCATACCTAGTTTTGAGGCCAATATTAGAACTGTTAAGCGCCGATCTTAACGAATTAGGGTGCACACACGCTGCGCATTTGCGTCAGTCCGCACCTCGACTGGTTTCCCGCTCCGCGCCTCGTCTTTCACGCTTTATGCCATCGAAACACCTGAGCACGACTAAGAGCACTATCGCCATTCACTTTCACAATTTCAGCGTACGTTTCCGAAGCTGTTTCACCTAATCTGGCCCAAAATTTTATCGCAACGCGTTGCTCTTGATTTAGTTTATTCATTTTCGTGACGGGCACCACCAACACGTCTACTCAATACAACACAGCAGGCGAATTAAACAAACTAGATCAATGTTAAATATATCAATGAAGAGAGGAAGGATGCTGGGGAAGGAGAAAGGAATTTCAAGGTCGCAGGTTAACCACAAGCGCGGCAATTAAATCAAGTTCAGAATTTCCAAATGCCTAAGGCTTCCAGATTACCTACTAAACATACGTCAACCTAAGAGCCTTGCTTGGAACCATTAAACTCGTTATTTTGCGCGATGTTTTATTTTTTTTAGAGGTACCTTTGGTCTACAGGAGATTTTTCATTTCTAGCCTCGACAAATGCAGTGCCCAAGTGCACTTTTTTCATCGAAGTTCACCCGTAACAATACCAAGAAGATGTTGTTTGTATTACTAATTATCTTACCAAACCCTTCTGGCTGGAAACCTCTCCTGCTAGTTTAACTTGTTTTTGTGTAATTTGAGTGGTTATGTTGATATATATAACGAAGCTTTGTGAGCGTGTCTCAATTCAACTATTGAGATATTGAGTCCATGGAGAAAATGCAACTGAAGCAAGCAATATAAAGCCCTTTTCACATAGTTGGGATACTTTCAAAATTGTAACATTAATGTCGGAATAAATGAAACCTTTGCGCGCGTAATAGGTATGTAATTTGTTAATTAAGTATACTGATATAGAAACGGTTTGCAAATAATATCAAATAATTTAGCTTTCACATGTGTTCCGTCCTCCGCAGAGCTCGTCGTACCGAAAACGTCTCCTATCAACTCCAACTCGTCTACCCTTTTCTCCAACCAAAATAAACAAAATCATGAGCGTTCTCTTCACTGTTATCTGAACTCGTTTCAAACACGTATTCGCAGTCAACTAAATTTTCATAGGGTGATTCCAAAATATGTAGCTAATTTGAATTGTATTTTTTCATTTGAAGAAGAAACAAAATAGTGTATTCCCACATTCGGCCATTCTGTACATTGTATTGCCCCAATACACACTAATTGTCACTTTATTCCTCATTTTCATATTCTCCGGCAGGCTGTTTAAATTCTTCATCGTTGAGTTCTATTTCCGAGTAATCAGTCTCGTAGTCAGGATCTTGTTGAGCTGGCCATGGCTTCATATGAACAGCAGAAGCACTTGTACAAATAGATCCTTCATGCTCACCTATTTTTTCAACTCGATATCTATTATTTCTCATAACCGAAGTTACTTTGTACGGACCCAAAAACTTAGGATGAAATTTGAGTCCCACTCCAAACTTTGTTCTCTGGATTACTACAATGTCGTCAACTTTGTAATTATTTGCTTTCTTGCGTCTCTGTTTTCTTCTTGAATCTTATTTATATATTTTTTGGCTTCTTCTCGCAGTTCATCATGTTGTTGATCAAATGATCCAATAATTTCCTCATCAATGATCTCTCTGAGGCAAATATCTTTTTTCAGTTTCATAGGAACTCCAACTAAAAGTTCGAATGGAGTTTTTCCCATACTTCTATTAAATGACGAATTGATATATTGCTGTACTACATCGACATACTTATGCCACTCAGCTGGTTTTGGCATTGATAGCTTCGTTAACAACGAAATGACAGCTCGATTTACTCTCTCAACTTGAGCATTTCCTCTCGGAACTCCTGTCGTTATGAGCACGTGCTTGATTTTCTGTTTGTCGCAGTATTCTTTAAAAGCATTAGACGTAAACGCCGTTCCTCTATCTGATATTATTCGTCTTGGATTACCAAATGTAACTGCTTGTTTACTTAAGCGCGACATCACCTCAATCACCGCAAATAAATGATTATAGCTTTTTTTAGTGGAAGGCATCGGCCCTAGATGATCAATGTGATATGTATCTAGTGGCGTTTCACCTTTATCAATCGGATTAAAAAATCCCTCTGGTTTATCAGTTTTTCTTTCAGCTAGAAGACACTTGACACAGTTTTTTATAAACTTTTCAACTTTTCCTTGCATTTTCAGAAACCAAAATTCTTGTTTAATAATAAATTCAGTTTTTCTCAGCCCAAAATGTCCTTTTTCGTACGCTTGCCGTATCATTTCTAGTTGCATCGACCTTGGAACCATGAGAAGAACATCTCCATCACACTCTCGATACAAAACACCTTTCTTCAATATGAACTCTGTCTTTTCTTCGCGTTCAATACATCCGATGACCTGTCGAAGCTCCAGATCTTCCTTTTGAGCCTTTTGGATTTGCAGAACAAATACGTCTCGACCTTCCTGCACCAACAGAACATCTACAGGATTTCTGCTCAGAGCGTCAGCGTGCTTCATTGACTTGCCTGGACGATGCTCGATAGAATACTGGTATTCTTCAATCAATAGAGCCCAATGAGCCACACGTAAACTTGTATCTTTCTTTGACATAGTCAAAGCAAATGCACGACAGTCCGTCATTTTTTTTACTGGAATGCCCTAGAGATAGATTCTAAATTTTTTGAGCGATTTGATCACTGCCGAGATTTCTAATTCACAACTTTTGTATTTCTCTTCCGTCGGAGTAGTTTTCCAACTAGCGTAATAAATAGGGTGCAGCATACCATCTCCACTATCTTTCTGCATTAGAATTGCTCCCAAGCCTAGCATGCACGCGTTAGTATGAAGCTCAGTCTCTGCTCCAACACGATACAGTTTCAGCACGGGTTTTTCAATCAACGCATTTTTTAAACGATTCAAAGCACTACGTTGTTCGGCACCAAATTCAAATTTTACACTGTTTCTCAGTAGTTGAGATGAAGGTCTCGCAATCACCGCAAACTGGGGAATAAATTTCCGAAAAAATCCAGTTAAAGCCAGGAAACTTTGCACTTGCCTTACTGTTTTAGGTTCTGGAAAACGTGCTACAGCTAATGTTTTTTTATCTGAAGGTTTGATTGAACCCTTTTCAACAATGTTTCCTAAATATTCGACACGTTTTACCAATAATTCACATTTTCTCCAGTTGATAACCAATCCATATTTACTCGCGGTTTCTAATACACGTTTTAGTTTCTCCAGATTCTCAGCTTCATCTCGTGCAGGTATGATTAGATCGTCAAGATATGTCAGCAATGTTCCGTCGATAATTAAATCTCTAAAGACTGCTCTAATATGTCGTTGAAAAACTGCCGGCGAATTAGAGAGCCCGAATGGAACTCTTAGAAATTCGTATTGACCATCAGGGGTCACGAATGATGTATTTTTAATACTCAACTCCTCCATTGGCATATGAAAGAAACCATCTTTGAGATCTAGTGTGCTGAATACAGTTGCATCTTGAAGTCTATCAAGTTGATCTTCTATTAAAGGTAAAGGGTTTCGATCCCTAAAAATTTTCTTGTTCGGCAATCTATAGTCTGCGCAAAGTCTTAGTTCACCGTTTTTCTTTTCAATCAGTAAAATCGGACTGGCATATTTTGATACACTCGGTCTCACGATTTTGTCTTTTATCCACTGATCAATAATATTATTCACTTCGCGTCGTTGTGATTCAGATAATCTTCGTGGATTTTGATGAACAGAATGTTCGTCTTGCAATATTATGCGCATTTTAACGCCGTTGTCCGTTTTTTTCTCGGGTTTATGGTTTTCAACTAACTGCCGCACTACTCCTTTAATCTCTGGGTCCACTAAATGTCCAACAGAAGCTTGAATCTCGTTTGTATCTTCAGAAAAATCTACGTTTACCATCGCTATTTCTCTCCAGTCAACATTGCTCGCTTTAGATAATTGAAAATCAATTTGTGGGTCGTCTTCTTCGATCTTAGTCAACGTCGCTTGTCTTTTCTTCAAAGTGATCTCAGCCTGGTCGGATAATTTGCCACCAATGATCAAATCGTGCCCTGTATAGTCGTCAGGAACCACATCAAAATTGAAAACAAACTTTATGTCATCTATCGTTATTTCTGCATCAAATCGTCCCAACGTTTTTTCACCCGTCGCTCCAACACCATTTAAAAAATTGTTTTCTTTTGTAGCTTTGGTGCACCTAGCTGAACGTACAAGGTTGATCGCACTAAATGTAAATCACCCCCCGAATCGATTATCGCGTTTTCAAGAAAGTTTACAGTTTTATATGTTTTCTTGTCACTGGCACTAACTAAATCACAGCGTGGTTTAGCTCCACTTGAACTATTGTTATCAATGTCTTTTGCGCACTTACTCGCAACGTGTCTAAACTCTCTGCATTTAAAGCACTTTGTCCCCTTCGACTTATTAGGATAATCAGCACTCGCATGGTTTTTATCGCCACAGTTATAACACCTTTTAATTGACTTGTAATGTTGTTCTCCCTTTGTTTAACTATTAGCACGTTTGGATTTGTCTTGTTTTTTAAGTTTATTTCGATTGTTACTACGTCGCTGCATCATTTCATACTGCCCAAATTTTGTTCGAAGACTTTTTACCATTTTAGCCCCATTCAAGATAGTTTTGTTGGCCTCGTCATCTTGTATCCCGTCAACAATATATTGCATTTTAGCCTCCAGTTCAATATTAGCATAACTAGCAATCTCCAGCATCCGATAAATATATTCCTGGTATAACTCCTCAGGGTTTTTCTTGCTAATACTCAATTGTCTATGAACCTGTTTACTTCTAACGGTCTTAGCAAACTCTTCTTTGAGCGCTTTTTTAATTGACTTCCACGTTTTTGTGCTACATTCGTAATTTATAAACAATTTCAACAATCTTTTTCCATAAATTATTTTCTGCGGATCAGTCCAATCGCACATCATCATGTCTTTTCAAAATTTTTAATCCACCGATAAACATTCTCATTTCCGTCACCACTAAATGACTCGAGCGCATCTTCAACGTCTTTGAATATTAACATCGGTTGGTTGTAGCGGCCAGCAGACTTTCGTTTTTCTTCTTCACCTCACGTCGTCGTTCTTGTTCATCGCCAACACTATCGCTATCGCTGTCGCATTCTTCGTCATTATCATCATCTTGATTTTGATCATCCTCTTCTAGTGCTGCCTTTAGTCTATTTGGTAGTACAGGTTTATTTCCAGTTAACTTTAACCCTAAGCCACGCAATTTCTCTTTTAATTCATATTTCGATAGTGAATCCACATCTATTTCATCATCGTCTCCGTCGTTGTCACTCCCCTCGCCGCCGTCGCCATCATCTCCGCCTCCATTCTCAGAATCTCGGGCATTTAGATTACTCCGACTACGCTGATTTTGGTTACTTTGCGATCCTGAGACTCCATCTGCAGACTTTGCCAAGGTTTTCCTGAATCGCCCAGCAGGCACAGCCCTGCCACCACTCAATGGCAGATTCAACACTTCTAACCTTTTCCTCAACTCTTCATATTCCATACAATCCACGTCTAGATCAACACTACTTGGTACAGTCGCCATCGTGCTTCCGAACAAAAAACAGGTCTCAAACTGAACAGTTTGTAGATCACTCGATAAAACTATCAATGGGCCGTCTTCCGTTAAACAGTTTTTTTTCGTTTAGCACGTCTACCTCAACACTCTGTTACTCGGCACTCAATGTATTCAATCGTCCTCGCTTATTTTCTTAGTACCGCACTCTCACAAGTCTACGTCGTAAAACTATCTCCATTCGCGTATACTTATTGATTTCACTCTCTACCCGAATCGTTAACGTGGCTTTCATTTCGGTTGAGCCCATACTTTGTAGGAATGAATAAAACCTTTGCGCGCGTAATAGGTATGTAATTTATTAATTAAGTATTCTGATGCAGGAACGGTTTGCAAATAATATCAAATAATTTAGCTTTCACATGTGTTCCGTTCTTTGCAGAGCTTGTCGTACCGAGAACGTCTCCTATCAACTCCAACTCGTCTACCCTTTTCTCCAACCAAAATAAACAAAATCACGAGCGTTCTCTTCACTGTTATCTGACTCGTTTCAAACACGTATTCGCAGTCAACTAAATTTTCATAGGGTGATTCCAAAATGTGTAGTTTATTTGAATTGGATTTTTTCATTTGAAGAAGAAACAAAATAGTATATTCCCACATTAGCATGCGAGTATTTTTGACTAACATGTTGTCCGCATAGTGTAGTGGTTAGAGTACTTTCTGCGTAAGCCGAAGCTCCCCGGTTCAAATCTCGATGTTGACATCGAGATTTCTTTCGAGTGATTCTTTGAACGGACATTAAGTCCATTCAGTTATGACACGTACTGGTTTAAAACCAGAGCGTATCGAAGCTGGGTGAACGGGCATATAGTCAGAGCATCATACTGACCATATCAGCATCTCGAGTTCTGATACATTAGATCAAGATAGTGAGATACTCTAACTTTCTCTAAGTGAAGGCCCAAAATGGGCTATAGTGGCAAAGCAAAAAAAAATTATTTTTTGCTTGACTTACAATGTATGTATTTAAAAATAAAGAGTAACAATATAAAAATAAATTAGAAAATTGTAATGCTGACGCTATTATACCGCACTATGTTATCTTGCATTAAATTATAAATAATTACAAATTATATATTATATTGTGATTATTACTTGCAATTATATTAAACTTAATAAACCATAATAAACCAAAGTGCTCTTTTTTTCAAAGCCTGCTTTCATAATGTGAAACAATTGCAATTTAGTACCAAGCATTGTAGACTTTAAAATTTTCATGAAATCTTACATTAGAAATATCATAAATCATTCTTGTTTAACAACAATTTGGTAAAGTGGCTCACTCATAATATAAAACAAGTTGGGTAAACAGACCTACGGTCATGTCAGAAGGGTTTTGTATTCAATTTACAAAATGCAGTCACCAGATCGAATCAAATCAAGAAACATGTCAAAGACGATTTTATTGGAGAAAATATGAAATGCGAAGATCATACTATTTTTAACAAAGTTCAATGAATTTCGACTTTTGAGGTTTTTGGTATTGTTATACTCATAAATATCTCCCTTGATAATTATTTCAGATGTCCATCCGCGACGGAGGAAACACATTTTTCATGTGCCCACACTGAAGCAAAAACTGACAGTTTAACAACTGTTTTGAAAAGCTCCCATGAAAACTTTCATTTCATACTCATACCGGCTACGTTTGATGATTTTTTTTCAGGGGCCACTCTCCTGTGCTGAAATCATCGATTCATGGCCAATTTTTTCGAATCCTAGAATGGTTACAAAACCCCCTTGCTAGGAGCTCTCTCCCACCTCCTTGACTTATTTCACTTATGAGCATTAATTGTAGGTACTCATCTCCGTTCATTCATTAAATTGAATCAAGTGTTCAAAGCATGCACCTTAAACGTTGAAGTTGGGAAAAAATAACTCAAAATTATTCAATCTTCGCATTTAAAACAGCCACTATCTTGTTTTACGATTACTGATACTACTAACTGAACCGATTCTCAAAGATATACATGACACCTATCATTCCTGAAATTTTCATGCAAATCCTAGCAAAACTGTAGTGTCTGAGTCGGTAAAAAGCGCATGTTGTTGCATAGCCATATGTCATATGTTGCCATAGTAATACATGCAGCGCATATTATTCCATAGTAATACAGAAAAAGTCAAGCCACTATAACTTCGCTAAATATGATTCAATCTTTATGAAACTTTCAGGATAGATCAATCTTATAAATAGAAATCTACGTACTGAATTTCATTGAATTTAAGGGTACCGTTAAGATTTTATTCAAGAAAACATAAAATCGATCAATCATACTATTACTAACAAAGTTGAGTGAATTGCGACTTCTCACGTATTTGTTGTTGTTGTACGCACCAAGGCCTACATCTTTAATTTTTTTCAGATTTTTCGGATCACAGGTGTCCAATCGCGAGGGGGGGGGGACACAAATTTTTCGTGTATTTCCCCTCCCTGTGCGCCCCTCGAAGCAAGTTTAGCCAAACTAAGACCTGTTTTGAAAAGCTCTCATCAAGACCTATCATTTGATACCCATATCGGCTACCTTGAATGAAATTTTTTTTTCGGGGGGTCACTCTCCTATATGGGGAGACCCCCCTTAAATACCTTATAAAATTTTTTTTAGTTGAACTTTGAAGAGATCACCACTTTACACCTACACACAAAATTTGATGTTTCTACCTTAAGTAGTTTCCGAGAAAAACTGCTGTGACACACGGACGGACGGACGGACGGACGGACAGACGGACAGACGGACAGACTGGTCGCGAAACTAGTAGGGTTTTGTAAAATTATTTTACAAAACCCTAAAAACGAAATCTCTCTCTCCCAGAGCTTTCCAAATCAAACAATAATTCCATAACAACGTTAAAACGTATCAAACAACTCGAAGAAAAATGAAATTCCAGTGAAAATTGCAATTGATTTCATCTACGACAGCATGAGCCAAATGTGTCTAAGAACATCATTTTTACTAGTCGCTGCATCGCTTCAAGCTGTGCTTACGGCGTGGTAAAAAAATCATTAAATTTTCTTTCTGAAGTGATTTCAATGGTTTTTCATCATATTGAAAAATTCTGACGAATTGCACAGGAGAAAAGAGAAGAACATCCATCGTTTCGCTTCGCGGAGTATAACGTCAAATATAAGGCAACGAGTTTGGCAGAAGGATGTTGTAGATACTTGTACTTACAAAAGCGAGCTGTTACTTAAACTTTATTGTGGGTGAAAATGCTGAACTATGCAGTTCTTCCTTTTGGCAATCGATAATGTCTATGTTACGAGTATTTTCGACGTCGTAAGTATGCGCTAGTAAAGATTCTGTTGAATATATTTTTATAGATGATTTTCTAGTAAAATAGCGATAAAGTTATAGTATGATCAAAGTTGTGATGGTTATAGGGTTTCTCTTCAGAATATGGATTAAGTTCTATAAAATAACAAATGTTTCAAGATACGTTTCCTACAGAAATAATTGCAGTTAAAATAAAGTCAATCCAGTTGTACCACTTTTTTTTTTATTTTCACGGCGCGTTTCGCTGGTTCTCGCCAGCATTATCAAGTGTGCTATCTATTCTTAAAAGTCCTTATTTATACTAACAGTTTTTTGTAATCTTATGAATGAACCAACCAATTGCCTTGAATACACTACCTAATTACTTAGCCTATAGTATCAAACATGATAGATTTTAAAAGATTTGGTTGATTGCCTTTTACATATCTATTTCCAGTGATTCAAATATATTTAGTTTATGGAAGTTTGTAACCACGTAAAGGTTGTCTAAATCATCAATGAAAGGGAAGCGAATTTGAATTATTTTTTTTGTTAACGTACAATTTCAAATGTTCATTAAATCTGATTGAAAAGGAACGCCCTCTTTGACCTGTGCAACCACAACGGCATTCTTCACACGTAATTTTATAGACAACGATTCGTTGTGTTTCTGGGTTTGCCCGTAAAATTTTGTAGCAAATTCTGACCGTGCTGGCATTCTCTCATTAACAAATTTCAAATTTTTACCTTCTTTTGGGCACTCTTACCTTTATTTTTCTTTCTTCTTTATTTTTATAAAAATACCTAATCGTTTAACTTTTTATTTTTTATTTCCCATCTTCATTATTATTTTATTTCCTGCCTAATTTTTTTAAATACAAATTTTATACTCTTACCTACCCCCTCTAACAAAATTTTATTTTTTAATTCCCACTAACAAAATTTCATTCTTTACTATGCTAATAAAACCTCTTTATTCCCTTCTTTTTAACAAAATTTTATTCAATTGCCCATTACAATAATATTAATGCAAGGTTTCAAATGCTTTGTGCAATTGAAGTTGACTATTTGATGGATGAGTGATTATCAGAAGTTAGCTTAGCTGATACCGTGGTGGACTCTCGATCTGATGGTCTACTGGGACCGCGGGTTCAAATTCTCCCGGCCGCAGGAAAATCTTTTTAGTTTCATCAAATGTAATTTTTTTCGTGTGAGTAACGATTTGCATATGGCTAAGTGTTATTATGGTTATGTGCACATACCACCTTACATACAATTGGACTTGTTGCATTTGGCGAGAGTCAAAAGATGAACGGAAGGAACGGGATTGAAGTATATTGAACCACGTTATGTCTGTATGGTAATGGAATTGGAAGAAAAAGGATTACGGGATCGGACTCAGTTTTTGATGGTGACGGTTAGTCGACGGTGTGAGCGAAGGTTAAGGGTGGAGGTTTTTGAAATAATTAAACAATTTTACTTGTGAATCCCTGAGAAAAAGTCAGTTTTTTTGTGGTGACGATGTTAGGGATGAGCAAAAGTTAGTGGCGGGAGTGGGAGTTATAAAATAAAATGAAATTTGCTTGTGATTCGATGAATATAAATCAGGTGTTAGCAAAGCCGTGAATTACTTATTGCGTTGGGGTTTCTAGACAAAATGGCAAGGCAAACAATTGTTATAAAATTCAATTTGCTTTTCAATTTAAAATTTGTGTTCAGAAAAAGAAAATAAGAACCAACAGTGGATATTTTTTTGTAAGAATTGAAAGGAGTGGAATGAGGAAAACAAGAAGCAAATTAACGGTGTTTGAAATAAACTATTAAAAGTTAGTCACCAACATTGTGTTGAAATCGAGTGTTCGATACAACTTAAAAATATTTGAATAATTAACTGTCCGCAAAACTTAACCATAAAAGATGAAAAATGAATTAATATAACTACTGAACAGTGGACCAATATAAAAACTAAAGATTGAATTTTAAAAAATTGCGATTTTTAAGACGTTATTGAGAATTCAGAAAGCAAAATGGTGAATTTTGGATTTTCTTCTAGAACAGAAGAGACTGTTAGACAGCCGTTAGGGTTTATGAAAGTAGCCGTTTCATATTCTTATGGTTTTTTACACTGAATCATATTTCAATCTTAATTTTCAGAGGCCCCACGCTTCTTCTTAGGGTTTTGTAAAATAATTTTACTAGTTTCGCGACCAGTCTGTCCGTCTGTCCATCTGTCCGTCCGTCCATCCGTGTGTCACAGCAGTTTTTCTCGGAAACTACTTAAGCTAGAAACATTAAATTTTGTGTGTGGGTGTTAAGTGATGATCTCTTCAAAATTCAACTACAAAAAAAATTTATAACGTATTTAAGGGGGGTCTCCCCATATAGGAGAGTGACCCCCCGAAAAAAAAAATTTCTTTGAAGGTAGCCGATATGGGTATCAAATGAAAGGTCTTGATTAAAACTTTTCAAACAGGTATTAGTTTGGCAAAATTTGCTTCGAGGGGTGCACAGGGAGGGGAAATACACGAAAAATTTGTGTACCCCCCCCCTCACGATTGGACACCTGTGATCCGAAAAATCTGAAAAAAATCAGGAATATAGGCCTTGGTGAGTACACCAACAAAAAATACGTTAGAAGTTGCAATTCACTCACAACTTTGTTCGTAATAGTATGATTTATCGATTTTATGTTTTCTTGAATAAAATTTTAACGGTACCCTTAAATTCTATAAAAGATTGATCGATCCTGAAAGTTTCATAAAGATTGAAGCATATTTAGCGAAGTTATAGTGGTTTGAATTTTCCTGTATTATGGAACAATATGCACTGCATTTATTACTATGGCAACATATGGCTTTGGAACAACATGCGCTTTTTACCGACTCAGACACTACAGTTTTGCTAGGATTTGCGTGAAAATTTCAGGAATGATAGTTGTCATGTATATCTTTGAGAATCGGTTCAGCTAGTGGTATCAGTAATCGTAAAACAAAACAGTGGCTGTTTTAAATGCAAAGATTGAATAATTTTGAGTTCTTTTTTCCCAACTTCAACGTTTAAGGTGCATGCTTTGAACACTTGATTCAATTTAATGAATGACTGAAGATGAGTACCTACAATTAATGCTTATAAGCGATACAAGTCAACGAGGTGGGAGAGAGCTCCTAGCAAAAGGGCTTTGTAACCATTCTAGGATTCGAAAAAATTGGCCATGAATTGATGATAACAGTACAGGAGAGTGGCCCCTGAAAAAAAAATCATCAAACGTAGCCGATAAGAGTATGAAATAAAAGTTTTCATAGGAGCTTTTCAAAACAGTTTTTGAACTGTCAGTTTTTGCTTCAGTGGGGGCACAGGGGGGAAATACATGAAAAATGTGTTTCCTCCGTCGCGGATTTACATAGAATTTATAGTTAACCTTTTCCTCATATTAAAAAATTTTGAAGGAAGCTGATTTGTTCTTGGTTTTCTTTTGTTAAATAAAACGGCCATGTTTGTTTAAAAAACATTTTTCAAAATGACCCCTTCCTCTCCCTTCCTTCCTTTTCGTGACAAGTTTTTATGTGTAAGATGGTACAGTGCAAGCAGAGGGTATCCCGGACGACTTGCGAAATGACTGAGCACTAGTTCGCCTCAGAATGCCACCCTGGGTTCCGGGTCCCCCTGCTAATTTCTAATGGCTGCAACTGCGGTGGCTTCCATGGTTGCAACAATCTCGATCAATGGTTGGGCTCTCCTTAGCGTTATTTTAAGCCAAATTTATTTAAAATGAAGCTTTTGTAGTATATTACGGCCTTAGATGCGCACAAAGCTGAAGCTGCGTCTTGTTTAGGCCCCAAGTTTTTCACTGCGGGAAAAAAATTCTGAAACAGGGAAATAGTTTGGTACTTCTTTCATAACCTGACAAATGCGCGCATCGTGAAGAAAACATATGTATACTGGTCATGAAACTTGTATAATTGGTACCATGTGCAGATGTATTGTATAATGTAAATAATAAATATAATGGCTCTTTTGCCGCAAGTGGTGTTCCAAAAGTTTTTTCAATCAGCCAAGCAGTTGGGAACAGGTGCCAAGGAAAAAAAAAGAAAACCGATGATCTATACTAGTTTTGACTTGTTTGAGTCATCTTCAGTGTCTGAAGGATGTGCTGAAGGGAATCATTTAATATAGTCATAGGATGGGTTAACCCTTAAATGCATGATTTTAGGTAAATTTCTCGAGAGAAATTTACCTATTGCGGAGAATATCATATATATATATATATATATATATATATATATATATATATATATATATATATATATATATATATACATTTTTATGAACATATATCTATATATACATATATATATATATATATATATATATATATATATATATATATATATATATATATATGTATATATATATATATATATATATATATATATATATATATGTATATATATATATATATATATATATATATATATATATATATATATATGTATATATCTATATATATATATATATATATATATATATATATATATATATATATATATATATATATATATATATATATCTATATATGCATACATACATATATATACATATATATATATCTATCTTTATATATATATATATATATATATATATATATATATATATATATATATATATATATATATATATATATATGGGATACAACGAAATTTGTGACCACACTAGAGGTTGCAATTTTGCTCCGATTTCCACCAAATTTTCAAGAAAGGTGCATTGAGTAAATATGTCAGTTAAGTTCCTGAACCAGCTATATCGGCCAGCCGAAAACGAAATGGCGGCCATTTTAGGCGAAAAATCGTGATTTCTCCTCTGACCAAAGTATAGCTCCGATTTGGATGAAATTTGGTACAATAATTCACTGATGTATGTGATGAATCTCGCAATAAAAAATCCAAAGTCAGTACGCCAGAAACCAAATGGCGGCCACTTGAAAGTCGAAAAACGTACAAAATTTTGTTGTTGTAGTTTTGACCAAAGCTTTCAACGAATGTTAACGAAATTCGGTGCTTTGATAGAAACTACAAGTATCTAAAGATTTATGTAAAAAAACTGGAGGTCAAGTCGTAAAAAACAAAATGGCGGTCAGTTGAAACTCAAATTTCGAAGGCTTCTAAAAGTTACAATTTTGATCGGATCTATATGAAACTTGGTTTTGCGATAGTAATTGCTTAGATCTAGAGTCATGCATGTGCAAATTCTAAAATGGCGGCCATTTAATCGCGCCTTTTTTCCAGGTTTTTGTGGCCCTCTAGCAATTACATTTTCAAACGGATTTCGATTAAACTTGAGATTATGGAGCTCTATACTATATTCTTGTATTGCAAATGGAGTGAAACCTTATATTTTTAGCTGCCATTTTCACTAAAAATTGAATACTTTTGCCCTATCTAGAGTGAAACTCCTACTCGAACGAGATTTGCCACATTGATTGATGAGGTCTTAGCTTGCAAAGATTTAAAATAATCCAAAATCAAATGCATGCACTCAAAATGGTGGCTCCCAAAGGTCTGAAGGCAATAAGGAATATTCTTCATGGACATGATTTAAATGAGTTAACTTGTAAGTATTTATAAACCAGACCATTTTTAAGATATTGTAAAATATTTTTAACAATACCCTAAGCAATTATAAAATCGTGACTTTTCTGTCCGTCCGTCCATTTGTTCGTGCGTCATAGTAAGTTTCCTTGAAAACCACCTGAGCTAGACTGAGGAAATTTTCCCCGAAGGTCAAAAGTGGTGCCTCTTGAAATTTGCAGTGCAAGAAAATATTTTAAGGTATTTAAGGAGGGTCTCCCCATACAAGGGGGTGACTTAAATTTTTTTTTTATTTCTGATTCCGGTGAAACTTGAAATTATAAGTTATTAAGGCAAGTTAATTTAACTTCATTATGCAAATCGAATGACAAATTAAAAAAAGTCGAAAATTTACAGCTTAATTTTTTAAGCAGCCTTTTTCAATAAAAATCAAAATGACAGCCCCTGATATTTCAGAAAAGAATTGAATATGTATATATTAAGGGCAACGCAAGTGCTGATTAACCTATCATGGAAAGGTTTTGAAATTGACTATTTGAGCTATTTGAGCCTTTTTGTGGTAACCAGTGTGAAATGTGTAGACAGTAAATATGAGAAGGGCGAAACCTGTATTTATATGTTTTCAACGATTTATTATCCGCCGATTTTCAATATGTAATCCATACGTATGGGACTCAATTTAATTACAAAAATATTTGCGCCTCTATAAACGGTCTCCAAATACGAACGTCGGCAGATTCTTTTTATGATAATTACAAAAATTGCAGCAAGAAGTCTGGCAGGAGGCAAGCTAAATTCTTTTTTACAATTTTACGCTACATACGAGAAATTTACCTTTCCAGCTGGTGCTGCCAATGGGGATTTCTTTATTTTGATTTAGAAAAAATATTTCTAAGAGAGTTTTATCCAATCATTACGGCAAAAATAGTTAAAAAAATCTACTTATTCGATAAAATGTTTATTAGTGATTAAATCTACTATGTTACCATTTGGCAACACTACGCATATACGAAACATTTATGCGAAACAATTCCTATCTTTCGTGTGACATAGAGCATTTTTGCATTTAGTGCGCGAATATCCTGTGCAACCTGGAAGTTTACGTCTACTTTTTGACGCACATTTCAACTCATTATGGTCTATACCATCTATCCTTATATCTTTTGGTGGAACGGGCTTCATAGGTCCACGTCTTCTCTTTGCTTGCAACTTTCTTTCGATATAACTATTTGAGGGCCTCTCTCTTTTATTTTCCACAGATTTTTTGTAATTACATAACGTTTCTACTAGTTCCGCTCTGTTATCAGCCAGTGTCATATTCCGGTTCTTTTTTTATATGTAACCCATGAATTTATAACTGCCATATCAATCATGTGGTACTGCTTTTGATCTGTATTTTATACTTGTCCAAAAAACTATCCATGAGATCAACGCCACCCATGTGTCCGTTATAATCTTTGATGATTTTCGAACAGGGTATAGTGATTTGGCGTTTTTGTTTTTTGTCGAATCTATTGATGATACTTGTAGGTTCAGAACCAACGTAGGTCGAGGGCCAATGTAACTAGTTGATTGCTCTTTTTCCATTTATCTAAAATTCGTGGACATGCCCGCTTTCACACGTGGTCAAAATAAAACTCCGGGTCCAACGTGGCTGAAACTTTGACAGTAGCCGGCTACAAGAATGTACTACACGAAAGTGTAATACATTCTTGTACTTCACTATCGTGAACTACTGTAATGCTAAGTACTTATCGGGCCACCCTCGTACAAGGCCCCATTGTGATATCGCAAACAAATAAACACGACCTTTAAATTAAGAGGACCGCCCTGAGTTCTTAAAAAACAGCAATAGGGCACTCTGGGTGTGTCTGGTGAGAAGTTTAGCTATGTTTTGCAAATGATTATGTAAAGATTAAAAAGTTGTATACAGATAAATGCAGGAAAAATTGTTTTGATGTCCACGCAAATGTTTTAAAATCCACTAATAATTTTTCATATTGCAGTATCCGCAAATGGGATTCGACTATATTTTCTCACCCACTTCCCTAGTATTGCTCAAGTTATTCGTCTAAATTTGACTAAGTCTTTCGCATTATTTTATATTCAACGTGCAAATGACATGAAAAGCTGCTCAATGAATGAATATCCATTTTATTTTGTAGTCTACCGTAATTTGAGTGTAGTTACTAATGAAGTTAGAGCTCAATGTCCAATTGATATAAAAAGCTTTTCAATAAATGAATATCCAATATTTTTGTAGTCTTTCGTAAGCTGAGTGTAGACAGCAACAAGGTTAGAAAATCTAGAGTATAGATGTCACTTCTGGCACTTACGTTTACTTTTTCGTTCAGTATGCTTTTTCCGTTTGGTACACACTTTTTCTGAGCTCACTCTTCTCGCAGAAACTCCGTAAAGGAAGCTAAACTTCCATAAATGGCTAAGATGGTCCCTGAAGAAGCCATTGGAGGAATGGATAAGTCTTTTCAAATGACAAGTTCTCCAAAAATATCAACACTTCAACGATGTATTTACGTTTCAAACCTTTAGCATCCAAAGCACTGGCTGACTTTCTGTTAATGAAACCGCTCCTAACTAACTGTTGCTCTCGGATATTTAAACCAAGAAAACTTATGATATTTTTGTTTTTTATTTTTTTGTAGAACATGCTCTTTTTGCCTAAAATTTTGTAATTTTTGTAACTTTCAGTCATACTCTCGTATGACTTGCAGATGACTTTTCACTTGTATTTACTCTTGAATATAAAAACCCTTCAGCATAAAGATCTAAATCAGTACAACTTTATGAATGTAGTTGACATGTGTTGCATTTACCAATTGAGGTTATTGGGTAGTATTTTTATGTAATTTTATTTTAAAGGTTTTGCAGTATTATACGAAACCCTATTGAAACTACAACATATCTGTCCGTCTGTTTTTCACAGCAGTTTTTCTTCATAACTGAATTAGTGACGAATACCAAACTTGGTACAAGGATCAGAAATGATTGCCTTATGAAAGTCTGAGTTGCGAAAAAAAATTTTCAAAGATTTCAAAAGTAATTTCCCAAATAAAGAGGGGTTAACTAAAATTTTTTTTTAAATTGATATGTACGATATCAGATCAAGGATCTTGATGAAAAATTTTCAAAATAGTTCCCAAAATGGTTTTAGGATATGCAGCGGAAGGGAGAATCTATGAAAATTTTGTGTCGTCCTGCAGGTATGGGTATACAACAATAAGTACCTTAGAAGTTATAATTCACTCAACATTATAAATAATAGTATGATTTATAAATTCCATATTTTTCTCAATAAAATCACGTGTGTACCCTTAAATACTATGAAATTAAGATAGTCCAATATAAGAGGCTTATGTTCTGTGAGTTTTATGAAAATCGTATTATATTTACAGAGTTTATAGCCATTTCATTTTACAGTAGTTGCAACAAAAAAACACGTGTTTTGAATTATATGGGCTTTTCATCGAACCGGTTGATAAAATTTCCATTGGATCTTCTCTAATTTCCAGATAAAATGAATAACATGTATATTTTCCAAATCATATCATAAATATTATTTAATAACTTAGAATGAACAAGGATTGGCCACAGTCATCCTGTAGAAGATCACTTATATATATATATATATATATATATATATATATATATATATATATATATATATATATATATATATATATATATATATAATATTATATGTAGTATTTATGTACTAAAATTGTTCATTTAAACTTACCTTTTTTTTGGTAGGGAGGTGAAGGCATTTACGCCCGCCGAGTCTGGCAGTGTGGGACTCCCATGGAGGATACCCTTGGACTACCCACTAAACACCTCCCCTGTCAATCTGAGAACCTAGCCTGGAACCGTTTGACACATTACTTCGGGCTAAGCCTCATTTCTCTACGCGTTTAGGCGCCACCGGGCTACAGGGATCCCTTTTCCAGCGGGAGGAGAGGAAGGGAGAGGGATTTCTAGAAAAGAGACCCCTCCGCCCTGGATGCCTCCAGGCGCTCAAATATGTTCCTTTTTATCTTAAGGACTGCCCGAGCGTAATGTGCCACACAGTTCCATTTGTCAACGGATGTGAGCATCTCTCCAGTGGGTTCATCCGGAGAGAGATCTCCCATTTCTTCAATGAGGTCACCGCGCTGCCTTTCCCACCTCTTGCATACACAAAATGTGTGGTAGGCATCATCGACCTCTCCAGCACAGAATATGCAGTCAGGAGATCGTGACTTACCAATCTTGTGCAGGTAAGACCGAAAGTATCCATGCTGAGTTAGATAGAAGTCAGTCTCACCATGCCTTCGATTGAGCCACGGCCTCAGGTCACCAATAAGGCGTGCGGTCAACCTACCTTTTGTATCGTTCACTCAGGACTGTTGCCAATTACTGAGTGAGCGTTCTCGTTCTTCGTGGGCGACAACATCTCTGTCGCATTCGTTCCTCCGCAGGTAGCTTCTGTGGTGCTCCTTGGCCAGGAGGACAATGGGTATCACCCCTGCGATGACCAGCACTGCCGACTCCGAGACAGTCCGATATGCAGAGGCAATCCGCAGCGCTCTTTGTCACTGCACCTGTGCCAAGCGCTTTCGATACAGCTCCTTGTTGAGAGCCTCACACCATATCTCCGATCCGTACAACAGCACAGATTGTACTGCACTCATAAGAAGTCTCCTTCTTGATGAGGTGGGACCCTATATGTTGGCCATTAGTCGGCTGAGAGCCGAAACACTCACTGCAGCCTTGTCAGCTATTGCTCTGATTTGCTCGGAGAAACACATCTTCGAGTCGATCAAAATGCCCAGGTACTTCACTGCTAGTTTAGTCTCAACGAGTGCTTCCCCATTGTTGATCATCCTTACTCTAGGGATTCTCTTCTTTGTCAAGATGATTACTTCGGTTTTCTCCAAAGCTAGGCTGAACCCGCGAGCAGTCATCCAGTCACTCACTCGGCGCATTAGCATACTCAGTCTGAGTTGCGCTTGTTCAACAGTGCGTCCCGCAACTAGCGCCGCGACATCATCTGCATAGCCGATCAAGCGCGACTCATCCGGCAGCTCGATTTTCAGTAGCCCGTCGTACGTGATGTTCCACAGGTCTGGGCCAAGGATGGAGCCTTGTGCAACACCTGATGTAACTTCCATCCTCCGCCGACCCTCCTTCGTCTCATAGAGCAGGCTGCGGTCTGTCAGCTAGTTCTTCAAAAACTTACCTTAAAATTCCATAATTCTTGTGGCTAAATATATCTGAACTATTAGTGAGTATTTTCCAGATACATTGATCACAAGGTTAAACGAATCTGTTACAAGACCCTAGTTAGACCAGCTTTGACATATGAATGTCAGTTCTCGTACAAATAGAGTGCTGGTATTGTAAAAAGATTAATTGTTTTCGTAGGGAAATGTCTTCGTGTATGTACTGCTTTGTACAAAAATTCTGAGACGAATTAGAAATACTATATATCGAATGGAAGAATTTATCAAACTGCTAAAGTGACAATATTCGACATCTTCATATTGAGATTTCTTCGGAAACATATCACACGATCTATAACTGAGAGTGAAAGCCCCTGAATTTTACTCGTACAGCCATTCCACCCTACAATTGGGTATATTGAGACTTGTCTCACTACTGGTTTCATTCCTTCAGAAGCAATCGTGTATTTGGACTTGAATCGATTTGTTTTTGATTTTGACTGGCCAGCGAGAAGAAGATA
The DNA here is from genome assembly GCA_963969285.1 of Odontomyia ornata. Lineage (NCBI taxonomy): Eukaryota > Metazoa > Arthropoda > Insecta > Diptera > Stratiomyidae > Odontomyia > Odontomyia ornata. The sequence continues at coordinate 65,007,632 of OZ017742.1, read as the reverse complement.
ACATTTCTTCCGAAGTTGAGCTCATAAAACCAACAATTTCCGTGTAGATATTTCGATTCGTTGAAGTTGGTCGAGCAGGGACGAAGCAGTCTAGTTATTGGTGGTTGAATGACAATGTCTAAATTATTTGCGTTTTTTGTGCTTTTCATTACTTTGTTTTGATTTTCAGCTCACGATTGCTATATTTAGTGCTGTTGTTTGTTTATGATAAAAATTAGGGATGAATTTCAATATTTAGGTAAAGTGCATGTTATGTTTATCATATTATGTTAAGAGATAAGGTTTAACAATTATTATTAGAAAAAGATAAAATCTTTTGATTGAATTTCATTAGAGTTAGGTGATAACATATTAAATGTAGGATAAAAGTTTTTTGTTCTGTTGTTTAGTATTATAATTAATTTTTGAATGGTGTAGGTTGGTTTTTTCTCCTTTTTCCTATTGAATCAGAAAAAAGATAATAAATTGATTTAATTTGAATTTCAAATTGTTTCTTGATTAAATGTTTTTGATTGATAATGTATGAATTAAGGGAGCTACTTTGGCCTTTCAGTTTTGATATTTTATTGTTTAGAATTTTGCTTTATATTTCTTGAAAATTTTTAATGATTAGTGTTGAAAAAAGCACTTTTGACTTTGGCTTTGACTGAAGATGTTGTTAAGATGGTGGCTATGCGATTTAAATTACTCGATATTCGCGATATTTTGCGGCCTTTGGTGGTCCCTGTCCATCTTTAATTCTATACCTTGAAATTAATTCTCTTCTTTAAAACACTGATTCAGATACATAAGAGAATCAAATTTCAATCATTCACTTAATTTCAAATTTTTGTATTGGATCAATCGTAGCTCGTTTCGTTGAAGTACTTTTGTTCTGAACACGAGTTGCATCTCTGCGTTTCAAGTGACCATAGTTTGAAGAGTTTCATTCGATATTATATGGACTCCTTAAAACTGGGCTACAGTAACTCATTTGCACTTTATGAATTTTTTCTATTAAGTGAAGAAGATTATATCCATCAAGTGGCTGCCGCCAGTGTTGATACACATTTGTGGCTGTTTAATCGCACTTTCCATAACTTTCCGCAAGATTTCCGATGATAACTGTTCACATTCCTACCGAATATTATCCTAAAGGTCTGTGATTGTCTGTAGCTTATTGGCATAAGCCCATGACTTCAACTAGCTCCAAAGAAAGGAGTCTGGCCATGCCAAAACGGAGATGGAAAATGCTTCCTTCACAATATTCATTGTTGCTAGTGTGTGCAGTTGCGCCGTCTTTTGGGACCATATGTTAACCAAGTCCTGCTTACGCAATTTTGACAGTAAGAACCCGTTTATCATAGCCCTGTAGCGTTTGCCAGTAACCGTATTGTGTGACCATACTGCCGATGGCGTCCTTAAACACTTATTGATACAACCGATTAAGTGGAAATGGGCATCGTCGATCGTGATAATTTTCGAAACAAAATCGTTACATTGCACATTGCCCCATAGCATTTTTGTTTGTATTCTGCAGTGGTCCAGTTTAAAAATATCCAATATGATTTACGTACAACGCCATTTACAGAAGTTATAACATCTTCCGATAGAGTTATTAATTTTGCGCCATCCTGTGCATCTTTGCAGAATGGCATACTCGTTGATAGCGCCAATTAATTTGCAAAATCTTTTTCGTGAATATAATATAGCAGGGAAAATATGGAAATATGAAAAATAAGAAATATGGAAAATATGGGTACCTGGATCTATTTGAAATACAATATATATCAACCATCAACACGTGTTGTTGCTGCTGCAATTCCATACAATTGAAATAGCAATAACTCATTTGATTACAATTCGATTTCCATAAAATTTTGTGAACATATCTTATCTATACTTGCATAATTGTGAAATTTCACGAAATTTAAGGACACTGTTTTGACTTCAAGGGAGAAAACGTAAAATTGACCATCATACTATTATTAACAAAGTTGAGTGAATTTTGATTTCTGAAGTGTTTGCTGCCCTTGCACTTATAAGACCTGTCTTTATGACTTTTTGCAGATTTTTCGGCTCAAAGATATCCAAGCGTAGGGGAAGGGACCCAAAGTTTTCTAACATTTTGCCTCCAGATGCACAGATCGGGAAAGTTTCAATCAAGATCTTTCATTAAAAAAAAAAATTTTTTTTTTAGGGTTTGTTGTGAACGTGCAAACGCGCCGCTTCATGCCTTACACCAGTCAATGCCATCAATGCTAAAAGATATGAGCGGGCAACCACGCCGCTTTCCGATTTGCGTTCATTCACATTAGGGCTGAGCAGAGCTTATTGGACTCCGAACCGAACCGACGAAACCGACCAATTTGGCCATTTCGGTTCGGTTTTATCGGTTTTGGTTTTGGGTCGGTTGAATAAATGGGAAACCGAAATACATTTCAGTTCGGGTCGGTTTTCAGAGTTAAAACCGATCCAAAACCGAACCGACCGAAAACACAAAACGACCTATACATATTGACCAGAGCATTATACAAAGCACCATATGTTCTAAATTCTACCTTTAACACCACTTTCTAAACTATCAAATCAACTAATTCTTCAAGATTGACTGTGTGAGCTATATTGTTTTCACAAGCAAAACCAATTTTCAGGAATTCTTTTGGAATTGATAAATATTTCAGCGAATGGAGAGAATGGTATAAAATATAATATAAATAACTCCAACTAAATACGAGTTATAGGGCCCATACACGATCAACTTCGTCATCAACTATGGACATAAACTTCTCACGTTGATGACAAAGTTGATCGCATGTTGATGACTGAAATTCGATGTTGAGGTTGAAGTTGAGGTAGATCAAATCGATTTGATATTTGATAGGTGGAGCCTGTGTTGGTGACGAAGTTGATGCGTGAATGGTGTTGTTGACGACAAGATTGTCAGCATCATTCATATTTTGTGATTGCTACAGGATAAATGTTAGACAGAACGATATTTTATGTTGAAATTATCACTCAAAATCCATTTGCTTGGATTTCTGTGCGTTTTATTAATGCTCAATATACAAAATTTTGTATATGAATTGCAGCCGATGCAATTCTAAGTAAATATGCGTTAGTATATTCTTTCGATTTTGTAAAGCGTTTCAAAAGCGAATAAAATAAAACAAACAATCGTTTGTATTATACGTATTTTGGTATCGCAACGCATACAAAATAAAGAAAAATTCATACTCTGGCTTCTTTACTTAATCGTCACAGCCTCGAGAATGATGTTTTCAACTTGGTTGTCAACATCACCTGTCGCCTCTTGCATCAACCGACAACAAGGTTGATGTCCCAAGTTGATGACAAAGTTGACCGTGTAGGTATGGGCTCTATTAGAGTAGAGTTGCAATAGGACAGAGTGGTATGCAGGGACAAAGAAATTCTATTTTTAAGCTTATATAAACAATCAATAGTTGGTCAAAAAATTCTTGATTTCTGCTAAGGCACTTCATATCCATTTAGTTTCTTGATGTCTGTACCTGCGCTGTGCGTGATGGTTGTTTCCGCGAGTTATTGGATAGTTGCCCTGCAATTGTAAGTGTGATATTACGGTTATGGAATTGATATTTGAATTGAGTACATTAGATGCAAAGGGCGGCAATACTCGTACATTATTTTGTAAGCTGCATACATAAATGTCTAATTTTAAAAAAATGAATAGCCGCACTTTGCATCTATTGGATACAATTGGATTTTCATGTATTCAGTTTTTTACTTTCTTAAGTGTTTCCTTAATATTCGGTTCTGTTAGCGAAAGGCATTTGGAATCTAGTGTTCAGTTTATATTATTTTTATGCCATCTCTGGAATGGATTGGTTCTATTTGGATTTGATTGTGGTGTGTAACATGGTTTGTGTTTTTGATAGTGCTAACACAAACGGTCCGGACCAAATCCAGTCATGTGGATAGCAGTGCGCGGACAAAAATTAAGTCCGATCGAGTCCGATGGTTTTTCTTCCGGACCGGGTTCGCTACGGACCAAATCCGCGCGTGTGTACAGTTTGATCGGACCAAAGCCATCAGTTGTGAGTTCTCTGCTTGTTGCAAGATATTTTAGTGTAGTAATCAACCTTTTTCGGTGGTCTATGCGATATTTGATTGGTCTCATATTTGTTGTTTTATCGATCTTATATGACTGCACTGTTGCCTAGTTTGTAGCGGTGACAAAGTCAAAGACATTTCGCGCAACAAAAGTTGATAATACCTGGATGGTCCAATCTTATGTTGCACAAAGCGTACCGAACACGGATTTGATCCGCCGGACCAAATCCATGTTCAGTGCGCTCGTGTGTTAAGGTTTTAAGTATTATGTGAGTAGAACGTGTTTAGATTGTTTTACATTCCACATTTGAACTATTTTGGCCCAAAAACTAATGCATCTTCATTATTTGGTTGCATTGTGGATGTCTGATTTACAATCTCAACAATCAACAATGGAAAATGATAAAAATATCACTGAAAGCAATGAATTGCCTTTAGTATGTTCTCAAGTTGAGAAAAATGGCACACCGAATGAATCCCAGAAGACGAGAAGATTAAGGTCCCAAGTATGGGATCACTTTGAACAAATCAAAGATGAAAAAGGGTGTAATTATTACAGAAGCTAGGTGTAATTATTGCAGAAGTGTTTTTTGTTGCCATCCAAAGAAAAATGGTACATCTTCCCTTAAGAATCACATGAATGGTTGCATACAAAATCCACACGACAAACATTATTAAACTTGCAACAGATTGTGAAGAAAGGAAATGACGATAACGTTTGGATTTCATGTAAAATCAGTACTTGGAAATTTGATCAAGACCTGATACGATCTTCACTTGCTCGTATGATTATTGTTGAGGAGCTTCCCTTTAAATTAATTGAGGGTGATGGTTTTAGGAAATTTATGAAAGAATCTTGTCCTAGTTTCAAGATTCCCTCTCGGTGGACAATTTCTAGAGATTGTTTTCAATTATACATCGATGAAAGACTGAAATTAAAAACGTTCATGAAAAACAATGCACACAGATTTAATTTCACTACTGACATCTGGACATCTTTGCAAAGAATTAATTCCATGTGTATTACTGTACACTTCATAGATGATTCCTGGAAATTACACAAAAAAATTATCAATTTTTGTCCTGTGACTAGCCATAGGGGTGAATATCTTGCTAAAGCCATTGAACAATGTTTGATGGACTGGGGATTGAACAATGTTTTCACTATTACAGTTGACAATGCAAGCTCAAATGATACTGCGATTTCTTATTTGAAAGGGAAAATGAATAATTGGAGTGGTTCCTTATCAAATTGTAAATATTTGCATATGAGATGCATTGCGCATGTGATTAATTTGATTGTTTGTGATGGGTTGAAGGATATCAACCCTAGTGTGCAACGTATAAGGAATGCGGTAAGATACATTCGGAGCTCTCCAGCTAAACTTGCTAAATTTAAGGAATATTCAATATGGGAAGAAATAGATAGTAAGCAATCTATATGTTTGGATGTTTCTACAAGTTGGAATTCAACCCATTTAATGTTAAGCGTTGCTGAAAAATTTGAAAAAGCATTTGATAGATTTGAGGAGATGGAGTTTAATTTTAAAGTTGATTTAGGGATTAATGGAGTGCCTACAAGTGAAGATTGGGCTTGTGCAAGAAGGATGGCTATCATGCTTGAATATTTCTACAAAACTACACTGAGGATTTCAGGTTCCTTATATGTAACATCTAATTCATTTTTCAATGAGATTAGCAATGTATGCTGCATTTTAAATGAATGGAAAAACAGTAATGATTTGGAAGCTAGACATTTAAGAAATACAATGAAATTGAAATTCGACAAATATTGGGGAGAACCAAGCAAAATGAATAAGATGTTTGGCAAAGAAACAGGTGAAATATTATTTCATGAGGTCAGAAATGAAATGTCGGTGTTATTTTCCGAGTATAAGCAAATGTATTTCTCTGAAAACGAAGGTGCATTGGCTATCACTTCGTCTTCAAAGTCAAGCGTTAGTGAATCAACTAGTGAACCTTATTCATTTATAAAAGCAAAGTTCAAGAAGCAGAAAATAGAATTGGAAGGTGTTATTAAAAAAAAATCAAAACTGGATTTATACTTGGAAGAAAGCCTAGTTGAAGATAATAAAAAGGATTTCGATTTGTTGAGGTGGTGGCAATTGAATAGTGAAAGGTTCCCTATCCTTGGACGAATGGCTAGTGATATTTTATCAATTCCAATTTCAACAGTTGCTTCTGAATCCGCGTTTAGTACTGGTGGTCGTGTGTTGGATCCATTCAGGAGTTCTTTAACTCCTAAAATTGTCAAATCATTAATATGTGTACAAGATTGGCTACGAACACAAAAGCAAAAGAAATGCATTGAGGAGCAATTGGAGGAGATTGAGAAATTCGAAAAAGGTATTAATATTATTCTAATATCAATCTCATTGCTTATTTGTTCCCCTTTTTAGACCTACCGAATATTGGAGTTAGTGCAAAATCTTCCCATACTGATCAATCAGCATGAATGATCGTGTAAGGCGTGTAAATATTCATCCAAATTTATTATTTTCGTCTATAGATATAAATTTTAACTTCTTCCTCATATTACAATATATGATAATGTTTTCAGTACAATATAATAATATAATATATATCTAAATTTAAAAAGTATCTATCTAAACTTAATAAAATGAAAATTTATATAAACCTTATTTTAAACTTAAGTTTCGAAGATTTTGGTTCAATTGTTCATTATGATATCAAAATAAAATTAATAAATTGGTATAACTCGAGATACTATAGTTCGTTTCTTCTGAACAAATTAAAGGCATGGTTTGTTTATTTTTTATTTTTAATGGATATTCTTAATCAACCCTCTATTCTTTTCGGTTTATTTCGGTTTAACCCGATAAAAACCGAACCGAACCGATTTTTATCGGTTCGCTTGAGTTCGATTTTGCCATTTATCAGATCGGTTCGGGTTTTCTGTGAGAGAGTCGGTTCGGTTTCGGTTTAGCTGATTTGGTGCGGTTCGGTAACCGAACCGACCGATACTCACCCCTTATTCACATGATAAGAGTTATCAAGTTGCGATCAAGCCGTGTTGCCTCATATAGCAGGTATGCGGTGGGGGTGAAGACGCGGCAGCGGCATACATACCACAATCAAGTACCAGACAGCCAGTAGAAAGCAACAACGTGTGCAGAAAGAAGAAGAAGGAAAAGACAGCAGCAAAACATATATCGCAAGTGATCATAAGTCAGCCATTCAAAAGCTCCAGAGAGGAAAATGCTGCAGTCAGCTCAAAAGCTCTCCTCGCTATTCCACAAAGTCTGTTTCCCCTAAGAAAATATCGTTTATTGCGTCTTTCCATTCATGTGCAAACAAGAAGAAATGGAGAGGAAGGGCTTCTATAGAATGGCAATTCACGTGCTCGTGTATTCAGGAAAAAATCAAGTAAAAGCTCACTGCACGACCAAATATAAGTGCTTGGCTGAGTGCTAGCAGATCAGTTGGAATTTCACTCTATTAGGATGCGTATGGCTACCCACGCATCAATGAATCATCACTGAACGTTGCGAAAGTTTACGTGAGTTTCGTGATTAAAAGTAACCGTCGAGAACTAAGCTGAGGTGTTTGGTGACAAAAAAATGGGGGGGGGGGGGGGTGAATTGTTTGCTTAAGCCGAAAACCTCTTATCGCCTTTTGGCGTTTCACTCCGTGTGGCCTCCCCAATCCAGTAGCTCGTCTTCTTGTTTCTGTCTGCATGCTAATGCTCACACGGGAAGTACGGCAAGTCCTGCTGATCTCAAGAACTATCAAATCAAAGTCAAAGGGGCCTCATGCAATATCGATCATTATAAGTTTTTGAGGAATATAGAGAAATTCCAAACAATGCAAACATTAAAAACTTAAGCAACTTGTGAATTTACAACAAAATTATCAATTTAATAAAATTGCTCAATCAAATTAACTCCCGTTGTTTTTGATCTAGTTTGGATGGATGCAGTAGTAGGTACAACTCACGCTGTGAGATTGATGGTGTGTATAGGGTTATACATCAAATCGAGCTCCCAGTTCATGCTAGTACACATAGGGTATACTGTTAGTGTAAAAGGGTCACTTGAGCGGTATGGAGACCTCCCTTGAAAAATTTTGAAATGAAACCGGTAGGTCTTTGTAAAGTTTAGGAGTCTATTATAAATGAAAAAATATGAGGAACGCATTAACCTTGCGATGAACTTTCGCTTCATTTTCATTAGTATCTTCTGACTTTGATTGTTCTTTGGTTTGTGCTGCTACTAGTCCTGCTCATACTTTAGCATCTTAACCAATTTAAGCGATGCTCTCTCCGCCAAACTTAAAATAAAGTCGCAAACCAGAACGGCAGAGACTTCAAAACTTGCACATGGACGGCCAGCTGTTTGTCACATCGCAAATGGCTAGCGGGCTCATACACTAAACCAGTCTGTTTTATAGCTGGGATTTTTCTATGACTACAACTGTAGGTGCTACTTCAGTGAAACGCTTATCCTTTTGAGCAGGTCCCGATGAGCTATTTACAGCTGTAGTAGATTCAGCAGTATGAGTAGCTTCAGTCGCAAGAGTTGTCACATCTTTTGATTTTGTTGCAGGCGAGGTTATCTATAACTGAGTTAAGCCATTAAAAAAACGACTTTAGTCATTACCAAAAAAAAAAACATAAAAAATTAGGTGGTAATCACCGGTCTTGACGACACTCTCTTTTTTTTTCTATCTCTTTTCTCCAATCTTGCTAGATCCCTCGAGGGCAAGGTTCGAAGGCTCAATTTGACGATAAAATTTCATCCAAGTGCGACGATTTGATAACAGTTCAGTCACTTGTAATTCACAGAAGTTTCGTTTTCCGGAGACAGAGGTAATGTTGCCAACAATAACCAATTTAAAACATACTCGTATTTTGCGTGACTAAAATTATGTGGGTGCCAAATTTCCGTAAAAATTATATGTTTGTTTACTTCATTTATTCAATCAGTAATACGAGTATTTACAATACTGCAACACAATGGTGGCCACTAAAAATGAGGTGGTATGGATTTTTTTCAAACAAAGTTTTTGGACCATATCAATGAAGTTTTGCTTGAGTTAATTCACTTTTGGTATATTATAGGTTGAGTACAAAACTGTGTAGAAAGGACCATACTTCTGCCTATCCAATTTGTCTGATATACCATAGTAGTTATTACAGAAGAGCCTGCAACTGTATTGGTTATCCTTTTGCGTAAATTTTTGTTTTTTTTTTTGACTTTGCACTAAAATTTAAACTTGAGCTCATCGTTCCAAACTTGCTTTCCTACTTCAACGCTTTCCACATTCATTGAATCTGAATGTGCTTGATAGTAATTTTTCCTGATATTACAGCCGTTAGCGCCAAGTTCCTTCCTATTTCTTAATTTATCACATAAAAAATTTTAATGGATTTAGTGCTTTTAAGGGTTTTGTAAAATAATTTTACAAAACCCTCTTAAAATCGCGCCCTGTCTGTCCGCCCGTCAGTGTGTCATAGCAATTTTTCTCGCAAACTATTTTACTTAAGCTAGAAACATCAAATTTTATAAATACTTACATATATACTTTACCTTCACTGCGGCTTGAATCTCCTCTATTGTATCAAAACGGTGTCCCCGGAGCAGTTTTTTGAGTTTGCTGAACAGCCAAAAGTCACACGGCGCCAGATCAAGTGAATACGGTGATTGCGGAACGATATGGGTTGAGTTTTTGGCAAAATGATCACGAATTACGAGTGCAGTACGGGATGGTGCATTATCGTGGTGTTCAAACCAAGAATTGTCTTTCCGCAAGTCCAGCCTTTTTAGGCGGATAGCGTTACGCAAACGACGCATAACTTTCAAATAATATTCCTTGTTGACTGTTCGGCCCGGCGGAAGGAACTTTTAATGCACAATACCACGATAATCGAAGAAGAGAAGAGGTTGATGGTCGCCCAGGACGCTCTTCGTCTTCGCCACGTTCACGGCCAGCTTGGAACTCACTATACCACTTGTAAACATTTTTTTAGACATAACCTCATCATCAAAGGCTTTTTGCACGACCCTCAACGTATCCGCAGCAGAAAATTGATTCCGCAAAGAAAATTTAATGCAAATTCAACAAATTTCGGCATCGCAAAAAATGAAAAACTCACTTTTAGCAGCTCACAAAACGACGCGTATCTCAAATACATAATATTTTGACATGTAAATTTGACATAGATGTCACTGACAGTACTACCAACTTTAAAAAAAAATTCTCAAAATCCTTCGACGCGCGCAGTTTAAATTAAAATTTTGGACACAGTAGTAGGTGTAAAGTGACACCCTCTTCAAAGTTTCTTTTCTCCTCAAAGTTCAACCTCAAAAAATTTTATAAGGTATTTATAGGGGAGTGGCCCAAAAAAAATTCCATCAAAGGTAGCTGATATGGATATCAAGACAGGTCTTAAATTGATATTACTTTCTTCGAGGGTCGCACAGGGAAGGGAAATACACGAAAAATTTGTGTCCCGCTTCTCGCAATTGAATACCTATAATCTGAAAAATCTGAAAAAAATAATGGAGGTGACTGTTAATGAGTACAATAGCAAAAAATACATTAGAAGTCAAAATTCCCTCAACTTTGTTAAAAAAATAGTATAGTAAAGTATGATCTTCGAATTTCACATTTTCCCCGATAAAATCGTATACATACCCTTAAACTTAAGTAGCCTTATAAAAGGTCCTTATATTCTGTAAGTTTGATGAAAATCGAAACATATTCACGGAAACCATAGCCATTTGAAATTTCTCCAATTACAACAACAATGGAGTTTCCATAGAATCGGACACTGCATTTTTTATTTCACCTTTATGAAATTTTCAAATAAGATCAATAACATAAATATTATTAGGAATTCATGTTTTTAGTGATTTTTATTACTTTTCAACAAAAGGGCGACCGTTGAAAATAGAGAAACAATTAATTTTTTTTTAAACGTGCACATCTGCGATATGTTTCTTGACTTTATTCGGTGCTAGTGACTGCATTTCGGAGAGGGTTGGTACAAAACCCTTTGACATGAGCGTAGGTCTGTCTACCCAACATGTTTTTAGTAAAGGATGGAAATGTTACTTATTGTTTGCTTTAATTTTAAATTTTACGACTTGCCTTGCAATTTCATTTATTGCTTATTCTAGAGGTTTTTGAATAATTTTCTTTCAACATTTTTGCTTGGGTTCGCAATCAATGTTTTTTCCCTTTAAAATTGCTTCAATTTCCTTCCCAAAAGAACATTTAATATCATCCAATTATGCTATTTTTGAGAATTTCCATTTTGTAAATGTTTCCAATTTTCTTGAAAATTCTGCCTACATCACCGATACATTCTACATAAATACTTAATTTAATCGCGGCAAAAAGTGCGTGTTAAAGTCAAGACACCGTTCGTACAATTACGTTTTTAACTTTCCAGCAAGCGAAGCGTTTCTTCACAAAAAGGTAAGATGACACGATAACCAAAAGTTTTCGTATCACCTGCATATTTCGCACACCTTATTTACCGAAGGGCGATAACCGTTCAAAGATCCTTGTTGGTGTTATTGTTGCTTCTGTTACCATTTCCTGGAGAATATGTTATGTTGTGTAATACAATACATTTCGTGATTGTAATCAGTGGCATAATTTTCCAGGAGCCAGGTAAAAGTACATTTACGTTAGACTTGTACATGTGACTTGAGGATATGAGCTTTTGCTGAATATTTCTTTTGTTGATACGTTTTAGACTCAGTAGCTGTTACCACGCTATTGCGGGAAGTATCATACATTGGAACAATTAAATGCAAATTTGTCTGGAATTGGCCTTTCGATAAGTTTCGCTGTTGGCGATGAGGTAACAAGATTAATGATATTTAATCGCGTTTTTATGAGCGATTTTAAATTCTTGGTGGTGTAGAACGGAAATAGATTAAGACCCCCCAAGTTAGAATGGGTGATTTGTTTATAATAGGAGTGAAAAAAAATATTATTGTTATTAATCGTTTCTACAGTCACCATACAAATTTTAGCTAATTGGGTAGAGGGAACTACGCTCATGTTAGAAGGGGTTTGTACTCAACCTACGATATATAGACCTATAGAATACCTAATTTAATACGAAAAAATACCCGTTGGCAGCACCAGCCGGAAAAGTAAATTTCTCGTATGTAGCCTAAGGTTTCGAATAAGAATTTGGCTTGCCTACTACTAGATTCCTTACGGTAATTTTCGTAGCACCACATGGGTACTTATTTACATAAAAAGAATCTGCCGACGTTCGTATTTAGAGACCCTTTATAGAGGCGCAAATATTTTACTAATTAATTTGAGTTGCACGCGTATGGATCACATATTGAATATCGACGGATAATCAATTGTTATAAACATATAAATACAGGTTTCACCCTTTTCACATTTGCCGTTACACATTTAACTTGTCAGCTAAAATAGCTCAAATAGTTAATTTCAAAAGATTCCCATAAAAGTTTAATCAGCACTTGCGTTGCCATTAATATACATATATATTTTCAATTCTTTCCTGAACCATCAGGGGCCGTCATTTTGAATTTCTATTGAAAACGGCTGTTAAAAATATTAAGCTGTAAATTTTCGACTCTTTATTTGTCATCCAATTTGCATAATTAAATTAAAGTAACTTGCCTTAATAACTTATAATTTCAATTTTATTCGGAGTCTGTTGAGAAACTTGGCTGCCAGAAGGCTACAGAAATAAAAAAAAAAATATTAATCCCACTGTATGGGGAGACCCGGCCTTAAACACCTTAAAATATTTTCTTGCACTGCTAATTTCAAGAGGCACCACTTTTGACCTACGTGGAAAATTTCCTCAGTCTAGCTCATGTGGCTTGCGAGAAAACTTGTTGTGACGCACGAACAAATGGACGGACGGACGAAGAGACAGACAAGTCGCGATTTTATAATTGTTTAGCGCATTGATAAAAATACTTTACAATATCATTTGTTGTCATTTAAAACGTTTCCATGAAGAATATTCATTATTTCAGTTGCTACTAAAATAGCGAATTTCGCTTGGCTTTTGACCTTCGGGGGCCGCCATTTTGAATGCATGTATTTCATTTTGGATTATTTTAAATCTTTATGTGCTAGACCCTCATCAATCAATGTGCCAAATCCTGGAGTTTCACTCTAGACAGGGCAAAATTATTCAATTTTTAGTGAAAATGGCAGCTAAAAATATTAGGTATTAAGTTTCCGACTTTTTTACCTTTCATTCGATTTTAATATTTTTTTAACAAATACAAGAACTTAGTACAGAGATCCATAATCTCAAGTTTCATCAAAATCCTTTGAAAAATGTGACCACTAGAGGGCCACGAATACCCGAAAAAACGCATATTTAGACCGCCGCCATTTTGAAATTTGCGCATGCGTGATCATCAAGTTGTGAGAGTCTCTAGACCTAAGCAATTTCTATCTTAAAAATAAGTTTCATATACGTTGGATAAAAATTGCGACTTTTAGAAGCCTTTGAAGTTTTGAGCTTCAACTGGCCGCCATTTTGTTGTTTTCGACCTACCCTCCAGTTTTTTACATAATTCTTTAAAAACTTATAGTTTCGATCAAACTACCGAATTTCATGAGCATTTGTTGAAATCATTGGTCAAAACTACAACAACAATTTTTTTTACGTTTTCCGACCTTTGAGTGGCCGCCATTTTGTTCCAGCCTTGCCAACTTTGGATTTTTTATTGTTAGATTCATCACAGACATAAATGAACCTTTGTACAAAATTTTATCCAAATCGGAGCAACGCTTTGGTCGGAACAGAAATCACGATTTTTCGTCGTAAATGGCCGCCATTTTGTTTTCGCCTGGCCGACATAGCTGGTTCACGAACTTGACCGAGATATTTACTCAATATACAATTTCTGAAAATTTGGAGAATTCATTATATCCCATATATATATATATATATATATATATATATATATATATATATATATATATATATATATATATATATATATATATATATATATAAGGTACTCTCCGTAATAGGTGAATTTTTTCGAGAAATTTACGAAATACAATCATGACCTGTATGAGATTTTTGACGAGCCGGAGGTCTGAACGATCGTAAGACTGCGGAAGCGGCAAAAACAAACAATCCACTGACCTAATTTACTATTGATATTCATGTTATCAAAGAGGTATATGCATCCAATATAAAATGCAAATGAATGAGAGCAAAGGTAAACTTGAGGTAAGCATAATTTTTGTAAAATTATTCATGGCCATCAACAAACCAAACACTGTTGATACTATGCTTGTCTTACTCAAGGCCTTTGCCCGAGTAGAATCGTCTCAAGGCATTTATTTACACAAAAATTATTTAAAAACATACTTTTGAAACCAACAAACGTTTTGGGGGTCAGATAATTGATGAAATTATCTGGTTTTGTTTTTAGTACACTAGAGCGGAGAAATCTGTAGTTGCCTGTGTAAAACTAGAAGATCTTTTTTTACGCGTTATTTAGGTAAATTTGTCTCGAAGAATTCACCTATTAGGGAGGGCATCTTGTGTATGCATATAACACATCGTTCAATAAGTCTCGAGACTAACCCAGAGATGGTGCTAGTAGTACCAAACTGGCCACGTTTCCACAGAGTGCACAACTTTACATGAAACGTGTAAAAATTTCACGTCGATTGGATCACAGACAGCAAAGTTATCGAGGTTAGAGTAAAGTCACTTTGTAATTTATTTGAAAAATGGAAAAAAGCGAGTTTCGCGTGTTGATAAAATATTGTTTTTTAATGAGTTAAAAACACCGCAGAAGCCCAGCAACGGCTTGCAAAACATAATCCGGACTCTTCTCCATCGAAATCAACGATTTGTCTTTGGTATGCTGAGTTCGAACGTGGTCGTACGGACACAAACGATGCGGAACGTTCGGGTAGGCCATTGGAAGCCGTTACACAAGAAAATGTGAGTGAAATGTTGAAAATTGTAATGAAAAATCGCAAAGTGAAGGTCCGTGAGATTGCAGAAATGACACAGATCATGAAAAATTGAGCATCAAAAAGGTTTTTTCCAAGTGGGTGCCGCGATCGCTTTCAGTGGAACAAAAACAGCAACAAGTCGAAGATGGCAAAATTGAACGAATTGGGCTTTGATTTGCTTTCCCACCCCCCGTATACGACAGATTTAGCCCCCACCGACTACTGGCTCTTTGTTGATCTCAAAAAAATGCTCCAGTGAAAAAAATTTGGCTCCAATGAGGAGGTCATTGCCGAAACTGAAGCCTTATATGAAGCAAAAGATTAATCCTTCTATAAACATAGTATAGAAATGTTGGAAAGGCGTTGGAAAGATTATATTGATGAATAAAAATGATTTTTGAAAAAAATGTTGTGTTCGAGACTTATTGAACGATGTGACTTATTAAACGATGTGTTTTATATATATATATGTATATATATATATATATATATATATATATATATATATATATATATGTATGTATATATATGTATATATATATATATATATATATATATATATATATATATATATATATATATATATACATATATATACATACATATATATATATATATATATATATATATATATATATATACATATATATATATAAAACACATCGTTTAATAAGTCACATCGTTCAATAAGTCTCGAACACAACATTTTTTTCAAAAATCATTTTTATTCATCAATATAATCTTTCCAACGCCTTTCCAACATTTCTATACTATGTTTATAGAAGGATTAATCTTTTGCTTCATATAAGGCTTCAGTTTCGGCAATGACCTCCTCATTGGAGCCAAATTTTTTTCACTGGAGCATTTTTTTGAGATCAACAAAGAGCCAGTAGTCGGTGGGGGCTAAATCTGTCGTATACGGGGGGTGGGAAAGCAAATCAAAGCCCAATTCGTTCAATTTTGCCATCTTCGACTTGTTGCTGTTTTTGTTCCACTGAAAGCGATCGCGGCACCCACTTGGAAAAAACCTTTTTGATGCTCAATTTTTCATGATCTGTGTCATTTCTGCAATCTCACGGACCTTCACTTTGCGATTTTTCATTACAATTTTCAACATTTCACTCACATTTTCTTGTGTAACGGCTTCCAATGGCCTACCCGAACGTTCCGCATCGTTTGTGTCCGTACGACCACGTTCGAACTCAGCATACCAAAGACAAATCGTTGATTTCGATGGAGAAGAGTCCGGATTATGTTTTGCAAGCCGTTGCTGGGCTTCTGCGGTGTTTTTAACTCATTAAAAAACAATATTTTATCAACACGCGAAACTCGCTTTTTTCCATTTTTCAAATAAATTACAAAGTGACTTTACTCTAACCTCGATAACTTTGCTGTCTGTGATCCAATCGACGTGAAATTTTTACACGTTTCATGTAAAGTTGTGCACTCTGTGGAAACGTGGCCAGTTTGGTACTACTAGCACCATCTCTGGGTTAGTCTCGAGACTTATTGAACGATGTGTTATATGCATACACAAGATGCCCTCCCTAATAGGTGAATTCTTCGAGACAAATTTACCTAAATAACGCGTAAAAAAAGATCTTCTAGTTTTACACAGGCAACTACAGATTTCTCCGCTCTAGTGTACTAAAAACAAAACCAGATAATTTCATCAATTATCTGACCCCCAAAACGTTTGTTGGTTTCAAAAGTATGTTTTTAAATAATTTTTGTGTAAATAAATGCCTTGAGACGATTCTACTCGGGCAAAGGCCTTGAGTAAGACAAGCATAGTATCAACAGTGTTTGGTTTGTTGATGGCCATGAATAATTTTACAAAAATTATGCTTACCTCAAGTTTACCTTTGCTCTCATTCATTTGCATTTTATATTGGATGCATATACCTCTTTGATAACATGAATATCAATAGTAAATTAGGTCAGTGGATTGTTTGTTTTTGCCGCTTCCGCAGTCTTACGATCGTTCAGACCTCCGGCTCGTCAAAAATCTCATACAGGTCATGATTGTATTTCGTAAATTTCTCGAAAAAATTCACCTATTACGGAGAGTACCTTATATATATATATATATATATATATATATATATATATATATATATATATATATATATATATATATATATATATATATGGGATATAATGAATTCTCCAAATTTTCAGAAATTGTATATTGAGTAAATATCTCGGTCAAGTTCGTGAACCAGCTATGTCGGCCAGGCGAAAACAAAATGGCGGCCATTTACGACGAAAAATCGTGATTTCTGTTCCGACCAAAGCGTTGCTCCGATTTGGATAAAATTTTGTACAAAGGTTCATTTATGTCTGTGATGAATCTAACAATAAAAAATCCAAAGTTGGCAAGGCTGGAACAAAATGGCGGCCACTCAAAGGTCGGAAAACGTAAAAAAAATTGTTGTTGTAGTTTTGACCAATGATTTCAACAAATGCTCATGAAATTCGGTAGTTTGATCGAAACTATAAGTTTTTAAAGAATTATGTAAAAAACTGGAGGGTAGGTCGAAAACAACAAAATGGCGGCCAGTTGAAGCTCAAAACTTCAAAGGCTTCTAAAAGTCGCAATTTTTATCCAACGTATATGAAACTTATTTTTAAGATAGAAATTGCTTAGGTCTAGAGACTCTCACAACTTGATGATCACGCATGCGCAAATTTCAAAATGGCGGCGGTCTAAATATGCGTTTTTTCGGGTATTCGTGGCCCTCTAGTGGTCACATTTTTCAAAGGATTTTGATGAAACTTGAGATTATGGATCTCTGTACTAAGTTCTTGTATTTGTTAAAAAAATATTAAAATCGAATGAAAGGTAAAAAAGTCGGAAACTTAATACCTAATATTTTTAGCTGCCATTTTCACTAAAAATTGAATAATTTTGCCCTGTCTAGAGTGAAACTCCAGGATTTGGCACATTGATTGATGAGGGTCTAGCACATAAAGATTTAAAATAATCCAAAATGAAATACATGCATTCAAAATGGCGGCCCCCGAAGGTCAAAAGCCAAGCGAAATTCGCTATTTTAGTAGCAACTGAAATAATGAATATTCTTCATGGAAACGTTTTAAATGACAACAAATGATATTGTAAAGTATTTTTATCAATGCGCTAAACAATTATAAAATCGCGACTTGTCTGTCTCTTCGTCCGTCCGTCCATTTGTTCGTGCGTCACAACAAGTTTTCTCGCAAGCCACATGAGCTAGACTGAGGAAATTTTCCACGTAGGTCAAAAGTGGTGCCTCTTGAAATTAGCAGTGCAAGAAAATATTTTAAGGTGTTTAAGGCCGGGTCTCCCCATACAGTGGGATTAATATTTTTTTTTTTATTTCTGTAGCCTTCTGGCAGCCAAGTTTCTCAACAGACTCCGAATAAAATTGAAATTATAAGTTATTAAGGCAAGTTACTTTAATTTAATTATGCAAATTGGATGACAAATAAAGAGTCGAAAATTTACAGCTTAATATTTTTAACAGCCGTTTTCAATAGAAATTCAAAATGACGGCCCCTGATGGTTCAGGAAAGAATTGAAAATATATATGTATATTAATGGCAACGCAAGTGCTGATTAAACTTTTATGGGAATCTTTTGAAATTAACTATTTGAGCTATTTTAGCTGACAAGTTAAATGTGTAACGGCAAATGTGAAAAGGGTGAAACCTGTATTTATATGTTTATAACAATTGATTATCCGTCGATATTCAATATGTGATCCATACGCGTGCAACTCAAATTAATTAGTAAAATATTTGCGCCTCTATAAAGGGTCTCTAAATACGAACGTCGGCAGATTCTTTTTATGTAAATAAGTACCCATGTGGTGCTACGAAAATTACCGTAAGGAATCTAGTAGTAGGCAAAAATGGAAAAAAGCGAGTTTCGCGTGTTGATAAAATATTGTTTTTTAATGAGTTAAAAACACCGCAGAAGCCCAGCAACGGCTTGCAAAACATAATCCGGACTCTTCTCCATCGAAATCAACGATTTGTCTTTGGTATGCTGAGTTCGAACGTGGTCGTACGGACACAAACGATGCGGAACGTTCGGGTAGGCCATTGGAAGCCGTTACACAAGAAAATGTGAGTGAAATGTTGAAAATTGTAATGAAAAATCGCAAAGTGAAGGTCCGTGAGATTGCAGAAATGACACAGATCATGAAAAATTGAGCATCAAAAAGGTTTTTTCCAAGTGGGTGCCGCGATCGCTTTCAGTGGAACAAAAACAGCAACAAGTCGAAGATGGCAAAATTGAACGAATTGGGCTTTGATTTGCTTTCCCACCCCCCGTATACGACAGATTTAGCCCCCACCGACTACTGGCTCTTTGTTGATCTCAAAAAAATGCTCCAGTGAAAAAAATTTGGCTCCAATGAGGAGGTCATTGCCGAAACTGAAGCCTTATATGAAGCAAAAGATTAATCCTTCTATAAACATAGTATAGAAATGTTGGAAAGGCGTTGGAAAGATTATATTGATGAATAAAAATGATTTTTGAAAAAAATGTTGTGTTCGAGACTTATTGAACGATGTGACTTATTAAACGATGTGTTTTATATATATATATATATGTATATATATATATATATATATATATATATATATATATATGTATGTATATATATGTATATATATATATATATATATATATATATATATATATATATATATATATATATATATATATATATATATATATATATATATATATATATATATATATATATATATATATATATATATATATATATATATATATATATATATATATATATATATATTGTCGCGTGTTATGGTTCGCGGCCAATAATTTTCATGTTCCGGGAAAGTGAAAACGCAATGTCTTTTAATTTAAGTTAAAGAGAGTTTATTTAATTACAAAAATGCACAATAATCAATTAAACACTTTCACTAATTTTAATTTTCACTATAGTAAGTCTAACACTTGTCCATAAATTTCTTATCGCAATTGTCTTCTAAATCACTACACTATTACGAAAATCACTTTTCTATTACTCGAACAATATCGCTTCCCAAACACTATCACAGTTCTTATCGCGGTCGGATGAATGATGCCCCCATTCATTCAGCTCGCCTTTATATAGGGTGTCTAATCATTCAACTCAGTTCTCGTACATTGGTGAATTAGCGGGAACATTCCAGCATGAATGAATGGAGCAGTGACTCACTTTCAGATGTTGTTCATGCTTGTTAGGTTCTCGTGGTTTCGAGTAAATTCGTTTGTTGATGTTCTCAATTGTTGTGAAAACAATTGCGACAGTAGCTCGCAGAATTACTTGTACATGTAACAATATATAAAGATTGGTTTATGGATTAACTCAAATTCACTTTATTTTAGTGATTAAATTATTGCGAAAAAGATTTACAGTGGATGTAAGATGTGAAAGGTTAAACCACGTCCACGCTCTACGGAGGTTGGATATCAACTGCCCGGTTCGTAGTATCTCGTTTGACAGTCGTATTTCATTCCACACTCGGTCATCCATATTACTCGTCTGCCTCAGGCGAGTCATCTGCGCCTTGTGGTGGAACGGTGAGGTCGTCTTTGTCGTCAAATTTGGCCCATAGTTTCATCCTGTCTGCGCTCGTATTGGTAATCTTTGGGCCTTCGTGTTCGCCAACCTTCTGCACGCCATAATGATCGAATCCCTTGATTGAAACAACCCGGTAGGGACCAAGAAACTTTGGTCTGATCTTCAGTCCCGTACCAAACTGCACTCGCTCTATCGCAACCAGGTCCCCAACTTTGTAGATGGTAGCTTTCTTTCGCTTCTTGTTGAAATTCCTCGAATTTTCATCCTGCATCTTCGCTATAGCCTCTTTCGCCTGCTTGCGTAATTCTGCTCGAGCTTCGTCATACTGTTGGGATATAACTTCCTCTAAAGTCCCCATAAGCCGAATGTCCTTTCCAGAATTCATCTAAGTACCGACCGTTCATTGAAATGGTGACATTCTTATCGATCGATGATACGTAGAGTTAAAAGCTCTCTGAATATTTTTTACATTCTTGAACCATTCATCAGGTGTGTCAATAGAATACTTCGTAAGTGCCAATATGACAACCGCATGAAAACGCTCGATCTGCCCATTTCCCCTAGGCACGCTGGTAGTCACAAGATGCAACTCAATATCGTGGTCGGTGCAATACTTCTTGAAGTTTTGCGATACAAGTGCTCCTCCTCGGTCGGAAATTAAATGAAGAGGATAACCAATCGATTCAGCAATTATCTCCATCTTCTGCAGGTCTTCATCGCACGCAAGTGTTTTTGTCGGGAAAAGCCAACAAAATTTTGTGAATCCATAGATAACAGCCAAAATATAACGATAACCTTCCTTCGTGTCTTGCGTAGGGCCCAGATGATCGATATGGAACGCAGCGAGGGGGACATCGCCTTTCGGAATCGGGTACGAAAATCCATCTGCTTTGCCTCGTTTTTTATCGGGTAAGAGGCATCTCACACAACTGGAAATGCAACGTTCAATGCGATGATCCAGATTGGGGACACAAAACTCTTGCAGCATATACTTCATTTTCTGCAAACGAAAATGCCCTTTTTCGTGGACTTCCCGAACTGATGCTGATTTCATTAATTCTGGAATGACAAACAAACTATTATTATTTGAAATTTTACATAAAATACCGTGATGCATCGTATAATTTTTGTAAGGCTTATCTCTCAGTATTTTGATGATAGGTAGCAACGCCTCGTCACTATGTTGTGCTTCGCTCAATCGTTATAGAAAGTCGTCATTTTGTATCATCATAACAACCGGATTGCAGCTTAAGGCATCGACATGTCGCATGCCAGTTCCAGCACGGTGCTCCACTTCCAAATCGAACTCTTCAAGCAGCATGACCCATCTGGCAACTCGTGTCGCCAAATCCTTCTTTTCCATGGTGCATTTAAATGCTTTACAATCGGTGACAAGTTTGAAGCGCTGTCCAATCAGATAAATCCTAAACTTGTTGAATGCTTCGACGCCAGCCAACACCTCGAGTTCGTAGCTTGAATATTTTTTCTCAGGTTTGGTCGTAAACTTGCTCATATAGAAAACAGGATGCATCGAGTTGTCTTCCGCGCCCCTCTGGAGAAGAACCGCTTCATATCCTTGTTTGCTGGTGTCAGTATGTAACTCCGTAGGAACGCCATATTTGAAGATTTTCAGCACAGGATTTGATGTCAACGCATTTTTCAAGCTGTGTACGGCTTCCAGCTCAAGTTCTCCTAAATCGATGATAGCTCCCTTTTTTGTAAGTTCGGTCAACGGTCGCGCTCGTGTTCCGAAATTCGGAATAAATTTCCGTAAATATCCGGCAAGTCCAAGGAAGCTTTGTAGTTGCTTCAACGTCTTTGGAATCAGGAAATTAATAACGGCTTTTGATTTCCCAATCGACGGTTTGACGGTTCCTTTTGAAATTCGATGGCCTAAGCATTCTATTTCTTCCTGCAGGAATCGGCATTTACTCCATTTTATATTCAGTCCATTATCAGTAGCCACTTTTAGGGTTCGTTTTAAACTAATTAAGCCTTCTTCAATGGTCCGTGAGGGTACAACGTTGTCGTCAATGTAAATTATTACAAAGTTTTCGCGAATCAGATCTCGGAATGTGTAACTTATAAACTTTTGAAATACGCTGGGCGAATTGCATAATCCAAATGGTACCTTCGTGAACTCATATTGTCCGGTTTGAGTGACAAACGATGTAAATTTGCGACTCTCTTCATCCACCGTCACATGGAAAAAGCCATTTTCAAGATCGAGGGTACTAAAAAATGCTGCATCTCCAATTTTGTCGATTTGGTATTCGATCACCGGTAGCGGGTATCGATCTTTGTTAATTTTCTTATTGATGGCTCGGTAGTCGATACACAACCTGTGCTTGCCGTCCCTTTTCCTTACCAGAACCACTTGACTTGCATAATCAGAGACACTTTCGCGTACAACTCCGTTTTTCAACCAAGACTCCACTTGTTCGTCGATTATCTTTCGTTCGAGAGGCAAAAATCTTCTTGGCGGACGATAGACCGGTTCGTTATCAATTACAGTGGTTTTCATATTTATCGGCGATTCTTTCGGTTGTGTCGGTGAATATTACGAGATAATATTTTTAACTTCAGAACGAACCTTCATGTTGCAAACGTCTACACTAAGCTCATATTCGTTCAACGCTTCCATGTTTATTTGCGCGAGAAAACATTCTATTGGGTTGCATGCTTCATCCATCGTTTTTTTACTGTCAGGCTTCGCATCGACTTTCGTAATTGTCATTTTACCATTGCGAATTTCTACTATGGCGCTAACGAGTAGATTCATTCCTATGATGACGTCGGGATTAACACTCATGTTGTCTACTATTTTGAACTCGATATTTTCGAATAAGATACCGTTAATTTTCACATCGACAGTACACAGCCCATGCGTAATTATACCGGAACCGAGACCCGTTAACGTGCAACGCGAAGATTCTGATACGTTTCGTGGCTTTATTTTACTGAGGCACGACTTCTTCACAATGCACAAGTCGCTTCTAGTATCGATAAGACCGGAAAAAGCCAGCTCATTAATTAATACAGAACAATATGATGGTCCAGATTTTTGTATGCAATTGGTTGCCTTTCCATTCGGGCAATCAGTGCGTTTGTGACCAAATGGATTGTCTTGTCCGGACAACCATGCCATTTGTAGTCAGACGATCCGCAATTGTAACACTATCGTGATTTTTGCATAGCTTCGTTTTTTCCCGTTCTTGGTTTCTTTACGTTGAGGCCACTTTGAACTTCGGGATCGCTTTTCATTTGTTCGTAGGTTAAGAGTTTTTCTTTGAACTCCGCTGTCGTTTTTGCGCCGCATAAAAAAGTCTTATTCACTTTCGAGTCTTTAATGCCATCGATCACATACCGAAACACCGAGCCTTACACCTGTACGTGACTGCCTATTTCAAGCATTCGGTACAAATATTCACGGTACGATTCATGATTCCGTTTTTTTTCTCTCGAAGCGTCTGGTGAACGTCGCAACTAGCTATCTTTGCTTTAAATTCTTCGATTAGGGCACTTTTTAGTTGGAAATAGGACACCAGTTTTGCCTCGCAGTCTACGAACATTCGAGCCGCGCCCGACTGCGATGTTTTAAGGAATACGAATTTCTGAATTTCCATTCATCCGAACGCGGTTGCATACGCTTCAAGTTCGTTCAGATATGCTACCACATTCATATTCTCGCCATGAAATTTGTGAATCACGCTTTCCACATCACGCATGTTAACATTTGATGCGCGATCGTCACCGCCTATCATCGTTTCCAACACGTCCACGCTTGCGTTGCAGTGACCTACGATGCCGCGCACTCATTTCGGTTATAGAAAAAGCGAAATGTTCAATCACTGCTTTGTTCTTCTTTCCATTTTTCTTTATTTCACACGGCACACGCGTATTTAATTACTATTTATTTATCGGTAGCTCTGTTCACAATCCCGGTTGATCCCCCATGTAAAGATTGGTTTAAAGATTAATTCAAATTCACTTTATTTTAGTAGTTAAGTTATTGCGAAAAAGATTTACAATAGATGTAAGATGTGAAAGGTTAAACTACGTCCCCGCTCTACGGAGGTTGGATACCAACTGCCGCGGTTCGTAGTATCTCGTTTGACAGTCGGGTTTCGTACTTCTTCTTCTTCTTCGTAGCCCTACAGCACTCCACAAGATGATATGATCATTATCATGCTTTGGCCGTGTGTCCGTCCACCCAGCTGCGAAACGCCTGATTTTTAAACCAGCACGTATCGTAACTGAACAAGCTTATAGTCCGTGCGAAGAACCACTCAAACTAAATCTCGTTGACGCCAACGAAACTTGAACCAGAGGCCTTCAGCTTACGGGCTCAATGCTCTAACCACTATGCCACGCGGACTACTATATATTATACATATGTATATATATATATATATATATATATATATATATATATATATATATATATATATATATATATATATATATATATATATATATATATATATATACATATGCATACCTCTTTCTCTCTATTTATATATATATATATTCATATATATATATATATATATATATATATATATATATATATATATATATATATATATATTCATATATATATATATATATATATATATATATATATATTCATATATATATATATATATTCATATATATATATATATATATATATATATATATATATATATATATATATATTCATATATATATATATATATATATATATATATATATATATATATATATATATATATATATATATATATCTATATATAGAGTTTTCCATTACTGACACAACAATTCGGTATCTTTATATGAACGCACCCTCAATTTTTTTTATGAATTTTCAATGTCAAAATGTTAGCTAAAGTCAACATTTTTATCATGGTGAAGTTCATGACCCAGCACCATTTGGAAATCATTAAAAATTACTACTGAAACTCTGAGTCAGTGGTCGCAACTTCAAGAGCACTCACTCCAATTTTCGGCCATAATAATCGTCCCACTTGCCAGGTTATGTATGCTATAGTGGATAAGCTTGATTCCAAATTTTTTCTAATGGAGGTTCCAGTGCCAAAAATATGTCATACCGCGCAAAGCGAATGAAACATCGCAGCCGTAAGTGCATCGATTAAAAATGAGCCAAAGCAGTTGATTCCACGACGTTCTCAAGAATTGAGCATCACTCAATCGACCCTGTGGTGTATTTCGCAAAAAGGTCTTGACCTACATGGTTACAAAATCAAATTGACTCAAGAACTAAAGCCATTGGATTGTTCGAAACACCCAAACTTCTCCAATTAGGCTCTGGCAAAGCTTGAAGAAACTGAAGAATTTCATTGAAAAATCAACCTCAGGGATGAAGCTCATTTCTGCCTCTATGACTTTGTTAATAAGCAAAATCTGCATTATTAGTCAGGAAGAAACCCGCATGTGCTGCTTGAGACCCCGTTGCATCAGCAAAAAATTACTATTTGGTTCGGTTTTCATGCCGGAATTGTGACTGGGTCTTTTTTTTTCATAGATGAAAATAACCGTCATGTTTCCATCAATGGAGAGCGCTATGGTGTTATGTTCCAAGATTATTTATAGCCAGAGTTGGATGAACTTGACATCAACGATATGTGGTTTGAACAGGATGGGCCACTTATAACACAGCACGCCTCACAATCGATTTATTGAAAAGTAACTTTGATGAGCGTGTTATTTCGAGAAATGGGCCGGTCGAATTGCCCTTTATGCAATCTAACGCCACTAGACTTCTTTTTATGGGGCTATATCAAGTTGCTGGTGTATGCTAACAAGGCAGCAACTTGAAACGCGCTCAAAGACAACATTCAACGTGTAATTGCCAACGTTCCGGTCGAAATGTTGTCACCCCTTACCATTGGGGTGCTCCGGTAACGGGGGCCCTGCAATCCCGACTTCGCTCGATGCACATGGGCGTGGACGCCAACTCACTGCGTTGGTCTAGGCCCCACACTTGACCGCCTAGTGAGCAAGACGGTTTACCGAAGCTCGTTAAACGAACACACCTTCCACTAAGAACACGCACAAAAATATCGCCACTCGGGGGCCCCTATCTCCTCCAACCAACACGACACCACTCAAACATTACCGAAAGAAAAATAATCAACCACACTGACGCGCGCGATATTTCTCCAAACCAACCCGATACACTTCCTGAAAAGAACAATTTCTAAATTTTCCAAGTGAGTTTAGTAAGAAATAATACACTTTTTTATGTGAAACAAAGTTTATCAACAAAATAATGAATGAAATAAAACTTATCAACAAAAAAATGAACGAAATAAAGTACATAAAAAAAAAAATCTTAACAATTTTTTTGACTACCCTTTGTCCCCTAACATATCTAATAAGAAGGCCTCCTGGTAGAATTCCCGTCGACAACTGCACGGTGAAAAAGACCCTGCGTTGACTCCACGCACTCTTCCCGGTTCGCACTTGAGCAATGATTAATTGATGGTAGGTATCCTTCTCTTGGTGGTGATTGACGTCGACAACAATTTTACTTAATTCTGTTTTGTTTTCTTTCCTTTTTTTCCTTCCGATTTCTTTTAGACTTCCGCGCTCGTTTTTAACAAACACTTTTCTGTTTGCCTTCCCACTACACGTTTTGATCACTAAAGAAGGCTTTTCCTATGTCCCTTGCCCTTTAATCAACTCGTTCCTAACGGAGCACCGCTAATTCGGGAGTGAACCTTATAGTTCTCCTTTTCTTACAGAAATTGTAGCCTGGCTGGTACGATTGCGCAATTTTATCGCAATTTTCTCCACCCTTCAACTGATGTTTCTGAAATTGGGAGTCATCGATATTTAATTCGGAATTATCACTGTAACGGACATTTGACGTTTTCCAAGTATAGAAGTTATGTTGTTTGTTTATGTTTGGTACGATGTGAGTGCTGGCAGTTACAAGGATTTTGAGTGGATGACTGAGGGTTATCAGATAAGTAGTACTTTTATATTTTATCCCTTGGACAAGACACTTTGAGTGCCTTTTTTCTTCTTTTCTAGGTATCTCGATCTCATGGTGAATGTAAGCTTCAACATTCAGCGGCGTTGTTTGATCCATTGTAGGCTTGCGAGTGCTGTGTCTTTTGGGGCTGGATATCATAAGCATCGTAACAGTCGCCTGAAAACAATAGCTCCAAGTAGCTATCGGAATCATCATGTACAAAATAGCGACTCTGACAATTTAAGCAACGACAGTTATCACAAAGTGTACATGTAAGTCCTAATAGTTCAGCAGCCTCTTTATACAATTCCGTACTTGACTTTTGATTGTTACTATCACCTGCGCTTTTATTACGCCCTCCATTGTAGTAATTGTTATTACAATCGTTGTTGTTGTCATTTTTACTCTGGCTGATGGTGTTGTTAGTGTTAATGATCATCACGCCTTGTTCCTCATCCAGAGCTTCTGCAAAGGCTATTGCTGTAGTTATTGTTCGTGTAGTTTGGCGGTGCTTTTCGTAGTGAAGTAGGTGCCCCGAGGGCTCCGTTTCTTGGCTTGCAGAATGTATTGTTGATAGTGGATGCTCCGAAGAGGTTAAGGCGACTGAATTCTAGATAAGCGTCATTCGCATTTAGCACGTAAATAGCATTATTTTTTCATTTAAACAGCATGCCGTTCATGCCACTGGCATTCATAAATGGTGTTTCACTAAATTTTTGTCCTCCAAACGATTTTTGTTGTAGTTGCTACTGTTGCTGCGATGAATTTCTTCATCTTGTCGGTTTCTGCGATGATTTATTCGACACGCATCCCTTTGACTCGTTCTTTCCGTGGTTGTTGATCACAGATAATGTCATTGTGGAGCAACCGTGCACATACGGGAGTGGTGTCGTGAACTTTGTCGAGCCTAACTAATCTAAGTTGAGCTGCATTAATCTAACTTGAGGAAATTAAAATCTACTCTACTGTAACCATTAACATTAGAATTTATTCTTATTTCCAACTTTACTAGAACTATGTACAATACATGGTAAAGTTTCCTATCCCAGCTTGGCTCGAGGATGCATCCTGGTGTTTAAGTGGTGGCTAAGTTAACTACCTTCCCAAATTCCTCATAAAAATGTGTGCCAGAGTGACAGAAAATTGAGTCCAAAGAATTAACTGCTGTGAACGAGCTCGTGGTGGTCATATGATCGAAATCGAATTTCATTCATAAAATGTAATGCTTGCACTACACCCACAATTTTTTATTAACAGATAAACTTTTTATTAATAGATGAAATTGTGCCGGATCCTATAGACCCGGACGGATTATGCGCAACAGTTTGAAAAAGCGTTAAAAAATAGCAATGCATCTACAAGAGTCAAACTGAAAATAAAAGCTCGCGTACTAACCAATAAGTCTAGAAAGAAAAGAAAATGGATATTCTGAGGAATCGAATACTTTTTGTAATTATCATCGCCGGCTTATTATCATAACAAAACAAACTATGCACTCAATTTTATAATAGCCATCGAGAGAAATATTATAACAATTCCAAGCAAAGTGAATCCAATTATAATTGTTAATAATATATATGATATAAATACAATTACCTATCTTTTGTTGAGTTGCGGAGTACTATGCAATGGAGAAGAGGTGCACAACTGGAAATTTTAATATGCATTACAAACAAGCTCTAAGTACGTTGTTGGCAATTATCAGAAAAAAAAAACAAAATTCACATAGAACAAACAAAATTCATTTAAAAGCTATACGTGAAGGAGCAGTTCAAAGTTGCCATGCGTTGAGCTTTTCGCCGTCTGATTTCTGCAAATTTAATACGTGAATTTTTTTACAGGATGGCTGCATACACATTTTCAGGGTTTTGTAAAATAATTTTACAAAACCCTTCTAAAATCGCGTCCTGTCTGTCCGTCCGTCCGTCCGTCCGTCCGTGTGTCACATCAGTTTTTCTCGGAAACTACTTAAGCTAGAAACATCAAATTTTGTGTGTAGGTGTAAAGTGGTGTTCTCTTCAAAGTTCAACTAAAAAAAATTTTTATAAGGTATTTAAGGGGGCTCTCCCCATATAGGGGAGTGGCCCCCGAAAAAAAATTTCATTGAAGGTAGCCGATATGGGTATCAAATGAAAGTTCTTAATGAGAACTTTTCAAAACAGGTCTTAGTTTGGCTAAGTTTGCTTCGAGGGGCGCACAGAGAGGGGAAATACACGAAAAATTTGTGTCCCCCCCCCCCTCGCGATTGGACACCTGTGATGCGAAAAATCTAAAAAAAATCAAGAATGTAGTTCTTGGCGAGTACAACAACAACAAATACGTGAGAAGTCGCAATTCACTCAACTTTGTTTGTAATAGTATGATTTATCGATTTTATGTTTTCTTGAATAAAATCTTAACGGTACCCTTAAATTCTATGAAATTCAGTGCACAGATGACTATTTATAAGATTGATCTATTCTGAAAGTTTCATAAAGATTGAATAATATTTAGCGAAGTGATAGTGATTTGAATTTTCCTGTATTACTATGGAACAATATGCGCTGCATTTATTACTATGGCAACATATGGCTATGGAACAACATGCGCTTTTTACCGATTCAGACACTACAGTTTTGCTAGGATTTGCATGAAAATTTCAGGAATGATAGGTGTCATGTAGATCTTTGAGAATCGGTTCTGCTAGTGGTATCAGTAATCATAAAACAAAATAGTGGCTGTTTTAAATGCGAAGATTGGATAATATTGAGTTATTTTTCCCAACTTCAACGTTTAAGGTGCATGCTTTGAACACTTGATTCAATTTAATGAATGACTGAAAATGAGTACCCACAATTAATGCTCATAAGTAAAACAAGTCAAGGAGGCGGGAGAGAGCTCCTAGCAAAAGGGCTTTGTAACCATTCTAGGATTCGAACAAATTGTGTTTCCTCCCTCGCGAATGGACATCTGAAATGACTATCAAGGGAGATATTTATGAGTATAACAATACCAAAACCTCAGAAGTCGAAATTCGTTCAACTTTGTTAATAATAGTATGATCTTCGTATTTCATATTTTCTCCAATAAAATCGTCTTTGACATGTTTCTTGATTTGATTCGATCTGGTGACTGCATTTTGTAAATTGAATACAAAACCCTTCTGGCATGAGCGTAGATCTATTTACCCAACTTGTTTATCCTCATTTTGGAAACTAAAGATTGTCTTTTCTTGTAGTAATTGAGCACGTTCTCGAAAAAGAAAACAGAGCCCCGGATGGTTGGTATCGTGTGAAACACTTAATTTTTAAATATCCTTTTTCATCAATAATGGATTTAGAACTATTAACTAATAAGCTGAATGGAGATTGCGCTGTAAATTTAAAATATCAGAGTAGAGTAGTAAAAGAATTTTAACTGAATTCTAATGGTGATTATCCAATGCAAGTTATTTAACATAACAAGGCAAATATAAAAAGGAAATTGTTTAATGGTGGTTTGTTTACTGGCCTAATTGGATCTCGATTTCGGATATTTCCCAAGCATAATTATCCTGTATATTCTTAGAAACCATGCCTTGCCCTATACCACAAAACCTTGAAGAAGTATTAACACCATCGCGCAAACGGAAACGTGATAAAGACGATTACTATTTTCAAAACAGTCAAAATGTATTGTCTAACGATGGGTTTTCATCGACTCCGCAAAAAGAATGCTCAAAACTGGCAAAAATTTGGTAGACATGAGAACAATAGAATTCAAATTGAAGGTATTAATCCCTTCATCAATACGAATGCATGTATGGAAGTAAAATCGATTACGGAAATAGCAAGTGAAAAATCAGAAAATGAGAATCCCTATGAAGTGAAACGAAAGCCACCGAAAAAAAAGAAGAAAAAAAAAGCACATTGAAGAAGCTTGCTTTGAAAATCCATCGCTGAATTTGGATGGACCGGAGAAAGGATTCAATCCTTTCGAGGTCGAACGCGACTCTATCCAACCAGCATCCGATGCATGCTTCATAATCTCAGCACTAATTATGAAATTACCTGAAAATGTGGCTCTTAATCCTTATGAAATAACACGTTCTGCGGAAGACACAATCGAAGTTCTAAGAGAAGGTATTGAAAATCCTGCACTTGAAGAGCCAACACTTGTAACTATTGCCTTGCCATTTGCACCAAATTTGGATGTCGCATTGATTTCAACGGTGTTTCACTGGATAATTTAACTCCATGTACACTTCTAGCAGAAAAATTAGTTTTTACACCACCGGCCGCATTTAAAGGATCAGCATATAAAAAAAATCATTTCGACGTTCACTATCGGTTATAAGCGAAGAAACTGTCGTTATTGGAAGGGAATTGGATTGCTATCAATTAGAGTTAGAGAATAGCATAAATGAAGCTAAACTTAAAAAGAAACCGCTTTTGCTATTGCAAATACAGACCTTAAAGCCAACGATGGAAGTTTTACAGAAGATCAAGAAGCTAATAACAGATCTTCAGTATCAATAAATATAACTAATATAAATATTTCAATTGGTGATAAATCCCCAGCATCCATCCCAACCCCACCGGTTGTGAATGTTCCGGCAACCATTACAGAAACAAGTGATGCCGATATGAGTTTTGATGATGAAATTGACTTTAAGGAGCCAGCTCCATTTGTACGTTGTTATCGTAAGCCAGACTTGCCACGTAGTCGATCATCAGAAATTGATCAAATACAAAATATTTCCAAAGACAGTAGCAATTCCAATGATGACAATCGTCATAAAAATAAAATTTCTAATTTAAACCGTAAAAGTATTTGAAAAATCATGCATCCCCATTCACACAATAAAAAGAATGAAAGAGAACATAGTGTAGAAGAATAAAATGCATTTGAGAAGAATGATTTGATGTCAACACTGCGACGCAGTATGAGACGTAAAAATAATAAAAATGAATGAGTTGATAACAAAAAAGATCTCAAAAGCGTTTCCACTGAAGAATTAAATCATCATGATGTATCAATTATAGATACAACTGAAGAAAGAAAAGTGTTCAAAGTGATTGGCGAAATCGATAATGAAACTGTAAAAGCATATAAAAGAAATTCAAAACCAGAATAGTGTCTGATAATAAAATCACATACTTACGCATGCTTTCTTAGTGTGAAAATGTGTTATTAGTAGTTTTTTTTAAATATACAAAGCGTTAGGGAATAGTATTTTTAAAGTAGGGTAACAACCAAAACTGACGTTAGATACAAGCCATATGGTAGCAATTTGCATATGTATTAGTCGGCCTACTATGGACAAGCTTCCGGTAGCTGTCACCCAACTGCGGCATTAGCAAATGCTTATATTTCGTCATATATACTATTTTCCGAATAAAAAACGTGCCGAACGCATTCCGTGCATGCTATAAATTCACCTTGTATAGTCCATTGTGCTCCTAAACTTTCCAAGACGAGCAAATAAAGCACACGTTTTGCACCTTCGACTGTTAGCTCAGCGTTGAGATGTAAACAAACTCCTATAAATTCACTTTGGATGGCGATAAAAACCAAGCAGGTATCAGAACTTAAATAATTTTCACTTCACTAGGAGCGCTATTGTGTTCTCCACGGATCATCTGGATTTCACTATAGGAATCCGTCTCTAAACTTTACAAAACCTCGAATTTTTGTTGGCACATCCACAATTCTTCATATAACGCCATGTAAGTTAGCCAGCAAAGTCGGCCTACTAATGGTCATGTGTGTGGTAGTAAGCGCTGCTGCCATATGGCTTGTATCTGTCGTCAGTTTTGGTAACAACAGAAAATAACACATACTAAAGCAATGAATTAAAACATTGTACATTCAACACGAATGGTGTTGGTGAAGTATGAGTGGCGGTAGCGAGAGTATGACCGGTTGGTGCTGCTGGGGCTGTCGCTGGGAGATTTCGAGGAGTCTGCTTGAACTCGCGAATGAACGCGGAACGCTGTGGAGGAGTCTGGCGGCAAGCTTTGAGTGAGGTGGTCATATCCGCGGGGAATTGTCACGTGGCCCGTCTTAAAAACCACAATAAACAAATCTTGTGAAATGTTATAAATGCGGATTTCCCATGTATTATTTTGTGCGAACGTTTCAAACCTTTGTGGACAAGAATATCTCTTTGAATAAAACCCGTTGGGTGGCCGGAAAGCCGTCGGAATATATGGGATCAAAAAGTCTGGTTGACGTCCCGTGTGTGCGTGTGTGTCGTCGCCCTTAAAACAGCATCAACCCGTAACCCGCCATTGAACATATTTTAGGATTTGTCAGTAGTTCCTATGCCAAGTAATTTGCCGAAAAATTCGCGATAGTCGAAATTCGTGCGATAAACTAAGAAGTTGCGACCTACGCAGTGCACGCCATTCACATATTCTCTCGGTGAATCTTCCGAGTGCCGCAGAATTCGCAATTGTAACGGGAATAACAGTGAATTTGGTGCATAAACATAGTTGCTCTGGTCATCTCTCGATAAATTTTCTCTCGTTCCCATTCAATTTCCCATCGATGAAAATCACTTTTCCGTGTGGGCAGCAAAGTGCGAGATATCGAGTTTGGAAGCGCGAATCTATTCGCCTATGTATCTTTCGTATCATCCTCTGGTCCTCGACAATCGGAAAAAGCATTGAGGCAAATCCATGCAAATTTCGGAAGCAACTCAAGTATCGGAAACCAAATCGGTGCAAAGCGGAGTTCGGAACAGCCACCAGATACTTTCCAATCAACCTTAACTTTGGTTCACGTAGAACACTTTAACTAATTTGTTGTCTTAATCATACGTAAAACGTTTCGGAGAAGATTTGTTGACCGCAGCCAGAGAGCAGTAGGGATCGGCAAAATCGCGGAGTTTTAATTTACATAGATTAAATCTAAATTTAAAAAAAAATAAAATAACAATCCAGTTTTAGGCCTACCCGCCCCGAACACGAGCGCTCGTAGGAGGAGGTTTGGGGTAAGTAATCTTTTATTATTCAATGAACGGTACTTGTTTTGAAATTTATTTAATTGCATGTGTATGGTTGCCGCTGGCATTTTTCCCGTAACGTAATTTGATGTTTAATAGTACGAAATTTATATCAGATGAAGAAACGAAAAAGAATTCAAATTTAGATAATCAAGTGCAAAAACCACATAAAAGAATATTCACAAGGAACTTAGAAAGAGTAGAAATGATAAAATGGTTTGATTGGAATGATAAAACAAAAATATATTTGATTTTGGATCATGAAAAAATTATAAACTTATAATTAGATAAAACGATAATACGTTCAATAAGATAGGCATGTTTAAAAATTGTTTAGACCAAAAATTTAAAATCAGTGTTTTATCTATAATAAGTAACATCCGTTAAACGCGTTTGGATAAGATACGAACGAAAAAGATTATTCCACTTATTTCGAATTCACATTTATAATTGAAATGGATGAATGTATACGAATATTTTCTGTAGTAATTTCTTGAAAAAAAAAATTAAAATTGGTATTTCTATTATCCTACATGTCTGATTATTTTTTCGGTAAAGAAATGGAAATACCTCATTAAAGGTGAAACCATCGGTCTTTCCTTTCCCAAATTCTGACCGGGTATAGGACCCGGGACGGTGGCAGGCTGTCCCCTTAAAAAAATGAGCCAGCCCCCGGGTACTCATTAATCCTTCCTTTTGTTTCAGGTGACGTCGCGGGTTGAGTGGCCCAAGCAGAGTGCCTCTTTATGGCATAGAGTTATGCAATCGAATTGTATAATTCTATAGCATAAATTGGTCCTCGGGGTACTTTTTCTTCTGATGGGAAGACTTATGCAAGTTAAATTGTATGAGTTTTCCACTCAGAAGAGGAATACCTGGCCACTGCAACAAATATGGATATTAATCAGCTTGGGTGGGTGCGAAGGGGCGCCATCACCACCCAGTTGCCCTTCTCTCATTTGTGGGCCATGAGACGAGGTCACCCTGCTTCCACTTCTTTTTGCTTGCTACCCTTGTTCCTTGAACAAGTCAGTTGTCCCTCGTGTAGTTACCTACACTTTTTGTGACTTTGGTTGCCTTGTCCTTGTTCGACCCCAAGAAATTCGTGAGTGCGAAATTTTTTGTAGTGGGTCCTTGTGCTGGGGGAATGAACCCGCCCCACGACACCGCAATGCTAGCCTGCCAGCGCATTCACGCGTCCCTAGACGAGGGCATTCTCGGCAGATATCTCCATCTTCTTCTGCCGAGGCAGCAGAACATCGCTGCAGTCCTTTACGGACATTTTGAAACTAATAAATCACTACATTCTTTTGCAAAAATGCAATAATGATACTCGCTCACAGTAAATTTCATAAAAGTTCAAATTGTTTTTTTCTTTTTCTTCACGTTTTTGTAGTTAACTCTGTCTTTATTTTTCTGTCGAACTCTCAGTACTTCGATTTTGGTAACCCGCTTTGTCTGGCGTTGGTTCTTCTCAAGACAATCATCATATCATGATTTATTTCATCTTTTCTCAATTACATACACATTCACAGTTATTTTGATTTATTTTTTTTTCCTGAACAAACTTTTACAACTCCCCCTTGTTCTTTAGGTGTTTAACCTCCGTCTTTGCCATGATTCACCTCATTTTTTTAGTTGATTAATTTGAATAAAAAATTGACGCCGATTCCACGTTTTGACTAGCTTCACCACCTTGAAATTATACATTTATCTTCCCGTCATGTCTCAACCGTGACTTGCAAGTCGACAAACTTTCCAAACTTTCAATTCTACTCCGCGTCGACTGACCTCCTATCGTCTTGCCAAAACTCTCTCTTGCCCTTTTCAAAAGTTAATCGGTCAGCAATTGCCATTGTCAACGGATTCCGTTCAAAAAGCGCACAGTTGATGCTCCTTGACACTTTTTGTGCTGGTTTTTCACAGCTGTGCGCTTAACCACATTCTGTGCTATCACAACACTAGCAACTAGCTGATGCAACTTTGTTGGTGCAAACAACGCCCTAATGCTCACATCATTCAATAGTAATGCAAAATCTTCAATTGAATGACGCGAACAAATAGTCTAAAAATGTTTATTTTAAATTTATTTACCATAATCTGTTCGTAATTGAGCTCAATTCTATATTTTCCAACAATTTTCAGCATTGCTATTGTAATGGAATTAATAACATCAAATGTCATACACGTACGTAGGCTTCGTCAAAATATTTCACAATCATAGAAAATTGGTAATTTGCATCCATTTATTCCATAACTAAAAAGTTTTCTGGTAAACATAACTACACAAAATATATCTTAGGTGGCTAAATCCCCCAAGGACATTGTAATGTAAAATTATGACCGCTTTACCACCACACTTTACAAATAAGCACCTCATACATAACACAAATCAAGCATACTAAGCATATATAAGTGAGGAATAAGGATATGCGAAAAGAACACGAACACTTCCGCAGAGCTCGGAACTCATCATCTTCGAACATAATCAGATATTAACGAATCTCCTTAAGATTACACAAACGGAAATAAGACATAGGCCCATGAATGAGTCAAATGAGAGAACTTTTAACATAGTTCAAGTCCATCCGCTCCCCAGCCAATACCTAACGTGCTACTAATAGGCGTTATCAAAATTTATTAGATATGATAAGCCCTAATGGTGCCATAAAGAGCAGCCGATAAAATCGTAAGTACGATTCGCCGAGAAAGAAATACTTTTGGATGCTTCCTCCGAGGAATCAGTAAGATATCAAGGATATTCATTTTGAAGGCGAGATGAAACTCATATAATGGCCTCTGTGGATGTCGTGTGAAATCTTTGACTACAAGTTGGTCATGCTAAGAAGTTTTTTGCGGGTAAATCTTCGAGTTTAATGCGATATTATTTAAATGCAGACAATCCGTGGATTGGTTTTTGGCGATTAGAATGGTAATGACTCTATTAAATCACTTTTGCTCTTTGCGGCTGCCGCTAATGATGCTGCACAAAAATTGTAAAATATCACACCCGCGGGATAGAGATCGTAAATACCAAGAATAGAAAGGAACTTCCGCCATTGCTTCGACAGGTGCGACATTATTCTTAATTTTCTTAAAGAGTTTTCCTCTTCTGTCAAGGCGGGGAGTATCAATAAAATACAATAAGAGGTAGCTTCACATACTCTGGGAAAATCCTTCTGAATTTCCTTCCATTAAAAATGTATTATTCTGAACCACATCGCGAAAGGAAAATCTCAACCGAAATGAGCTTCTGAAGTAAGAAATCATGATTGCATTTTCCTCTCGCGCTGAAATCCAAATTCCTTCCATTATCACGATTCCCGACGCAGTAGCGCTGCTATATATAAATCTTATCAGAGTAACGGGAATATAAATAAAAAGAGGAAAAAAAGGAGAATGTATTGAAGAATGTAGTGCTATGCGCGGTGTGTCGTGAAGCGAGAAAAAGTGTAATCCCAAGTGAAAATGTGCAATGGTTGTGGGGGTTCTTTCAAGGCCTTTAATGCCTGTCTCGCCCAGGACAACGTGATTTATGGACTGGAATTGGGTAAAAGCTAATGTTGCACCAAAAATTCTTTGGGTTTTTATCAATTCCGGGAATGTCGAGCGAATTTGAACATGTTCTGTCTATTAGAGTGGAAGGCGGACAGATTTCTTTGCAGTGCAATGGGTCCTGTTTGATTATAGGAAAGGATATAAAGATAATACCTAGTGGTTCAGACATGGCTATGATGTATTTATTTATCTGCTTAAATTGTTCTTAAAGATAAATAGATGTTTAAATTTAAGCTTTAGAAATTTTTCAAAAAAAAAGAGTACATGTATGTATTGTACGAACTAGATTTTTGGCTAGCCTTTGTTTAAAGAATACTTATGGTGTATTATTTAGAATATGTTGGGAGAGTACTTTCAACAATATTTATGGAACGATAGTTCGGTAAAAGCTCCTGATCGGCAGACAGTTGATTGTAATCGTCCATAGATTAGCCCAGAATACAGTGAACCCTCGTTATAACGCGCATATCGGGCGGCACACAACACCCGCGTTATAAGGAGAACCGCGTTATGACGAGCGGCACGGTAGTACCAAAATAAATTTACTCGGAACGATTTGCATAGCTGCATAATGAAACATCTCATAAGCTTTACATTTTAATAACAGAACCATTTGCGTATTTATTGTCTTATTGTAATTCATAAAACATAATGATATATCTTAATAAACACATATACATATGCATGTATCAGTTTATTTATATACATAAGGTACGCTTGAAAATAAAAACATATTCGAGATAATTTTACCGACATTACCGACCACTTAAAAAATTGAGTAATTTTCGTTTGTTTGGTTGTTGATAAGTTCTGCAGCATCTCTTTTTTGAAAGATGCTCATTGCAACAGTCTGACACTGCTAACATTTTCTTGTAATTCAGCCCATCTTATTACAGTTTCCATGGCATTTATTGCTTCTTTGGTTGTTGGTGGTAAATCAGCTATCCCACTGACGATTTCTTCTTCACCTATTCCTTCTTGACAATCTTCATCACCACAAACGGAGTCGATGATCATTTCGTCAGTCATATTCTGACAAATATCTTCTTTAGCGTCCACATCTAACCAATCAGTCAAAGAATCATGAGTAATTTCCGGCTCATTCAATATTTCCCGGACACGGTAAATTTCAGCCTCAGTGAAGATATGATCTGAACTGAATCTGAATGTGTTATGGACCGGTTAAGATCAGCTTCATTATTAGATTCATTTAATTTTTTCCAACAATTTCGAATTGTCTCCGATGTGATTGCCTGCCAGGCTAATCCAATACTGTACGACACGTCTTAAAAATCCATTTTTTTTTTAAATGTGGTGACTTCAATGTCTGATGCTAATAAAGACTTCATCATTTCTCTCCTGTAATTTGCTTTGAATGCCCTGATCTAAGGGTTGTATGAGAGCTGTTGTATTTTTTGGAAGAAACATTGCTTTTATCTTTCCATCGTCAGACACAAGATTATCAGCAGGTGGATGAGCTGGGCAATTATCTAAGAGAAGCAAAGCTTTTGGATCTAGTCTCAATTCTCTCAGAAATTTTTGGACAGAAGGAACAAAGGAGTTGTGAAACCAGTCATGAAATATATTCGAAGTCATCCAGGCCTTTGTGCTGTTCTTATAAACAACCGGCAGAGATTTCATGTTGATTGACTTAAAACATCGTGGATATTGATTTTACCTATGATGAGTGGCATTAACTTATGACTAGCAGCTTTATTTACACAAAATAAAACTGTTATCCTTTCCTTGCTTAGTTTTAATCCTTCTTTTTGTGGGTTACTTTTAAGATCTAATGTTTTATTTGGCAACATTCTGTAGTATAACGCAGTCTCATCACAGTTATAAACTTGTACATCAGAATACCCTTCTTCCTTAGTAGAAATTACAAACTGCTTGGAGAATTCTGCCGCGCCTTGAATATCACTAAACTTTGCTTCTCCAGAAATAGAAATTTGATGAATGCCATGTCGTTTTTGCCAACGCCAAAACCAACCATCAGAAGCCTTAAAATCTCCTTCTGCTTTTAAGCTTGCATAAAATTTTTCAGCTTGCAACTTCAAAGCAGTTCCAGAAACGGGAATACCTTCATTTTTTTTTTGCACAAACCATTCATAGAGGCAATCGTCCACATTTTGATTTGGTTCAAGTCTTGTCTTCTTTCGAGTAAGACCAGCATCTTGGTCAAGCTTATCAACAAATAAATTTAGTTTTTTCTCCTCTGCTACCCAACCCCTTACAGTTCTCCCAGGTATCCCATTTCTCTTTTAATATTTGCTTGAGAAACTCCGCTCTTGACTTTGGCGATGATGTCAAGCTTTTCTTTGACGCTGTAGGCTTTTCTTTTATTCATCATGCCTATAATAATTAAACACTATTTGAACATACACAATTGCACAAACTCAATGCATACACAATTATTCAATACGCGATGCCAATGAAACGCACACGAATTTGTATAAACACGTTTAAACTTAATGTAAACAATCATTTCGCCGGACAGTAACAATAAAATGCTATACGAGTACTCACTAATGCAACAGAGACCTGCATAAAAATTTTGGAACTTATCGTGGACAATCTGTTTTTGGGCGGGCGGTGAAGGTCACCCGCGCTATAACTGAGGGCGCGTTATAGCGAGCAGCGTTATAACGAGGGTCCACTGTATTTTAGAATGCAATTATGTTTCGCTGCAAATAGACAGCTTCAATATATTTGAGTACAGAATGGATGTAATCATGAGGATGATGCACTGCCTTAACTTCAAATAAAAAAAAGTTGAGCAAGCAGGAGAGTGCTCTTACCAGGAGGGTTTTGCTATCAATCTAGGGTTCGAAACAAACTTTTCGACAGCATGAATCGATGGGTTGAATTATTTATCCAATGAACAGTAGTATTTGTAATTATAAGAAATCGTTATGATTTATCCAAAAACAAAGAGTTTTTTTCATAAGCACATAACAGCCATAATTTTTTTCCAGCATAAATAATTTTTCTGCACTCTCTACCAATTAAACATATTCGCATTAAACACTTGTCCTAAAATTTTCATGAAAATTCGAAAAAAATAAGAGTGCCTAGGTCAATTTGAAACATGTATCAACCATCAACACGTCTTATTGTTGTTGTAATTCCATACAATCGAAATTCTTATTGTTCACTTGACTATGATCCAA
This sequence comes from Odontomyia ornata, assembly GCA_963969285.1. NCBI lineage: Eukaryota > Metazoa > Arthropoda > Insecta > Diptera > Stratiomyidae > Odontomyia > Odontomyia ornata. The sequence goes on along the minus strand of OZ017742.1, from coordinate 64,966,310 downwards.
TTCAATAAAATTCTGTAAGAATAAAAATCTTATATTAGTCTACATAATTGTAAAATTTTAAGAAGTTTCAGGCTACCATTTTGATGTTATGGGAGAAAACGTAAAATTTACAAATCATACTATTATTAACCCTTAGCTGGTATCGATATTTTAAATTACATTCTTGGTATCGAGGGTCCAAGTAGACCCCAATCGAAAAAATTAAATATAAGGTGTTCTATAAATTAATGAAGGTAAGAGTTTCTATATATTCATCGAATACACTTTTTCAAATATTAAAAATCAAATTTTATTAATTCTATGATAAAACTTATCACTTATGATGATACAGCCTTTGACTTCAGATAACTATTTTCAGTCTATACTTAAAACATTAAAAACAAGTTGAGTAAGCAGGAGAGTGCTCCAACCAGAAGGTCTTTGTAAACATCCTAGGGTTAGAAACAAGTTTTTTTAATAGCGTGAATCGATAACTTGAACTATTCTTCTAATCAATGTTCCTCTGATTTTCCAGAAAAACGCAAATAAATTTAATTTAAACAAATATATATTTCGGAGATAAGAGTTTCTCTTTCTTTGGTGTTTTTTGGTATGGTTTAGTTCCAATTATTATCCGCTTTTTATATCCCTTACATTTTATCTGTTCTCGTCTTTGAGACCTATCACCTAAACTTTATCCTTTTTGCATTTTACTATCCCTACTTAAGAGGTATCATTTATTGCTTTTTCCTTATTGCGTTTTTGCTTTTATTACTGCTATTATAATTTGTTTATTATATTTTAAATATTATTTAGATTTAATGAGTATCCGTTGCCAACATCTGCATTGAGCCGTGCGTTTTCCGGTTGTCGAATAATCCAAAGGCTCTCATATACGTCTGATTTCCGATTGTTGCTCACGTCTTGTATTACCTCTAGATCATCCAATTGATTGCGTGATTAGTTTCTACAATATGCTTGGCGACGGTGGACTTAGCTGTATCACTTGGTGCTTTCCTTGACTTTAGCTTCTCTGCTTCCTTGATATGCTTACTGAACTTTCTTTTGACTGATCGCTTAGTTTGTCCAATGGACGATATCTGGCATGGCTGGCAGGAAATTTTATATATGCCACATTGCTCATCTTTCTGCTTCCTATCCTTTGGTGTACTTAGTCTGGATCCCATTTTGAATTTGCAGCTTGTGGGTACCGCTGTTATGTTGACTTTCTTCAGGATTTTCCCAATCTTCCCAAAGATCTTTGAATACGTAATTGTTGCTCTTTGATTTTGTTCTAGGTTCGGGTTTTGTTCATAAAGAGTGGTTAGTGATGCCGCTTTTAGTTTTGTTTCCATTTTCTTTTGTATTGACAGGATTTGACTTTCCTTGTATCCGTTCATCTCCACTATACTCCAAATAAAAGTCTTCTCTTGCTCATATCGCTGTTTCGTTAACGGAGACGTCAGCAATCAGTATATCCAGCTGTTGAACGTTGCCATCTTGGTTTGGTGCGAGTGGTGTGATGTGGCTGGTATCGTCCTCTAAGTATTCGAGGGTTTCCTAAAAATATTAAACTCTAAAACATTATTATTCCTTATTATTTTGATGTCTAGAAAAGGTATTTCGTTGTTGTTCTCCCCTTTCATTGTGAAGGTGATATTTTTATGTATTTCGTTGATTTTCTTTAATGTCTCTTCAATTTTATCTGCCGTCAACATAACGGATCCACATCCTTGGAAAGACGCCCTCTTCAGCTTTTCTTTGTTTTACCCATCTCATAAAAATTTCACTCAAGAGGGAAGACAACGGGTCCCCCATCACCACGCCGGATTTTTGCTTGAAATAACTTCTTCTGAAGGTGAAATAGGTTGCTGACATGCAAAGAGTTGCCAATTTGTGGAAACATCTTACTCGCTTCTTTGATGTTTTCAAATCATTCTAGCTAGTTTGCCAATCATCGAAGAAAATCAACGCCTGTTTAACGGGAAAATTGGGAAAAGTGCTTTCACGTCGCAAGATACTAGTATTTCGTCTGCTTCGATGCGCTTTTCTGTCATTAACTTCTCGATGAATTTACCTCTGTTTTTCACTGCTTGGAGCTGGTCTAACTCGGTCAACGAAGACAGTTCATTGCTGCTCGGATTTTGGAATTGAAAGACGTGGTCAACGGACGGCCCAAAAGGGGCTGTAGTGCTGAGAAGAAGAAGAAGAAGTTGCTTGGAGGTTTTTCACATTTTTTGCGTCCCTCCTGTAGCTATGTCGCGATTTTGCTTGGGGGGCGTCCCTGCAGGTTATGATTTCACGCATCTTGTTACCTGCTTTGCGGATCTTTGGCAGGCATTTAATTCGCGGAAGTACTGGATTTGTCACTCTTAACGCAATTTTGCTAGGTATCACTTCTTGGCAATCCGTCAGGGCTTTCTCCATTCTTTTGATTGAGTCCGGCAAAAGGTTTTCCTCAATTCGTGATGTTCTCCACTTTTCAGCTTCTCAAAAACCAGTTGATCATACTTTGATTTGTCCATTACAACAATCTTATTCCTCTTGTTGGCTTCAAGGTCAAACACCGGCTTTTCCTTCAATTCCTTCACAACGCTGTACTCATTGTTCCTGATGTTCAAATTGACTGCTTTCACGGCTTTTATTTTTTCCTCCCTTACTACTTGTTCATTTTCTGTCGGCAGATATTTGACGGCGGATTCTACGTCTATCACAATGTCTTCCTTCGGTAGATGTTGGTCACTAATGGCGAAATTCAAGTCCTTGTTAAGTAGTTCTAGTTGTATCTCCGCGAATGATTCAAATGATAAATTGACTACGAGGTCCATTATTGTATCTACGCTTCGTCGGGGATGCTGTTTCGCTGATTGATTGGGTGGTGTAGTTTTTTGCTCAAAATTCTTCTTTTTCGATCTTTTACACATTTAAATGCCCTTTGTACTTTATCTAGCCATTCCTCGGTTATTTCTTTTCTTCCTATTGTTTGGTTCATTAGCTGAAGGTGGACATTGTATGCTCTCAGTTGCAATTCCGATGATTTAGCGTAGAGATGGTTTATGCTGTCGGTGATCAGTTTCCATTCCTACTTGTATTTTTCTACTTCAGGCAAATGTGACTTCAATTTCACCATGTGGCTCCTTGGCAAAATTTTTAATTTTCTACAAGTCTTCAAAAATTTGATATCTTCACTTAATCCTCCAATGCTTTTTTTCAGTTTCATTAAACCATAAAAATACGAGGAAGACCAGGTCATCATTTCAAGTTCTTCGTTATCTCGGTGTTTTTGCGCCATTTAAAAGTTCTCCAAATCAATGTTCCTCCAATTTTCCAGAAAAATGCAAATAAATTTAATTTAAACAAATATATATTTCGGAGGTAAGGGTCCTCTTCTTCAATGTTTTTTTTTTTTGAATTTTGAGCAAAAAACTAAAACACTTAGTAAATCAGCGAAATAGCATACCCCGACGAAGCGCAGATACAATAATGGACTTCGTAGTCAATTTATCATCGGAGTCATTCACAGAGAAATAACTAGAACTACTAAACAAGGGCTTGAATTTCGCAATTAGTGACCAATATCTACCGAAGGTAGACATTGTGATAGACGTAGAATCAACCATCAAATATCTGCCGACAGAAAATAAACAAGTAGTAAGGGAGGAAACAATAAAGGCCGTGAGAGCAATCAATTTGAACATCAGAAACAATGAGTACAGCGTTGTGAAGGAATTGAAGGAAAAGCCGGTGTTTTACCTTAAAGCCGACAAGGGGAATAAGATCGTTGTAATGGACAAACCAAAATATGACCAACTGGCTTTCGAGAAGCTGAATAGTGGAGAACATCACGAATTGAAGAAAAGCCCTTTGCCGGACTCAATCAAAAGAATGGAGAAAGCAATGACGGATTGCCAGGAAGTGATACCTAGCAAAATTGCGTTGAGTGACAAATCCAGTACTTCCGCGAATTAAATGCCTGCCAAAGATCCGCAAAGCAGGTAACAAGATGCGTGAAATCATAACCTGCAGGGACGCCCCCCAAGCAAAATCGCGACATAGCTACTGGAGGAATGCGAAAAATGTGAAAAACCTCCAAGCAACTACTCAGTGAAAAACAGAGGTAAATTGGTCGAGAAGTTAATGACAGCAAAGCGCATCGAAGCAGACGAAATACTAGTATCTTGCGACATGAAAGCACTTTTCCCAATTGTTCCGTTAAACAGGCGTTGGCTTTGTTCGAGGATTGGCTAACTAGCCAGAGTGATTTGAAAACATCAAAGAAACGAGTAAGATGTTTTTACAATTTGGCAACTCTTTGCATGTCAGCGACCTATTTTACCTTCAGAGGAAGATATTTCAAGCAAAAATCCGGCGAGGCGATAGGGGACCCGTTGTCTTCCCTCTTGAGTGAAATTTTAATGCGATGGGTAGAGCAAAAACTTTTTTACAAAGACCAAAAAAAATTCAAAACATAAAAAAAACGTAAACCAATTCTTTTTTATGCTTTATCATACTCTAAACTTAACAAAAACAGGAACTTCTTCTGAGAACAATAATACATGAAAAAATGACAGGCATTATGTAACTTTAAAATATTAGTGAAAGAAAACCATTTGCTTTGAAAAACTCACCGACTACTTATGTTTGGCATTTGGTATACATTACAATCTTTACTGAATGACTTTCACAAATATATCCACTTTATTTAATAGGCTTTAGGGATTGTTTTTGGTCTTTTTTTTCGATCACACACTAGTAAATAGCATCGTCCATTTTTGCGCCCAGATATTTCAGCGTTGGCTACAATTGGATGGTCACTTTTTGATTGGCCTTCTGTAGATGTTGCTGCATTGTCAGAATTTTCTATTCTTTTTTTCAAGTCAATAGAAAATTTAAAATATTCATCCTTCCTTTCTTGAACAAATCTATGGCAATTTTCTTGATATAATCATTGCGTTTCATTCGTTTTCCTAGATCTGAAGCTTTCCACAGAACGAAACCACTAGCCGTGGAAATACTCATAATGGCAGAAAATATAACGAATGGCCATCGCTGTGTTCTTCTTAAAACGGAATAATTAGCACATTTTTGAATCAAAGAATAAACACCTTCCTTAGTGTCGTTATAAAAATGAACGATTTCACCGATTTGGTATGATCCATGGATCATGACTTCACTTTAATTTTTTTTTTGATATATATGAAGCCAATGTTTTATAATTTGTGAATCTTAAAAGAGTGGAGCTTGTGCGTCAACTTTTGAGTGGCAGAAACTGTGGTGGAACTTCAAGCTTATATTTCCGCATAGTCCCCATGAACGTCAATCCATTTTGTTTTAGTTTCTATTCGTATTGAAAACTGGTTCAACCAGTGATAACACAGTTTTTGTTGGGACAGCGGGTTCGTTTTTTTCTCTGGAACCGGATTTGCCACTGTATATGAATGCATTTCAGAGATGATGTGCTTTTGAATCACAGAGGCACGCAATCTTTATGCCGTATTTTGCAGGCTTGGACTTCACTTAAACTCTAAACAATCATCTTCCCCTAAATAGGCTAAGCATCTCATCCACCGTGAGGTATTCTGAGCAAGAGTAATATTGCAGACAATTTTTTATAAACATACTGAACAGTTCAGAAATTAAAGTAGTTCTATCACTGACTTTTCATTCGTCTCTTGTTTTAATATCACCAAATCGTAAAGATGACAAAAGGAACAAAAAGACATAGTAATCCTAAAAATATCTCTTCTTGTGCTATCGTTTGCCCAAAAACTTTCAACATTTTCGTGTTTGAATTTGCCTAAAAAAACCTTCATTTCCGACACATTCACATGGTTGGTATGTGCTCCTTGGCTGGTGCACTTTTCAGAAAACTCTGTAATTTTCTCGTTAGTGTGCTTGGATATTATATCAATCATCTTATCTGTTAGCAATAACTGCCACAAATCAAGTGGTGACATATTTATTTTGTGACGAGCTTTTTCAATCAATCCGGGAGATGAATTGAGTATTAAAAAATCGTGTGCGTTAAATACTGGGAGGTGTTTTTGACCATTTGTATCGATTCTTGCTTCTAAAGAAGCCGGAGTTTGCGGTGTTTTTTTCATCTTCATCAGAGCTACTTGGGTCGGAGGAGTCACTCTCATGCACAATTGCATTGTCATCCGAGCAACTAACAATCTTTGCATCTTCTCTGTCACTAATTATTTCATCGTTACACACTTCACATGGCAGATGTTCACAATCGATTTCAACGTTTGATTCATCCTCCAGAAGTTTGCATATCTTATCGTTACTTAGAAATCGCGCCATTTTTGCTTCAAGATACTGAAAAACTAAAAAAACTGTTTCTAAACAAACACAAAGAACACTTACTTGGTGCCGAGGGTCCATTTATACCCACATTCATTCACTTCTCATTACGATAAATCAATAAACGTCCGGTACCCACTAAAACACGTGACATAATGAGATTATATCGATGTGCGTGTTCGCAAGTGAAAAATTAGCGATATTACACCAGTAAATATTTACAGTGGGGTCCATTTGGATCCCACGATACCAGTTAATGGTTAACAGAGTTGAGTGAATTCTGATTTCTGTGGTATTTATTGCCCTTATCCCTGCTAAGACCTACCTCTGTGTTGTTTTTTTTTTTTTTCAGATTTTTGGGCTAACGGTGTCCAATCGCCGGGGGGGTACTCGATTTTTCGTGCATTTATCCTCCCCCTGGACCCCTTGATCCACAATATAACTTTTTTGCTTCAAATTCTAGATCACTAGACCTTTCATTTAATATCCCACTCAACTACATTCGATAAAGAAAATTTAAAGGTTACATCAACATAAGGAGGAAACCTTCTTAACATTTTTTTGAAATGTTTCATATGACCTAAAGTTTCTAAAAGGAGTTCACAGCAGCAGGGGGTGTCAGGGCTGGATGATGATTTGCCTAGCCATTCCTCTTCCTCCCTCCCTTAGAGCTGGAGAAGGGATACCCCAGTATGAAGGCGTAGCAACACGAGACCTGGTCCGAAATAATGTGTCAAACGCTTTCAGGCCAGGTTCTCAGATTGACAGGCAAGGTGTTTAGAGAATAATCCAGTCACTTGCAAGCTTATGAACTCCACACTTTATGTGTAAATGGCATTTACGTCCCTACTACAAGCAAACAAAACTTGTAAGAGACCACCACTTTTGCCCTTTTCACTATGCTTTAGCTTTCTAGCTTGTAGAATTTCTGACAGAATTTGCTGTGATGCATGGACAGATGGACGGATTGCAAGATGGACAGGCAGGATGCAAAACTGGTGATATTAGTGAAAATTTTTTTTCAAAGCCCTAACTACATTCTTAAGCTTTATTAATCAATTCGAAACCAACAGTTTACTTGTCAAAAGCCATTATTAATTGCCTTTAGCCCTTCTTATGCTTTTGGCTTGTAAGGTACCTTAAACTGTAGTGGTAAGATAGTCATACCGTTCAGTTTTGAATAGAATAATAAAACACCAGAAATTGATGAGATACCTGTAGAGGAATTGTAGAAGCAGTGCTCAGAAAGCCATCCATAAAACGATCCGGCATATTTAGCAACAAGAACATATGTCGGGCGAGTGGAACTAATCAAATATATTCCCTATCCACAAAAAAATTGACAAGCTACAGTGCGAAAATTGTAGAGGCATATCACTATTTTATACTTTCAAAGATCTTAGAAAACAATATCATGCTTTACAGCGAGTTGATCGAGGTAGATTAATTGTTTATAGTAGAGCAGGTACTTGAAAAATGTTGGGAGTTCAACATTGCCACACACTAAATTTTTAAGTACATTAAGCAAGCATATGAAAGTATTGATTGTTACGTACTTTACCCATTGCTTAGGTATCCCAGCCAGAATTAAACCATTTTGCCAAATAACAATGGTGTCGACAACCTCCCAAGGCTGTATGAATAACCATTTTATGCCTTTGATACAAATATCGGTCTAAAGCAAAGAGATGGGCTGGTCCAATTGATATTCAATTTAGCTCTGGAGTATTTTGTCAGAAAGCCACCCTGTCAATATAAGAGGAACATTATTATACATGTCGGGCCAAGTGGTGGCTAATGTGGATGACAACGACATTTTGCCACGGTCGTTAACAAGCCTTTGCGACAAGTTAATAAAGGAGCCAATGACAGTCGAAGCGGTCTCTTTTTATGGATTATTTCGACGACGAGACATACAATCTTGCTGCAAATTGGCTAATCCCGAGTCGTATCATAGCCACCACGACCAGTAATCAACAAGCACATGTATTAAGAGCAGATAATTGAATTGAACAGTGATCAGCGTTGGAGTTCCGCCGCAAGCGCACAAATTGGGCAGAAGTATAGAAACCAGTAGGTGTTAGTATTTTATGAGTTGCAGCTTGACCATCAACGGGGCCCCCAACGTAAAAAATTTAAAGAAAATCGTAACTTTGTGAATCTTTAGTCTTTGAGGGAAAATATTCCAGCTTCCGCAGTCTTCCAATCGTTGAGACCTCTGATTCGTCAAACAGCACATGATTGTATCGAATTCGCCATTGTTCTCCATCTAGCTTCGCTCCAATTATTTGTCTCAGGACGAGTCGCTCAAAGACGTTCAATATATTTGCGGATGCTTGAGTTAGGGTCCATGTTTCACACCCGCAGCATAACACAGGTCTTATCACAGATTTGTATAGTTGAAGCTTTGTTTTCCTGTGTATGTAGCTGGTTTTCAAGATCGTCAAAACTGAATTAAATAATTTTTTTTGTGAGCTGTATTCTTCGGCGTATTTCGTCTCTTTAATAATCTGTTTTCATTATTTTGGCACCTAAATTAACAAATTGCCAACATTCTTGATACTGTACTCGCCAAGTGTGATATTTTGTGTATTTGGGGTATTTTTCCTCGACTGCGTCATGAGTTTTATTTTATTTTCATTGATTTGTAGCCCTACTAGTTTTGCTTCACTGTCGAGTTTCAGGAAGAGTTCTTTGGCAGTTGTTAATGACCGTGACAAAATGTTGATATCATCCGCATGGGCTACTACTTGGCTCGACTTGTATAGTAATTCGTATCGCCAGGTAGCGTCCTTATGACGTACTCCAGAGTTAAATTAAATAGCAATGGGGCCAGTCCATCTCCCTGCTTTAGTCCGATATTTGTGTCAAAGGCATCGGTGAGTTGGTAGTGGATGCGGACTTGGGAGGTCACCGACGTCATTGTCATTTTAGTAAAAAGGACTTATTTGGCTGGGATGCTAAAGTAAAGCATTATTTGGTACAGCACGGTCCGATCAATACTGTCGTATGCTTGCTTAAAGTCAACGAAAATTTGGTGTACGTCTTTGTTGAACTCCCAGGATTTTCCAAGGTTTACCTGAAGAGTTATTTAGTGACATATTTGAAAAACATATAGCGTACATGTAACAAGTGAAATACCATATTAAGTTGAGTAAAGTTTACAAGTAACTTGAGTGCGACCGACCCCTAACTATTTAAGAAGTGTTTTTAACGATAAAATCATAGTAAGTTTTTACGAGCTTTCAGGTACACTTACACTCCCCAGCAATCTGCGCTCATCTAAGGAGAGGTTAACTACCCCTTATTTTCTCTTTTCATTACTGGATGTATCACTCCTCACATTAAATCTGCATGTAATTGATTGTTTATGGGAGAATTTTTTTTATGATAACTGCCTGAAACGTTTAAAGTGACGAAATCAAAAGATTTTTATGTGCTTTGTAAATTCAAAAATTCGTAATGAAAAATTTTAATGTAATTTTTTAAGGCCACAAAATGCCTGCAAATAAATTTAAAATGTTAACTTTTTAATTTGTCATGCATCACCCAGGAAGGGCTGAAAACAATAAATTTTAATTGAATATATTTATCTGATAAGGTTATGTCCATATTAATTCTTATGTAGTACATTGCGTTTGAAACATTTTTGCTTATGTCTTGGAAATTATACTAGCTGGGACTACCACCCGGATGCCCCACTCGTAGTGGGGGCCGTAGTATTCGGAGTAAGGACGAAATCGTCTCGCGTTCTGCGCATATTAATCGAGTTCGGTCAGTCACGGTTTGCACTCTTTACGGACATTCTTGAACATCTATAAAAACACTAAAAAAGCTCATGGCGCAGTCGAAAAAAAATATCTCAAGTACACAAAATACCTCAATTGGCAAATACAGTATCGAACAAAATACGCCGAAAAATACCGCTCGTGAATAAAATATTTTTTTCAGCTTTAACGATCTTGGAAACAAGCTGCATACACAGGAAAACAGAACTCTAAGTATGCAAATCTGTGATAAGACCTATATTATGCTATGGGTGTGAAACATGGCCCCCTAGCCTACATATCCGCAAATCTATTGAACGCCTTTAAGCGACGGGTCCTGAGGAGAATAATCAGAGTGAAGCTAGACGGGGACCAATGGCGAATTCGACAAACCATGAGCTGTGTGGAATTTTTGACGAGCTGGAGGTCTCCAAGATTGTACACTGTGGATGCTGTAATGCGCTGGCCACATAAATCCTATGGACGAAAAAAGGACACACAAAAAGGTATTCGTTGGGAGAACTAAACCCCGGGGACCAGTGGGAAATTTGAAGAAACGCTGATCTGACTCGGTCGACGAAGACAGTTCATCGCTGCTCGGATTTCAAAATCGGAAGACGTTGTCAATAGACCAAGACAGTTGGAGGTACTTTTTACAGAAAGCGAAGGACTGAGAGGAGTTGTGGTGCTAAGAAGAAGAAAAAAGGGTATTCTCCTACTGCCTCAACTTGTTTTCCTTCACATTTGGCTCAGTATGTGCTTTAAAAATTTACCAAAAGTGATGCTTGATTTGACTAAATTCTTGAAAGCTCTGAAAATTCCCTAAAATTCACTAAAGGCAGCATATATGCCTTCACAAATGTTTTAAGGGTATTGTAAAATCATTTTACAATACCTTACTAAAATCGCGTCCTGTCTGTCTGTCCGTCCGTCCGTCCGTCCGTATGTCACACCACTTTTTCTCGGAAACTGCATAAGCTAGAAACATAAGATTTTGTAAGTAGGTGTAAAGCGATCTTCTTCTTTGTAGCAATACAGCCTCCCTCGGGCCTTTGCTTAGAGATAGTTAGAGTATCTCATTTTCATGACCGTATATTGATTTTTTCGGAAGTTGGTTTGGTCAGTACCATGCTCCCGTGTGCTTGCTCAGCTATGATTTGATCTGATTAAATAAGTACATATCACCACTGAGTGAACACTCGTAGTCTTTCCGAAAAATCCCTTGAACTAAATCACGTTGCTCCCAACGAAATTTGAACCTGGGACCTTCGGCTTATGGGTTCATGCTCTAATCACTAGGCCACACAGACTAAAGTGTAAAGTGATGCCCTCTTCAAAGTTTCATCTCAAAAAAAAATTTTTAAGGTGTTCAAGGGGGGTCTCCCCATATAGAGGAGTGGCATCCGAAAAAAAAGTTTCATTGCATGTAAGCAATATGGGTATCAAATGAAAGATCTTGATGAGAGCTTTTCAAAACAGGTCTTGAAATGACGAGTTTTGCTTTGAGGGGTGCAGGGGAAGGGGAAATATACGAAAATTTGGTGTCGCCTCCCTCGCAATTGGACACCTTTGACCCGAAAAATCTGAAAAAAATCACAGAGATGAGACTCAAAAAGTACAAGCGCAACGGATACCTCAGAAATCGAAATTCGATCAACTTTGGGAATAATAGCACTGTTGGGTACTCACTGTTCTGCGTGTGTTATGTCAATGGATTGGATGATTTGAAGCAGGGCACCTGGTCGCCAAACTTGTCCTCATCCTGATTAGTGGTTGCTCCGCTCACCGCGATGCGAGGCAGATGGCCTGGAAAATAATAAAACCCCACAAAGGATCGGACTTATTATATAATAAGATATACTTATCTGATGTTGTCATTTTGATTTGATCTGATGCACGACGCGAACTTATGTCAACACAATTAATTGTCAAACTTGACACTACAAAATGTCACAGGGTGCCCGTAAACTATTAATATCGCAGAATCACGTAATTGTTTAGAATATTATAAATTTAGTATAAGATTAATTTTACGCGGGAAAAAATGTACCGAAATTTTCATCAAACGGGGAACTCTTTGAAAGAGATTTTTCCATTGTTCAGTGTTGCATTGTCCGTTCCCAAGATAACTCGATCGCGATATAGTGTATAATTAGTTGCAAGTTTTCCAAGTCGGGAATTAAACAGTGTTGTATTGAAAAACAAAATTGGAAATATAGAAGTTTGAAATTAAACTATAGTTTTATCGTGAAACAAGTACGTTTTATAAATTTTACATTTTTGCCTATAAAATCATAATGGAGCCCTTAAGTTTCCCAAAAACTACCATTTCAGTTTTTTTGAAGGCAAGTGTTTGTGTGGTGAAAATTGCACAATTATCGAACATTAAATAGCCGATTGAATATTTAACAATTACGACAACATTAACACGTGATACTAGGGAGATATACGTTTGCAACGGACCTAGACACTATATATATGTAGGAATTTTGATAGCAATTTTAGAAATGGTTTGTATTATTGATGGGTTATCGTGAGTAATAAAGGAACGGGTTAAAAACACTCGAAACAAAATTGCGCCAAATATAAAAATATAATAACCATAATAATTCGAAGAATTATTAGAACTCAATTTATGGAATCTTTATATTAGTCAAGTTTTGATATGCAGAATATATTGTTTGATTTACTAATTATTTTACAGTACCCTATCGGCAGGAGCACTCTCCTGCTACTTCAACTTGTTAATAACGTGATATTGAGCAAATTTGTGCAATCATATTGCAATGCTTGCCATTATTGAAATTAGTTCTAGCATTTACAAACGAATTTCGTAGCCAATTATTTTGTTTATTTGATATCCGCAAGCTAATGCTCTTATTGCTTGTAAAGCCGTCTGACCTGGCTATTTTAAATCAGTACGTTTAAAAAAGAAGGCCCGACGGCTTTTCGAGGAAAAAAATGAATTTCGTATTTAATTGAATTCAACTCCTAATGATACAAGTAGTTGAGCATGAATTGAATATGTTTGCTTTACCCCTCATATGAAGTACTTTTCTGATATATATATATATATATATATATATATATATATATATATATATATATATATATATATATAATATAACATACATGAGTACATTATATCTTAAAGTATATTGGAACATCATGTAATCTAAAGCAACATAACAACGAATGTAACGCTTTGTCTCCTTTGATCCGTTAGAAACGATCTTAAGATTAAGTAGAGTATTTAAATATTCAAGTTTGTAAAGTGTACCTTTGAGGGCTTTCAATAATCCTGTCTGAGAACCAACCATAGAGCCGTTATCCGGCTTTTATTCGAACATCTACGACTTATGCTTTACGTACATTTTCACAGAATTCAAATCAACTGTATAATGGCTTAAATACATTTTCTTCAAGGAAAATGTTCTACGGATAAACTTTCAACTCTTCTTCTTCTTAACGTAGCAGTGTCTCGTGTAAACTGATATTTGCAATCCTTAAATATACCCATGTAACCCCAACAATTAAGTGCACTCCATTTTCAACTGGAAAAGTCACACCCCAGCTCAGACACTCAAAGTACCAATTTAATGCACTTTGTGAAATTTAATTAAATTTGAAAGTAGCCGCCAACTTTGGCGTTGTTGTATCCACTTGAAAGTATTCCTCGGTGGGAAATTTCGTATTCGCTCTAAATGTTGTCGTTGGCTAAATAGTTCAGTTCGAATTAACAGCATTTGGATACGTGATGCAATGTGATACTTTTCGGGGACATTGTATCATGGATACTAAGGCCAAGAAGGATATCAACGTCTTGTGATGTTAAGTAGAGATTAAATTACAAGAGTGTAATTAATTTTAAATATTAGCTTTGGCTTGTTGCAGAATGCATAGCATGGGGCTTTTGAAGGATCTGAGTGCTTTTTAATTTGTAAATACTTTGGATGGCTTCTTAAGTACTAATTAAACACCTTTTATTTTAAATTTTTCGGGACTGGGTTGCTTTTGAAGTTTGATGCCTTCTACAGGCGTCGAGTTTTTTATTTTACATAGATGGGCACCTAGTTTAAATTAATTCATTTTCCTGCCATTAAAAAGGATATGCATTCAATCCTTACGCCTTATCTTCAGAGCTTGCAATCCCCACGGATGAATCATATACGCAACCATATATAATTCTCAACCCAGCATTCACAATTCATCCTTTACCCTTTCTTTCTAATTTTTTTCTTTTTTTTTGTGAACGTAGTAACCATACAAACACTACTCCATTCTGCCTTATTTCATCGGATACTAGGAAAATCACAGTCAGTTCAAAGGTGAAAATAAGCCACATGAAATTGGAGCTGGTAAGTGCCAGAAGTAGCCATTTCATGAAAAAAACGAAACGGAACAAGTCACATGGCCATCATATTGATCCCTAGGGAATCCTTTAGATTTTGCTGGCTTGATTGTACGGAAAGCTTACGTTACTTTCCGGCAAGATGTGACTTAGCCGGAGCTCAATGTAGCGTTGTCATCACAAAAAGGAAATCCGTTCTCGTTTCGATTTTCTTTTTATTTTGGTCGTTATGTAACGGAAAGTTGCACAAAAAAAGGAAGCTGAAAGCAGTTTCTCAAACACAAAAGGCCAACGAAAATGTTTTAGTGTATCTTGGTTTATTGTATGGCTAATAGATGCCAGCAGGATAAAGAAGCCAAAAGTATTGAATGCAGAGGATGAAAGTTTAGGCTTTTTGTTTTCAGTTGATTCACTTTACAGCCTTGGCAAATGATCTGCATGCGGAATGAGAAAGTGTCTGAATGGAGTCCTTAGGAGAGAAAAAACATGCCTCAAAGGAATTATACACACAAAAGTTGTGGTCAAAGACTTTCCTTCGTAACAAGTTGGTATTGGTATTGCAAACATTTGCAGCCATTTGTAGAAAAAACTTTATCGTGCAGAAAAAGTGTCTTTCTGCTGGAAACGGCTGATAGGATGTTAACTGTAAATCCAATCAGTTCAATGAACCTTATTTTTTGGTTTGGATTGAAGCTTATATTTTTGAGTTGTGTTTTATCATTTCATAAATGAACTAGGGCTGGAATCAAATAAAGTTGAAGAAAACAAGGCATTGTAAAGATTTCTAATAAGGCACGAATTGTGAAGATTTGAGAAAAATTGTAAAAAGAAAATTAGTCATACATAAGAATTAACAAGTTGGGTAGAAGACAGACCATGTCAGAAGAGTGTTGTACTCAACTTACGAAATACAATCACTATCAACGAATAAAGTTAAGACCCATATCAAAGATATGTGCACTTTAAACTCCGCTAGTTGAGTGGATATACTGGATACGCTAGAAAATCCTTTTCAAGTTCCAGAATTAGCACTAGATATGCGGCTTTTGAGGGACTACCTGAAAGATCGAAGCCTGCTTTACGACATGACACAGGCAACGAAGGATCAGATGTTGCTCAGGGATCTATCCTTGGTCCGGATCGTCGAATGTGCCTTACGACCGACTACTGAGACTGGAGATGCCAGATGAGTTGCGCTTGTTTGGCTATGTGGATGATGTTGCGGCTCTGGTCACTGGGCGCACCGTTAAACAAGCGCAACGTAGGCTAGGTAAGCTAATGCGCCAAGTGAGAGACTGCATGACTGCTCGCGGGTTCAGTTTAGCACTGGAGAAAACCGAAGTTCTTATCTTGACAAAAAAAGAGAGTCCTTAGAGTAAGGATGATCAATATTGGAGAAAAACGAATTGAATCGAAGCCAACGGTAAAGTGCCTGGGGCTATTGATCGACTCAAAGATGAGTTTCTCTGAGTGAATCAGGAATATGGCTGGGAAGGCTGCTTCGGAAGTACTGACTCTGAGTCGACTTCTGGTAAATGTAGGGGACCCAGTTCATCAAGAAGTTGCCTCTTGATGAGTGCTGTATGGCCAGTGCTACTGTATGGAGCAGAAATAAGGGGTGATGCTCTTAGTAACTAGGTGTACCGAAAACGCTTTTGCTACAGGTAAATAGAAGAAGAGTGCTGAGGGTTGTATCAACGTATCTGACAGCCTCTAACTTAGTGGTGAGAGTTATTGCAGGCATGATACCTGTTGGGCTCCTTTTAAGAGAGTGCCGAGCTACTTACATTCGTAGAAATGAGGTCGCAAAGATGACGGACGCCCGCAAGCAGTGACAGTGCTCACTCAGCGATTGCAAGCAGTCTTGGGTAAATTGCACGAAAGGAAAGTAGACTGCGTGCCTCATTCCAGATACGAGACCGTAGCCAAATTGAAAACATGGTGAGACTGACTTCTATTTGACCCAGCTTTAGAGCGGGGCATGGCTGTTTTCAGTCTTACTTGCACAAGACTGGAAAGTCACGATTCCCCGATTGTCGGTTTTACTCAGGAGATGAAGCCATTGTCATCCACACATTTTTTGTGCAATAAATTAGTCCGCTTCACCTTTCTCCTTCCTGTGAAAGGAGGATGCTCCAGCTGGAAGGTGCCTCACAATTCGAGGCTGGGTTCTGGGGATGACAGAGGAGGAATTTAGTGTATATTCCAGTCACTTATGAGCATTGTAGTTTCACACTCTGTGCGTAAATGGCATTCGCCTCCCAACCGCAGAAAAAAAAAAAACAAGTAGGGTGGACTGAACTACGCTCATGTCAAAAGTGTTTTGTACTTAACGTACAATATGTGGATGAATAGAGTGATTTAATTCAAGAAAAAGTTTTATGACATGCACAACTAATATATTCTTGCTACTCTCCATTTTAACCAGCCAACATTTTGTTCGAATATTACTAAAACATTGACTGACCTGGATCTTAAATGTATTTTTGTCATTCATCTTATCTGAAAAGTTGGAGAAGATTCAATCTAAAGTATAGTGTCTGTTCGATGGACAGCCCATGTAGTAGAAAAATCGTATATGATTGTTGTAATTGGAGGAAATTCAAATGGCTATAACGTTGGTAAATTTTATTGAAACTTATGAAATAAAATGTCACTTTAAAGAACTACTTAAATGGCTGATTTCATCTGATTAAATAATAGTGATACAGTTTCACCGACAAAAATGTTAAATTTTACTACTATTAGCAAAGTTCGACGAATTTCAGCCTCTAAGTTATTTTAAATGCATCTAGCTACATGATTTTCAGGGCTTTCTGAAAGAAATTTTGAAAAATCTACTTTTTTCCATCTGTCCACCCATCTGTCCGTTTATCTGTCTGTTCCTTTGTCCATCCGTCCGTCTGTCCATCTGTCCGTCTATCCGTGCATCATAAGAATTTTTTTCCGAAACTATAGCTCCAAAGCTCCAAAGCTAAACTTTTTGAAAAGGTCAAAGTGGTGGTCTCTCCAAAGTTTAGATCTTATAAAATATTTCAAAATTTTTTAAAGTGTTCCCATCTTATAACGAAAAGGCTCATATCAAATTTTTTCATCAAATGTACTCGAGTAGAGTAAAATGCACCAAGAATATATGCATTTCCTCTCTACACGATTATACGCCTTTAAGCCCGAAATCCGAGAAAAAGCACGAAAGTAGGTCGGGCAACAAATGGCTCAGAAATCAAAATTCACGCAACTCTGTCAATAAAAGTATGATTTTTAATTATACATTTTCACCCCAAAACCGAAACGGTGCCCTTAGACTCCTTAAAGTTTTACATTTATATAGGTTCATATAAGACACTTATGCCAACAAAGTTTCATGGAAATCAAATCATAACTAATTGAATTATCGCCATTTATATTGTATGGAATTACAAAGACAATAACAGATGTTGATAGTATATATATATATATATATATATATCTATTTCAAATGGACCAAGGCACTGTTTTCTTCGAATTTTCATGAAAATTTAAGGAATAGTGGTTTACTTGAATATGTCCAATGAGCCGAGCATTCAAAAAAATTATTTAATATGGAACAGAATCGTGGCTGTTATGTGCTTATGAATTAAATTTTGCATCTTTTGGATAAATTTGAACGATTCATTGAGCAAATATTGGATGAATAATTCAAAACATCGATTCATGACATCAGAAAATTTTTTCAAGTCCTTGAATGGTTATCTCCTCGACTTGTTTCCCCTATCAGTATTAATTGTAGGGACTCATTTACAGTCGTTCATTAAATTGAATTAAATGTTCAAAGCATGTACCTTAGACGTTGTAGTTGGGGGAAAACAACTCAAAATTATTCAATTTTCTCATTCAAAGCAGCCAATATTTTGTTTTAGGATTACTGATACCAATACCTAAATTAATTCTCAAAGATATTCATGATACCTATCATTCCTGAAACTTTCATGCAAATCCTAGTAAACTTGTAGTGTCAGAGTCGGTAAAAACCATCCATTGCGTTTATGTTTCCATAGTAATACAAGGCAAATTGTTCCAAAGCAATACTTCGTTAAGTACCATCTGACATTTGTGAAACTTCCAGGACAGGTCAATCTTATGAAGTCATTTGTGTACTCATTTTTATTGAAATTACAGGCACCATTGAGATTTAATTCAAGAAAATGGGAAATCGATAAATCATACTATTACTAACAAGGTTGAGTGGAATGTTCCTACATTTCCCATTTTCCTGTCCCCCACGATGACACATAGACGGACGGACAGACGGACATAGATCGTGATTGCAATAGGGTTTGTATTTTAATACAAAACTCTAAAAATGGATCGAAATTTCATCGAATGTCTTGGAGGGTACTTTTTAAATCATCAATTTCCTTAACAAAGTACATGTATGAGCAAGTTAAGGGAGCTTATAGCGATCAAATGTAAAAGCTTTCGCCAGCCAACTGAGAGCTGCGGCGAATATGGAGGCGAAAGCTTTCCTCGCTCATATGCAAGAAATTTGCCCCAAGTTGGCAACGTTAATATCGTAAATATCGTAGAGTGGCTCCCATAATCTACAATACAAATTAATAAGGCATAGCGGGGAGTAGAAGTTCCTGGTAAATGAGAACACACGTTCTCATCGCCTCAGCAATTTTAACGGCGAAGTAGAACAAAAGCTCTGACTGAGTTAATATTTAAGGTCGTGGAGGAACTGTTGAGAAGCAGTCTGTTTTCGAGTCCAAAAGAGAGCGTGCTGCTACCCATTTACAATTATTATTTACAACGTTTAAGTATTTGCGGTTTAAGTTTAAGACGGAGGTATTCTTTAGTACTCAATAAAATGATGGGAGATGAGGTGTTGGCTTGTCCCGCGATCCTCAGTCGACCTTTTGGCGTTCCACAGCGTGTCGCCATCCCAATCCATTAGCACGTCAAGATAATTCTCTCTACAGGCTGGCGTTCACCTGAGAAGCGTGACAAGCTTAGGTAAAACTGAAAAGCGGTTCACTCAATACTGATAATTGGAGGTTTTCAATACTAAAATAAGTAAAAATGTAATTAATCAATTCGGTTGTAATCTAAATGTTTAAAAATGAACAATAAAATTTAAGTAATTCTTAGAAAATCCTCGTCTTTGTTAATTTGGGTTAGATGGATAGAGTAGCAGGTAAGTGTCTTACACCGAGATCTCTCCCCGGAAGCCTTGATGATGTATATAGGATACACAATAAATCGAGCTCCCAGTTCATACCAGTATACATAGGGTATACTGGTTATGTAACAATAACAGGGAGCGCGTACACTGTAACACAAAAGTAGCAGGTACACACAACTGCTATCTGCACTAGTCCTTAACAAAAGTAATATATTCGAACAGCCATTTGAGAAAATTCGGAAAGTGCGCAACAAAGAATGAATGTCAATATCTATCTCAAGCGACACATTTCACTCCAATCGCATTGTCGTATATCATCGAATATATTGGGAAACACGCTTACTACACATCCCAATAATTCCAGACGCAAAGGGTGGTCCAACCTAAACACATGATGTTAATTTTAAATAAAACAAAAAGTTTTCAAGAATTATGGTAATATTTTTTATTATATAGAAGGATCTATGACAATTCTACGTATAGCAAAGTGTTGCCCAAATGCTCGCCAGGGCTACAGTGGCATACTTCTATCCGATGGTCCATATTTTCAATTAATCTGAGGCATAATTGAGGTTCAATATCGTTATTGTGCTGAATCGTCTCATCCTTTAGCTCTTGAAATGTTCTTGGTGCCAAATCACATGATCGTGGCGGCCAATTAACATTGCCACAACGTGATATAACATGGTCTTTGAATTTCTCGCGCCAAAGAGCCATTGTTTCGTTGGCTGTGTGGCAAGTGGCACCATCCTGTCCGAACCACACATCGTTCAGGCCCATAACCGCAATTTCTGGCCACAAAAAGTCCGTTATCATCTCGCAGTAGCGAACACCATTCACGGTGACAGCTTCACCGTCCTCATTTTTAAAGAAGTACGGCCGGATGACGCCGCCAGCATATAAACCGCACCAAACAGTCACCCTTTGTGGATGTATCGGCTTTTCAACAATCACTGCGGCAATTCTGCTTCTTAATGAATCCACTGAGCTGAAAGTGTGCCTCTTTGCTGAAGATGGTTTTGTTTGTAAGGTCACCATTCCCTTCTGTCTGTTCAACCAACCATTCGGCGTATTGCTGACGCTTGAAATGGTCAGTAGGCTTCAGCTCTTGAGTTAATTGAACCTTGTAAGCGTGCAAATTTAAATCTTTTTTCAAAATTCGCATCAGTGAGGTTGACGGCCCTTCTGCCACACTTTCGCGAACAACAGCAATGTGTTTCGCAGATTGTACTAAGCGAGCATGCACAGGTGATTTCACATTTCCTAAAGATACGGTTTGCTGAAATTCGCGCACAATTCTTCCGATCGTGGACACATTTGGTCGATTATGCGGACCAACAAAATCACGCAGTGCACGAAACGCATTTTTATTTGAACATCCATTTTTGAAAAGGGTTCTAAAACCTTGACGCGCTGTTCAATTGTGTACCTCTCCATGGTTTGATTTTTCAAACACTGAAACAAAGAAACGTGAAATGAAGTTGGACGAAAAACTTGACTTTAAGGTATGACTCACAATTAACATGGTGCATTCTGGTTGGATCACCCTTTAAGTGCTGATTTTAAGTGTCGAAAGCTGCATTCAATCGATTTTCTACACCGGTAACCCAAGAAAATGATGGAAATAATTTGACAGTGAGAGTTCCACAAGAAAATTTCCGAAAATTTAGGCTACCAAAGCTCAAGGTGTCGCGTTTCAATGGTGACCCAAAAGATTGATTACAGTTTGGAGCATTTTCGAGAAAGTCCACAAAAACCCGCTAATTCGAACTGAAGATAAGTTCCAATATTTGATCCAATCGATTTGTGAGGAACCAAGAGTCCCCAAAGTTGTGAATGCTGACGGCGGCAAACCAAACGAAAGCAGTTTAAAAAATAAATTCGGACGGGACGATCTTCTAGTAGAAATTTACGTTCGGGAATTATTGAAACTTGTGCTCAGCAAGTCGAGAGATAATTTAACGCAGATTTACGATAAGTTGGAAACGCATTTGAAAGCTTTTGAATCATTAGGTTTCACCACGGAAATGTGTACCGCAATGTTATTTCCTCTCGTCGAATCCTCTCTACCCGAAGAGATTTTGCGGTTCTGGCAACGTCAAAATACTAGAGTTGATAATGCCCAAGATCGATTGAAAGCTTTGATGACATTCTTGGAATCAGAAATGCAGAAAGAGAGAATCTCATTAACGATAAACGGATTCGACGAACAAAAATCAAGTCACAACAACAACAAAAAAACGAAGAAAAAAAAAATGTGTGACAGAAACTTCAATACCAACCGTAGCTGCTTTGTTGATACCGAACGAAACAAACAAAATTCCCAGTAAGTGTATTTTTCGCGGGGAGAGTCACGTCAGCGATTCGTGTGAAAAAGCAAAAAAGTTGAGTTTGAGTGCAAGACAAGACATTGTGAAAGACAAAAAAGATCGTTTTGCGTGTTTAAAATTGAACCACAGCTATGATATGTGTCCTTGTAGAAGAAATGTTGCCTGGTGTGGAAAAACATGCATTGTTAATGTGTCGCGAAGTGACCAAATATGATGGCGATCAGACCGTGGCCGAAATCTAGAAAATTGCAAAAAATCTCTCTCTCGCCTACATGACCTTCCAGGACCCCCAACTTTATTTGCACAAGTTGAAAGGGCCGATGAGAGAACGAGCTGTTTGCGCAGTCGTTGACATCGGGTCATATAAATCGTACGTGTTGGCTAGTTCTGTCAAGCAATTAGGTTTTGACACTATCGTTGGGAAGAATATGGTGCATTTATTGTTTCGTGGGGGGATGTCAGAGCCCCGACAATATCGAGTGGCACGCATCATGCTAAGTAAACTTGATGGTACCTTCAATTGTACTCTTATGGCATTTCACGAGGAAATCATTTGTCAAAATATTGCGGCATACGAAAACAGCACAGGTTGGACCGAGCTGAAAAGTAAAGGAGTCTAATTATTTGACATCAATGACACCGAACCTATAGCTCTATTGATAGGTGCGGATGTGGTCGGGCGACTGTACACAGGTAAAATTGTACAAATTCCCAGTGGTGAGACCGCGGTTGAAACACTTCTTGGCTGGACTATAATGGGAAAAGATTCAACAAATTTTTTGGAACGCCAAGCTGCAGCCCTTGCAGTTATTTCGATGTTTGCTAGAGAAGCACATATCACAGATTTATGGAGACTTGATGCGCTGGAAATTGCAGATCCAGCTGAGAGAGTTTTAAAGGAAAATTATCTCGCTCAGGCAAAGGCAAATTTTTTATCCACCACTCGGGTCACTCAAGAAGGGCACTACAAAGTGGCGCTTCCCTGGAAGGAGAAGCACCGCCCACTCGCAAATAATCGTTTTACAGTCGAAAAGAGATTAAATAATCCGACCAATAAATTGAAAAATAAACACTTGTTTGGAACGATTTATTGGCACTTTGGGAAAAAGACGGCATTATCAAAGAAGTGTTCTAAAAATTAGTTGCACCACATCGGTCTGACTAGTACTCGATGCTTCCACGAAAACAAAACACGGAGTTTATTCAACAAATGCCTTGAAACTGGTCCAAACCTAGTAGAAATAATCGCTAATATTTGTTGAGATTCAGGAATCAAGAAATTGGAATAGTTGGTGGTATTGCAACAGCATTTTTACAAATAAACGTTGCGTCTTCGGATAGCCAATTTTTAAAATTTTTTTGGTGTAGCAAAACAGAATCAAGAAAAATTATTACATTTCAAGACCGTTGAGTTGTTTTTGGGTTGACCTGTAGCCTATTTCTGCTAAGAGCAACAATCGATTTCAAAAAAATCCCCGTTGGCAGCACCAGCCGGAAAGGTAAATTTCTCGTATGTAGCGTAAAGTTTCGAAAGAGAATTTGGCTTGCCTACTACTAAACTTCTTTCTGCAATTTTCGTAGTACCACATGGGTATTTATTAACATAAAAAAAATCTGGCCACGTTCGTTCTTAGAGACTTTTTATCGGGGCGCAAATATTTTGCTAATTAAATTGAGTTGCATACGTATGGATTACATATTGAAAATCGGCGGATAATAAACTGTTGTAAACATATAAATACCAGTTTCACCCTTCTCGCATTTGCTGTTTACACAGTTCACAGTGGTAACCACACAAAGGCTTAAATAGCTCGAGTAGTTAATTTCAAAAGATTTCCATAAAAGTTTAATCAGCACTTGCGTTGCCATTAGTATATACATTTTCAATTTTTTTCTGAACTATGAGGGCCGTAATTTCGATTTTTATTGAAATCGGCTGCTAAAAATATTAAGCTGTAAATTTTCGACTTTTTTATTTGTCATTCGATTTGCATAATTAAATTAAATTAACTTGCGTTAATAACTTATAATTTCAAGTTTCAACGGAATCTGTTGAGAATCTTGGCTGCTAGAGGGCTACAGAAATAAAAAAAATTGTATGCCACCCCCCTGTATGGGGAGACCCCCCTCAAAATACCTTAAAATATTTTCTTGCACTGCAAATTTCAAGAGGCACCACTTTAGACCTACGTAGAAAATTTCCTCATTCTAGCTCATGTGCTTTGTGAGAAAACTTGTTTTGACGCACGAACAAACGGGCGGACGGACGGACAGACAGACAAGTCGCGATTTTATAATTTTTTAAGGGGATTGTTAAAAAGATTTTACAATATCTTAAAAATGGTCTGGTTTATAAATTCTATCAAGTAAAGTCATTTAAAACGTTTCCATGAAAAATATTCATTATTTCAGTTGGCACTAAAATAGCGAATTGCGCTTGCCTTCTGACCTTTGGGGGCCGCCATTTTGAATGCATGCATTTGATTTTGGATTATTTTAAATCTGTGTATGCTAGGACCTCATCAATCAATGTACTATCTCGTTCAAATAGGAGTTTCACTCTAGACAGGGCAAAACAATTCAATTTTTAAAGAAAATCGCAGCTAAAAATATTAGGCTTTAAATTTTCGACTTTTTTATTTTTCATTCAATTTTAATAATTTCCTACAAAATACAGGAACATAGTACAGAAATTCATAATCTCAAGTTTCATCAAAATCCGTTGGAAAATGTGACCGCTAGAGGGCCACAAAAACATGAAAAAACGCATATTTAAACGGCCGCCATTTTGAAATTTGTTAATACATGATCACCAAAATATCAAAGACTGTAGGTCCAAGTAATGTCTATCTTGAAACCAAGTTTCACATATGTCGGATCAAAATTGCGACTTTTAAAAGCCTTTGAAATTTTGACCTTCAACTGGCCGCCATTTTCTTTTTTGCAACCTGACCTCCAGTTTTTTTACGTAATTCTTTAGATACTTATAATTTCTATCAAATAACCGAACTTCATGAAAATCTGTAGAAAGCTTTGACCACTATTACAACATCAAAATTTTGCACGTTTTTTGACCTTTGAGCGGCCGCCATTTTGTTTCTGCCGTACCGACTTTCGATTTTTTATTGTGAGATTCATCACATACTTTAATGAACCCTTGTACCAAATTTCATCCAAATCGGAGCTATACTTTGTTCAGAACAGAAATCACGATTTTTCGTCTAAAATGGCCGCCATTTTGTTTTTGAATGGCCGATATAGCTGGTTCACGAACTTAACCAAGATAATTACCCAATACACCTTTCCTGTAAATTTGGTGAAAATCGAAGCAAAATTGCAACCTCTAGCGTGGTCACAAATTTCGTTATATCCCATATATATATATATATATATATATATATATATATATATATATCTATATATATATATATATATATATATATATATATATATATATATATATATATATATATATATGATGCTCTCCGCAATAGGTAAATTTCTCTCGAGAAATTTACCTAAAATGGTTCAAAATCCACAAACTTTGATGAATCAGAGTTGATAGAGAAAATACGCGACCCATTCTACGTCAATAATTGTGTCACGAGCGTGAAATCGGAAAAAGAGGCCCAGTATTTCCAAGGCGAAACTACACGGATCATGAAACAAGCCTGATTTGACTCCGAGGCAGTGCCGTACTCGGAGTGATTTGGAACAAGGACGAAGATACATTGGCACTTAATATAACAATAACGGAAAAGCAACCAGAAAAAATGACGAAACGTTTTGTTTTATCCGCGGCGCATAAAGTTTTCAATCCACTCAATTGGGCCACACCCACTTTGCTATTTCTGAAAATATTGCTCCAATATATCTGGGGAATCAAACGATTAAATTGGGAAGATGAGATGTTAGATGACTACCAAAAACTGTTTCAAGCCTGGTACGATAAAATTCCTGAACTTCAAGATCTGAGTGTTCCATGGTGGATTTTCGGAGATAGACGTGACAAAGTAAGGTTTCGCTTGTTTGTCGATGCAAGCAAAACCACATACGCGCCTTTTTTTCTTCGAGTGGAACGAGAAAATGGGAGGTCCGTGGTATTGTCGATGTCAAGTTATCTAAGAACCGTCCAGATAATTGCTTTGACTTTTTGATTTGCTCGAAATCACAAAGTAAATCCGGAATGCCGCCAAAAGGGTGAAATCAGCGTGAGAGAATTTATTGATGCAGAACCGCGAATCCTGAAAATCTGCCAAGACGAGGCCTTTGAAGAAATAAACGATCACGACTAAAGACCCTCGACGCATATAAAGAAGAAAGCACCATATTAGTCAGAACAAAATTAACTGGGTTAAAATTGCGATGACAGTTTTGCCTTTAGATTCTTGATAGTTTTAAGCCATAATTATGAATTTGTCAAACTGCGTATCACACACATACCGCAAAAATAATCACGTGGGCATCAATACGATATTAAAAATTTTGAGAGAAAATTTTTGGATTGCTTCATGTCGGCGTGCTGTAAAAATGTCATACAAAAGTGTGTTACCTGTCGCCTTGCAGGAAAAACATTAAAAGCGCCGCCTATGAGTTTGCCCGCAAAGAGAGTCAGGAATGCAAACATTTTTGAAATCATTTTTGAAGCAACAACAGATTAACGATTGCCCCAGTTATTTTTTTCGAATAAATTGAATTCTTTATATTGTTACATGTACTAATAATTCTGCGAGCTACTGTCGCAATTGTTTTCACAACCATTAAGAACATCAACAAAATGAATTTACTCAAAACCACGAGAACCCACCAAGCATGATCAACATTTGGAAGTGAGTCACTGCTCCATTCATCTGCTCGAATATACTAGATACCTCTCGGCAGAACATTCGCCAATGTACGAGAAATGCATTGAACGGATGGAGACCCTATATAAAGGCGAGCTGAATGAATGGGGGGATCATTCATTCAACCGCGATAGTAAAGACGGCGATAGTGTGTGGAAAGCGATATTGATCGAGTAATAGTGAAGTTATTTTAGAAGACAATTGTTAGACATTTAATAGCGAAAATTAAAATTATGAAATAGTTAAATAAGTGATTGTGCATTTTTTTTGTAATTAAATAAACTCTTTTAACTTAAATTAATAGACATTGCGTTTTCACTCTCCCGGAACGTTAAAATGATTGGCCGCGAACCATAACACGCGACAATATTTTCCATTCTAATTTTTTATTCCTCTTCCTAGAACCATTTCGCAACACCAGTTGATCACTCCAAAGATCTGCTGTCAGCTTTCATTGTGTCTTCTTTTTGAGCCCTCGGTCTTCTCGTTGGACGTCTACCTTGTTGCTCTACCCTTCAATGTTCTTGTGGGTAGCTGGCTTTTTACCCTTATTTTACATGGCCCACCCATTGCAAGTTGCATAAATTCACGCAATCAGATACGGAATGGGACGTAGTCTCTACTCTGTTCCTTTGATTCCAGATTAACTGGATCTAGGATATCAGTGATTGCTGCTTTATGAACCTGTATTCGATTATCGAAGTGCAACAAATACTGTGTACTGCGTTTTCTTTTGAATATTTTTTTAACTTCTCCCAGAAAACGTTCTTCTTTGTTATACATGGACTTTACCAAAGACAACAACCGTGGTGAAATGAGAACCACATCACTTAGCAAAATTCTTGTAAATATCTGTATTGGTATCTAGTGACAGTAATCTGTTTTAATATGGTAATCATCGGCACACGTTTATTCAGTTCCATTTTGCACTTATGAGGCCTAAAAAAATTTGTTGTAGATTGTAATAATTCGTGCGGAAAAATAATTTGAAACGTTCTAACTTATTTTCTGTAAAAAAAAATACAACAGTGCGTTTTATCTTTTTGAAACTCTTTAATGTTAAAATATTTTATATTTATTTTTGCAGCATGACTATTCTCCTGATACGCTGTTATTTAAATGCTAATTGCTCATTTCATATATGGTTGACACTTTTTCTCCACGCAAGCCTCAGTGGGAAAAATCGCACGATGTATGAAACGAGGTCATTATAGTGCATTTTCACACATGATAATTTGTTAACATTCCTCCAACTCAAGCAATCTTTTCTCTGCTTTTAAGCTTGCGCAAAAAGTATGTCAAATGGAAATATAGCAATTATTTCCAGGAATTGAATAATATAAATTAACATTTCTACATCCTTCCGCCAACTTCACATCCCACGCATTGTACCATTGGAACAGGACGAGGAGTAGACGACAAGGATGTCATTCATCATGGCTTCCAAGTGTTTAAATGGAAATTGCCGTGTTAATGAATTCCGGCACTGAAAGCTAAATACAGTGGAATAAATAGACACATTTCACGTGTCATACACGCGAACATATAGGAGCAAGTCAACTCGGTCATGAGCGTTCATGACATATTGTGTCTTCACTTGAACAAACCAATACTAGCATACTCATATGCCCACATACCAACGCATACTCATACGCAATAATTTGCGAAGAACTCTCCAAAGTAAATTATGAGTAGGAGAGCAAACAAAACGGTTGTAATTAAAATATCCCCAGCGCTGTTAATGGGGTGTTAATTTTTGAAATATGAAGTGGAATTTCATTGCTTCGAGTTTATTAGATGAATTATTCACATTGTTCCGTAGTCAGAGGCTTTCAAATATTTATGTAAAGTACGGAAGTGAAATTTGCCATCTAAGCAATGTAATTATTGTAAGTGGCTTTAAATGAAGAACGAAATTTAGGATGTTTTCTAGGCAATGTTATTATTTATGACTTGGGGGTTGGTATTTGTGCGTGAGTGTTTTATCAAAAGTTAATTATGTGTCAAGGTGTGTTTTAATTACAAGAGTCCTTATGGAAAGTTTCGAATGAACAATGGAAGATTACTCACCTAGTTTGGTTTTATTTAACCAAGAGATACAAGTATTAGATAGCTAGAATAGAAGTTTGTCGATAGAACTCTCATTTGCCATATAAAATTTAATAGTAACATGATTTGCCCAAGTATCGAATATAAGTATCATACAATAAATATACTCTTTTAGTAATGGAGCCAATTGAGCTGAAGTATATCAAGATTCAGTCTTGCTCTTACTTACAATATAGTTTTGAAACTCCTGATAACATTAAAACTTGGTATGTAGAAAAAAACATCGCTGATGAAACTAAGATTCAGAAGAGATGGGCATCATATTTCAAGAAACTCCTTAATCCTTCGAACAGCTCCAGAACATTGGAGCCTATAGATGTTCCTGGAGAGCTTCCATTGGCTCCACCAAATCTGGATGAAGTTTCCTCTACAATCAAAGCGCAACATAATAAGAAAGCGCCGGATATCGATGAGATTCCAGTGTAGTTCATTAAATATGGTGGCAACAATGTTCATAAGGCTATTCACAAAGTCATTCAGTATATTTTGTAACAAAAACATATGCTGAAAGTGTGGAGCCCATAGATATAGCGAGTACTGGGTCCGCAAGCGGTCGCGAAAGCCGAAGCAATTAGCAACCTTCATTAAAGTTGCGTGAAGTTGAGGTTTGAAGTAATATGTTTTTGTTTTTGCACTCAACTTCACTCTGAAACACGTTCACGTTTATAAAGTTTTAGGTTTTGAAGATCGCGTGTACGAGATCAGCACTTCAATTTTTTTTCTAAGCTTACGAATTTGTCATCAGCTTTGAAACATGAGTTTTCTAGCCTCTACGAATTTTCACCAGCTTTGACGTACGAGTTTTCTGTGAGAGAACGTTTGATGTGTTGAGCTCAAACTGTTCAACAAATGACAACGAAGGCGCAAGTGTGTGCACGTGTAACAAAATTTTGTACGTGTGCGTGGATGTCAGTGAGGAAAGTGATTCTTCGGAAGAGAGGAAAGAAAAACCTCTCGGGAAACATAGGGGAAGGAGAAGCGGAGGGAATCATATAGTTTCGAGAACGTAAGATATTTATGAGTATAACTTGCTTTCCACATGGACGGGTACACAGATTCTCGTTGCTTGTCTATTTACTATATTTATATGTATCAATTATATTCCCTACCCACAGAATAAGTGAAAAGCTACAATGCAGCAACGATAGAGGCATATCACTGCTTTGTATGGTGTATAAAATATTGGATAGTGTAACATAAAAAGTACTGAGCCTTTTTTGTCACTAGATGGTGTTCGTTATCATATATCGGGCAATACTTATTAGATTAAGTCAAACTAACATGCGTTTGAAAGGTGAGATTCCAGTCTACAATTTTCATATGGAGAGTTTTGTATTTCGTCAGAGATTCCAGTCTATAATTTTCATATGGACAGTTTTGTATTTCGTCATTCGTGTCAAAAGTAGTATTCCTTTAAAAGTGTCTGGAATTGCTGAAAAAATTCGTTACATTTTACAATATCACCACGATCAAGGTAAGAATGCCTCGCAGGCTCGTGAAAAAAATTGTGGTGTCTACAGTCAAGATACTTTATCAAAAGTCACAGCCAAGAGATGGTTCGCTCGTTTTTGTTTTGGAAATTTTGATGTCAAAGATGCACTTCGCTCAGGTCAACCAATCACTGAAAAAGTCGATGAAATCTTACAAAAAATTGAAGAAGATCGATATATAACCAACCATGATATTGCTGAGGAACCAAATAACCATCACCAAACAGTTTTGAACCAATTGCGTAAGGCTGGATACACAAAAAGCTCGAAGTTTGGGTCTCGCATGAAATAACACAAAAAATATTTATCGACCGAATTTCCATTTGCGAAATGCTAATAAAATGCAACGAAATCAAGCCATTTTTGAAGCAAATGATTACGGGCGATAAAAAATGGGTAAGATACGAGAATGTCGTTCAAAAAAATCATGATGAAAAAAAAGTCAATCATCACAAACGACTTCAAAGCGAGGATTGACACCAAATAAGGTTATGCTGTGAGTATGGTGGGATCGGAAGGGAATCGTTTATAATGAGATGCTAGAACCTGGCCAAACACTAAATTTTGCTCTGTACTGTTAGCAATTTACCAGATTACATCAAGCAATTCAAAAGGGATCGGCCAGAGTTGATCAAAAGAAAGGGCGTTGTCTTGCATCAAGACATTGCCAGACAAACACACTTTGATGACCCAGCAGAGCTTGGCTGGGAAGTTTTGATGCACCACCGTACAGTCCAGACCTTGCACCATCAGACTACCATTGTTTCGATCTCTGCAAAACTTCTGTACGATAATTTATATCATACATATATCATACAGGCACATTAACCTGATGATATCTGTTGTAGCGCGCACTGAATGAATCTAATCAACAATTAATTAGAACACAAGCACTTGAACTTGGTCTAATTGTATTGCAAAGTTTTATGATGTTTATTAGAACCCAAGCACTTGAACTTGGTCTAATTTCTATTGTTCCGGTTAGAACCAAGCACTTCTAACTTGTCTAACTAATCACCTCAAATGAGCTCCAAGCACTTGAACTTGGCCCATTTGCAAGACGTAAAAATGAAAGGAAATCAAAAAGGCACTTGCACCTCTGATTTAAAATATAAACGCTGTGAGTTGTATCTAACAACTGAACTTTATTTTATCATATCATATGCTTAAATACTAAAGCTAAAACTTGTGTGAACTTATTTTCCCACGACAATCTCCATACGATTTCACATTCAGGTATGGATGATGATGATTCTGAACTTGATTCAGATCACATTTCGTCTGGAGTTTGTCGTGAGAATTACAAACAATGCAAATTCTTTGATGTCGTCTGGTCACATCAAGAATTCAAAACAATAATTTCATATTACAATACATTGATAATAAAATGAATGAATTTAGATGATAAATGAAATTGTACATTTAATGCTAAAGTTTCTACAATGAAATTGTACATATCCTCCCCGCCTTGAACATCGTTCAATCCACTTCAACAGAGTAGTCTGGCTGCAATGTTGCCCGGGGGGCTGGTATAGGATGCGATCTGATTCTCCGGATAGTTGTCCGCTTGGCCCAGATGAGGACAATGATCAAACCAATCAATAGTGCCAATGAGATGAAACCTGGGATGGTATAGTGAATTTGCTGAGTATGGTTGATCTCGGGGAGACTGAAATCGTCTTCACTTGATGAATCTCCTTGCAACTTCTCGAGCTCTGTAAGAGAAGAACGAAAGGTTTTATTGTTAACAAGGGTTTGGGTTTGAACAGGATATGAAGGAAGGGATACTAGGATGCTATTTCTGCTGCGTGACGTGTTGATTACACTGGAATGGATATTGTCTCCAGTAATCGTAAAGCGCTCGTTTTTGAGCACACAAGTTGGATGAAGTGCTAGCAAACCTGATCCGTCGAGACGGAGTTGACGTATGTAGTCTCCACAGACAGCTTGCAAGCGGATGGCTGATTTGAGTCCATATATCCATTTGTTTTTATCATGCAATTGAGTCCAGCTATATTCAGTACTGATGTTTTCTGCCTTGCATCCAATTGGGTCTTCGTTCATTAACATACTCAGCTCGCACGAAGCTCGAGATGGTCCTTGATGATTTACGAGACACTTTTCGTTACAAATGTATGATTTGGTAATGAATTTGCATGCATTCATTTCTTGCCCTGATATCTCAAAATAGGAGTTCCGGTGGTCATTTACCGCGAAATATTTGCTGGACTTCAGCCTAGATAATGTATCTCCTATTTTGATAGGGACTGGTGTTATGCCAAATAGGTCGAATTTGCTTTGGCTAATCAGCGGTATTCGAATAGTGACCGCGAGATAGTTCTTCATGAACTTGCCTTCTATCTTCATTAATTGATACAGGTGTACCATATCTGATTCTTCAACTGGAAGTTGGGTAGATGATGGCAAGTGATTTTTTATGACGTTTAGCTGTTTTGCTAACTGTTGAGGGGAAAGAAGCAGAGGACTAATCTTTCCATTGTGTGTGTCAATAAGAACGTCAATAATGGCAGATTGAATTCGATGTAGTTCGAAGTTCGTTATCAAGAGTTGGAATGACAAGACTGTTGATGCGTGTTCAATCTTTGACCGATATTCATCAGAGCCATTTTTGTGGATTTGGTTCAAAATGTTTTTGAGTTTACCATCGATTTGCTCAAATTTTCTTTCTGTGTTTACTTGAGCTGACTTCATTATATTGATGGTTGAGTCAATGATCGAATTTTGATTTTTCAGCAGCTTTATGAGATGGTGCTCATTTGTTTTAATGGTTTCAATAGTTAGAGCCATATTATTCTCGTACTCAGTATCCAATAGTCCAAAGAGTGAATGCGCTATATTTCCAACAATATTAAAGTCTCCTCGACGTTTGCGTCTTGAGGAGAATATGATATTATCCGCCTTTAGTTCTTACTGAGCATTTTCAAATTGTGTTACCAAATGATTGCAGGTAATATTATTCTCTGTTTTATTGAAAAAGCCTTTTAACGACTCGACTCCTAGGCTGAAGCTGTCTACATCTTCTTGGTACATAGATAAATTGTAGTAGACTAAAATTTTCCATTCGTTCGTAGTCTGAGCTATCTTGCCAATAGGTTCAAAATGCAGCCCAAGCCTTTGAGGGAACCTTTCATCCTTGATCATGAATTCTGAATGAACCATTGTTGCCAGACAGACCAAAAATAGACTCATAAGCAATGAACCCTTTGTTGCCTTTACCCTTTTTCTTGATGGTTCTCGATCATCATGATCAGATGGGTTAGGTATAGCTATAGAAGGATGGTTTTCGTTGCTCCTCGACAAAATGAATGTCGTTTGTTTTTCTGGTTGTAATTCTTTAGGCTTATTTGGTTGTCGTTTTCGCTTGACACTGTCGTCTAAATTTTCATTTCGGTCTAATCTTTGCTGAACTTCTGCATTTGTTTCTTCCGCCTTGAAGTTATCATCAGTGGGAAGGGGTGCAAGTCTGTGTATTGCTCTGGTTCTGATACCGTTTGTGGTTTTTACATCCACAACTCGTACCGCTCCATCACTGCCATGGTACAGCTTAACGATCCTTCCCAGCGGCCATTGCATAGGAGGTATGTTGTCCTCTTGTAAGACTACCATTGTGTCCAAATCAACGTTCGATACATGGTCTTTCCAACGCTGACGGCATCTTAGTTCGTTCAAGTATTCCTTTGACCACCTGATCCAAAAGTCATGTTTTAAATCGGAAACTTGCTTCCACCTATCAGCTAAGGTCCCTCGACTACCTTCATTATTTCTTCGTTCAAATTGGGCTACCAAAGGTTCTCCAATTAAGAAGTGTCCCGGTGTGAGAGCAGTGAAATCATTTGGATCCGATGACATTGGAGTGATATGTCTTGAATTAAGAACTGCCTCGATTCCAATAATAAGAGTTTCAAATTCCTCATAGGTTAGTGATGCCTTAGATGTGCTCCTTACTAAAAGCTGTTTTGCAGACTTAACTGCAGCTTCCCATAGTCCGCCGAAATGAGGTGACCTTGGTGGAATGAAATGGAATTGGATACCTTTGGAATTGCATTCATTTTTAATATTTTCTTGTGCATTGCCAGAATATATGCTCATCTTGAGCTCCGCCAATTGATTTTTCGCTCCAACGAAATTGGTGGCGTTATCACAGTATATGTTTTCACAATGGCCTCTTCGTCTTCTCAATGCGCCAATGAATGTTATTGTGGTCAAATCAGTAGCTAACTCTAGATGAACTGCTTTTGTTGCAAAACAGCAAAACACAACAATGTACGCCTTTCGAGGTTTCTTCCCGCGTACTTTATAATGTACCCATACCGGACCGCAAAAATCAACTCCTGAGTTTAAGAAGGGACGCGCTGGTTGTACTCGCGCACGTGGAAGATTTCCCATAACTTGTTAAAAAAGTTTCGGTTTGGCCTTACAACATGTAATGCATTTTTGAACCAGTGATCTGGCCATTATTTTGCCCTTAATTATCCAAAATCGTTCACGTGCCATATTAAGTAGCGTCTGGGCACCACAATGGAAGCTTTCTTCATGAATCTTTTTCAGCATTCATACTGGCTTTTGATGTCTCGTTTTGTTGACAGGCGAGCTTCAAGAGCCTTGAATCTGTTTTCTGCCGTAGTTCTGGAACTGCCCAATACTTCCGGATTTTCTAAAAAGGGAAGTCGTACAAAAAATCGGCCGGACGAGGTTCTCCTTGTATTTTGTGTGAAATGAATTTCACAATGCTTCTCTGCAGTGGTGAACATGGGCCTGGATTCATTAACCTCTTCAAGCTTCCAAAATCTTTCTAAGATTGCATTATTTTCCTCATCTTCTGCTATGAGTACTGCGCATGTTAAAGCACTTAAGGTTTGGTTATCGATTTTGCCTGACAAGACCCAACCAAATACTGTATTTTGCAGTATTGGCATTCCATCACCTAGGCGTATTTGCCCTGGGATTATCATTTCATGGAAGAACTCAGCACCAAGAAGTACGTCAATATTTTCCGGTTGGTTGAAATTACTGTCTGCTAAATTTATATTATCAGGAATACTCCATGTAGTAATATCTAAGGCTTGCGTTGGCTGCATCGATACTATGGATGGTAACACAAATGCTTCCAATCTGGCTTCAAACCTATGATGTAAGGATTTCATATGGATGTTAACTCGCCGGTTTGTGTCCCGTTTCTCCTTGCCGATACCTTCGATGCTCACAAATGATCGTGCCGTTGCGATTTTAAGCCGCTTTATTACCCTTTCAGTAACCAGATTCACCTGGGATCCTGAGTCTAACAACGCCTTGCATTTAAAAGTTCTTCCATTGGTAGCACAGTAAGTAAGACTCTTGCTGTTCCAAGGAGAATGTAGCCATGGTTCGAAGTTGATTCCGAAGCCGTCAAGGTAGTTATAGTTGATGCTGTCAGATGTTTGCTGTTTGGCAGTGAGTCGTTTATAGTTGCCCTTTTTAGGGTTTTGCACTAAAATACAAAACCCTATTGCAATCACGACCTGTGTCCGTCTGTCCGTCCGTCCGTCCGTCCGTCCGTCCGTCCGTCCGTCTGTACGTCACAGCACTTTTTCTCCGAAACTATAAAAGCTACAGCCATGAAACTTTGTGGAAAGGTCAGAAGTGGTAACCTCTTGAAAGTTCAAGGGTGAAAAATATTTTCAAAGGGGTTTAAGGGGGGTCTCCCCATATAGGGAGTTGACCCCTCAAAAAAAAAATTTTCACCATTGGTAGTCGAGTAGGGTGTCATTGGAAAGGTCTCTATGAGATCTTTTCAAAACAGGTCTTAAAATTGCCTTATGAGTATCGAGGGGGGCAGGGGAAGGGGAAATGTACGAACTTTTTGCGTACCCCCCCTCGCGATTGGACACCTTCCATCCGAAAAATCTGAAAAAAATCATGAATGTAGGCCTTAATGAGTACAACAACAACAAATACATGAGAAGTCGAAATTCACTCAACTTTGTTAGTAATAGTATGATTTATCGATTTTATGTTTTCTCGAATAAAATCTAAATGGTACCCTTAAATTCAATAAAATTTAGTTAAAAGATGACTATTTATAAGATTGATATTTTCTGAAGGTTTCATAAAGATCGAATAGTATTTAACGAAGTTATAGCGATTTGAGTTTTCCCGTATTACTACGGAACAATATGCCCTGTATTACTATGGAAACATATGGCTATGGAGCCATATGCGCTTTTTACCGACTTAGAGACTACAGCTTTGCTAGGATTTGCATGAAAATTTCAGGAATGATAGATATCATGAGGATGACTACATACAATTGAAACAAGTCGAAGAGGCAGGAGAGAGCTCCTAGCAAAAGGGCTTTGTAGCCATTCTAGGATTCGAAAAAATAGGCCATGAATCGATGCTTACAGTACAAAGGAGTGGCCCCTGAAAGAAATTTCATGAAAGGTAGCCGATATGAGTATCAAATGAAAGTTCTCTATGAGAGCTTTTCAAAACAGTTCTTAAACTGACAGTTTTTGCATCAGTGGGGGCACAGAGAGGGGGGGAAATACATGAAAAATGTGTTTTCTCCCTCGCAAATGGACACCCGTGATCTGAAAAAATCTGAAAAAATTATCAAGCGAAATATTTATGGGTATAATTTTAACAAATACCTCAGAATTAAAAAAATTCTTTCAACTTAGTTAATAATAGTATGATCCTCGAACATGACGTGTTTCTTAATTTTATTCGTTGCTGGTTACGGCATTTTGTAAGTTGAGTACAAAACCCTTCTGACATGAGCATAGGTCTGTCTACCCAACTTGTTTCTGGTTGCTTCTGAGTAGTGTGCTTAATGGGAGATTGCTCTAGATGAAGCAATGTGTTGTGCTTTCTTTGACACTTGGTGCATGGTCGTGACGAGCAATTGCTGTACCTGTGACCCAGTTTCATACAGTTTATACAAAGCTTGTTTGTCTGTA
The DNA here is from genome assembly GCA_963969285.1 of Odontomyia ornata. Taxonomy (NCBI): domain Eukaryota; kingdom Metazoa; phylum Arthropoda; class Insecta; order Diptera; family Stratiomyidae; genus Odontomyia; species Odontomyia ornata. Next base: position 64,929,008 of record OZ017742.1, on the reverse strand, counting down.
CATGCTTCAATCTTTCAGAAGCGGTCATTTCCAAGAACTTTTTGCATGCGTAAAGTCCATGATTTGGGCCTTTACATAATCTACATGTCAGATCTGGTGTTGTTGCAGCAGAAGCAGAGGTATTAGTACTCGATTGTTTATCTTTACGGCCAATTGCTTCCAACGATTGAAACCTGCTTTCCAAAAACCTTAAGAATGTGGAAGTGACTGTTCATACAGAATGTGAGTTTGGCGAACGAGTTTTTTTACCATTATATGTAAAATGACTCTCTTGTTACCTGATAATTGCATTCAGTCATTGTTAAATGACTTATCAATTTCTCTGCCTCTCCAGTCACATTCGTCTTTAAATACCACATCTTTTGGATAGTTGGTAACGGTTGTTTATCTATCATTTCTGAAAACATATCCAAAAATTGAGGCCACTTCAAATAATCACCATCAAATTTTTCAATTGATATCTTTGGTAAACTAATTGCTGTTGGCAATGTTGTTTTCACCTTGTTTTGACCACTCTGACCTAATAAGGCAAGCTGCTCTCTTGCTTTATCCTCAATTTGAGAGTATTCATTGATATCGTAGCCTGATCCATCTGGGCTTTCAGCCAACTCACAGATAGTGTAGTGCATATCCTCAACTTGTTCCCACAACCGAGATAAGGTTCGACGTTGAGTTTCAATGTAGTCACTGGTTGGATCTTCAAAACCTTGAGCTAGCCTTGAGAGTAGCCATTGTAGGGAATGCATCATGGCCTTGTGTTTCCGAACCATGGGTGTGACGTCATTTTCATTTTCATTTACAGCACCTTGTGGTCTTTCAGTGTCTATAGCATTTTTTTCAACACGTTTGTTCTGTTGTTCTGCCAACGCTTCTCCAAAAATATCCATATATTTTTGAACTAGCTCACTGATTTCCTTGTAATAATCCTTTCTGAAGTAGTCGTGATCAGTTGGAGCAGGACAAATCCCTCTTATTTTATTGTCTACCTTTTCAAACAGCAACCACAACTCATGAAGCTTGCCCTTGCGGGATTCATAATATCCGACTGCTCGCCTCCTTTCAGGGCCATCCTTCTTAAAATTGCCTATAATGCGTTGAATCTCGGTCCCACACTCGAGTTGTTTTGCGGCGTAATGGTCCATTTTGATTTAATTTTGTTTCTATTGTTCTTCACGACACAATTGTTCACTTAATATTCAATAGCACCTTAATTCCTTTATGTTTAATTTGTTGGGCCACTGAATTGTTCGCTTTCTATTCACTCCACTTTAAAGGGGTTTCTATTAATATCTCGGGTGGATTAAGACACATTTCTGAAATTTCACTAAAAGGATGCTAGGGTCGCGTTGTCCTTGCATGTTTAAATCACGTCGGGGTCACCAGAGAATGTACGATAATTTATATCATACATATATCATACAGGCACATTAACCTGATGATATCTGTTGTAGCGCGCACTGAATGAATCTAATCAACAATTAATTAGAACACAAGCACTTGAACTTGGTCTAATTTATTGCGAAGTTTTATGATGTTTATTAGAACCCAAGCATTTGAACTTGGTCTAATTTCTATTGTTCCGGTTAGAACCAAGCCCTTCTAACTTGTCTAACTAATCACCTCAAATGAGCTCCAAGCACTTGAACTTGGCCCATTTGCAAGACTAACAAGTTGGGTGAACAGACCTACGCTCATGTCAGAAGGGTTTTGTATTCAATTTTCAAGATGCAGTCACCTGATTGAATAAAGTCAAGAAGCATGTCAATGACGATTTTATTGGAGAAACTATGAAATTCGAATATCATACTATTATTAACAAAGTTGAATGAATTTCGACTTCTGAGGTTTTTGTTATTGTTATACTCATAAATATCTCCCTTGATAATCATTTCAGATGTCCATTCGCGAGGGAGGAAACACATTTTTCATGTATTTCCCCCCTGTGCCCCCCACTGAAGCAAAAACTGACAGTTTAAGAACTGTTTTGAAAAGGTCCCATGAAAACTTTCATTTCATACTCATATCGGCTACGTTTGATGAATTTTTTTTCAGGGGCCACTCTCCTGTACTGTTATCATCGATTAATAGCCAATTTTCTCGAATCCTAGAGTTGTTACAAAGCCCTTTTGTTAGAAGCTCCCTCCCGCCTCCTTGACTTGTTTCACTTATGAGTATTAATTGTAGGTACTCAGCTTCAGTCATTCATTAAATTGAATCAAATGTTCAAAGCATGCACCTTAAACGTTGAAGTTGGGAAAAAATAACTCAAAATTACTCAATCTTCGCATTTAAAATAGCCACTATTTTGTTTTACGATTACTGATACCACAAGCTGAACTGATTCTCAAAGTTATTCATGACACCAATCATTCCTGAAATTTTCATGCAAATCCTAGCAAAACTGTAGTGTCTGAGTCGGTAAAAAGCGCATGTTGTTCCATAGCCATATGTTGCAATAGTAATACATGCAGCGCATATTGTTCCATAGTAATACAGGAAAATTCAAACCGCTATAACTTCGCTAAATATGGTGCAATCTTTATGAAACTTGCAAGGTCAATCAATCTTATAAATAGACGTTCGTGTACTAAATTTCATTGAATTTAAGGGTACCGTTAAGATTTTATTCAAGAAAACATAAAATCCATAAATCATACTATTACTAACAAAGTTGAGTGAATTGCGACTTCTCACGTATTTGTTGTTGTTGTACTCATCAAGGCCTATATTTTTGATTTTTTTCAGATTTTTCGGATCACAGGTGTCCAATCGCGAGGGGGGGGACACAAATTTTTCGTGTGTTTCCCCTCGCTGTGCGCCCCTCGAAGCAAACTTTGCCAAACTAAGACCTGTTTTGGAAAGTTCTCATCTAAGCCTTTCATTTGATACCCATATCGGCTACCTTCAATGAAATTTTTTTTTGGAGGGTCACTCCCCTACATGGGGAGACCCCCCTTAAAAACCTTATAAAATTTTTTGGTAGTTGAACTTTGAAGAGATCACCACTTTACACCTACATACAAAATTTGATGCTTCTAGCTTAAGTAGTTTCCGAGAAAAACTGCTGTGACACACGGACGGACGGACGGACGGACGGACGGACAGACAGACGGACAGACGGACAGACAGGACGCGATTTTAGAAGGGTTTTGTAAAATTATTTTACAAAACCCTAAAAATGAAAGGAAATCAAAAAGGCACTTGCACCTCTGATTTAAAATATAAACGCTGTGAGTTGTATCTAACAACTGAACTTTATTTTATCATATCATATGCTTAAATACTAAAGCTAAAACTTGTGTGAACTTATTTTCCCACGACAATCTCCATACGATTTTACCTTCGGGTATGGATGATGATGATTCTGAACTTGATTCAGATCACATTTCGTCTGGAGTTTGTCGTGAGAATTACAAACAACGCAAATTCTTTGATGTCGTCTGGTCACATCAAGAATTCAAAACAATGCTTTCATATTACAATACATTGATAATAAAATGAATGAATTTAGATGATAAATGAAATTGTACATTTAATGCTAAAGTTTGTACAATGAAATTGTACAACTTCTTTAATGAAAATAAATTCACTTCAAAAAGGGACTATGAAAATCACTTGGGCAAGTTTTTCGCCTATAAACCACAGAAGTTCTACTCAGATGGAATAATGGCTCTTCCCAAAAAATGGCAAAAGGTCATATATAATAATGGACAATATCTACTTAAATAAAATCCATTTTAAATAAAAGAAATATTCAATCGAAAAAATTCTAACACCCAGTATGATTCATCTTTTTTTTCATAACAGGAGATTCGAAAATCAATAGAATTTTCTTTTAAACCAGAAAAATTCAGCTTAACAATTAAAAGCATTCCAAATTACCAAATCACCCTCCAGGGTAGATGATGTGCGGTGACATGGCACATCAAGGATGTATTACATTTTGAGAACCGCAACTATTGCAGGTACACATAAAAGATGTACATGACTCATGAGACCAGTTTTTAGATATAACACATTGTATCCAATCAGCAAATTTTTTAGGTTTTAAATAATTTTCGCCACAACGGTAACAGTCATATTCATCTGATGCGAGTTATTGCTCCGTTTATTTAGTTTAAATTTCTGCACGGTGCGTTTTTAGGGTTTTGTATTACAATAAAAAACTCTATTCCAATCACGACCTGTGTCCGTCTATCCGTCCGTCCGTCCGTGTGTATGTCACAGCGCTTTTTCTCCAAAACTATAAAAGCTACAGCCATGAAACTTTTTGAAAAGTCAGTAGTGGTGATTTTTTGAAAGTTTTGGGGTGGAAAAATTTTTCAAAGGGGTTTGACGGGGGTCTCCCCATATAGGGAGGTAACCCTTCAAAAAAAATTTTTTCACCATTAGTAGTAGAATAGGGTGCACTGGAAAGGTCACAATGAGATCTTTCTAAAACAAAACTCAAAATTGACTTATCGGTACCGTGGGGGCAGGGGAATGGGAAATGTACGAACTATTCACGTAACGCTCCCCTCCTCCACCCCCTCACAATTGGACACCTTTCATGCGAAAAATCTGAGAAAAATTATGAATGTAAGCATTTGTGATTACAACAACAACAAAAACGTGAGAAGCCGAAATTCGCTCGACTTTGTTAGTAATAGTAGTAATAGATTTATCGATTTTACATTTTCTTGAATAAAATCTTAACAGTAACTTTAAATTCAATCAAACTCAATACGCAAATGACTATTTATAAGATTGATCTGTTCTGAAAGTTTTACAAAGATCAAATGGTATTCAACGAAGTTATAGCGGTTGAAATTTTCCTGCATTACTATGGAACAATATGCGCTGTATTACTATGGAACCATATGGCTATGGAACAATATACACTTTCTAGCGACTCAGGCACTACAGGTTTATTAGGATTTACATAAAAGTTTCAGGAATGATAGGTATCATGAATTTCTTTGAGAATTTGTTCAGCCAATGGTATCAGTAATCGTTAAATAAAATAGTGGCTGTCTTAAATGCAAAGATTGAATAATTTTGAGTTATTTTTCCACAACTTCAACGTTTAAGGTGCTTTTAACACTTGATTCAATTTAATAAATGACTGAAGATGAGTACCGACAATTAATACTGATAAGTGAAACAAGTTCAGAAGGCAGGAGAGAGCTCCTAGCAGTAGAGCTTTGTAACCAACCATTCTAGGGTTCGAAAAAATTTTCTGATGCCATGAATCGATAATTACGGTACACGGGAGTGGCTACTGAAAAAAAATTCATCAAAGGTAGCCAATGCGAACCAAATGAAAGGTATTTTTGAGAGCTTTTCGAAACCTCTCTTAAACTGACCGCTTTCGCTTCATTGGGGGCACAGGTGGGGGGAATACACGAAAAATGTTATCCCGCGATTGGACACCTGTGATGTAAAAAATCTAAAAAAGGTCAAAGTAGATATTTATGAGTACAACAACAAAAATACGTCAGGAGTCAAAATTTGTTCAGCTTTGACAATAACAGTATGATCTTCGAATTTCACATTCTCTTCAATAAAATCGTATGGATGCCTTTAAACCCAACAAAATTCGATATTTAAGTAATCCTACACAAGGTCCTAATACGCTGTAAGTGTGATGAAATTCATATCATATTCACGGAAGTTATATTCATTTGAAATTTCTCCAATTACAACAACAATATCACACTATTTTGGTATTTTGGACTTTCCATCGATTCAGACACTGCAGTTTTGATTTGATCTTCTTAAAATTTGCAGGTAAGATTGATGACATAAATGCTTTTGGAATTTCATGATTTGAATGATTTTCGTTAGTTAAAAATGGAGAAACAATGGATCTCTTTGACATGTTTCTTGATTTTATTCTTTACTGGGGACTGCATTTTGTAAGTTGAGTACAAAATCCTCCTGACATGAGCATAGATCTGTCGATCCAACTTGTTCTATTTTGATTGAAGATACTTGTTTTACTGCTGGCATATTTGGTGTGGAGGTATTTCGTGTGGGTTTTAACATGCGTGCTCTTTGTTTTTTGCGATGTAACAACATAGTCTCGGAAGTCGAGGCAGCTGAAAATACAACTTTAATAAACAACTTTCTATTTTACACGATGAATACGTTTCCACTAGAAAATTTTTTTAATTAATTTAAATTTTTCTCAAATAATCTCTCCAAATATTACTTGGTTATTTTTTTTTTTAATTATTGAAGCAGAACAGGTTACTAAAGGCGTATCTGGAGTTTGAGTGATTTCTTCGCTAATTCTAAATGATTCTTCTTTTTCATTGAAACGTGCACAAACATAGCTAGGAATGGTATCTGGATTGTACGAAAAAATCCTAGTGGTGAAAAATTCTCAGCTGCCTATGCTAGCTGTAGCTTTAATGTAATTGTTGCAAACACCGTCAAAATGCGATTCAAACGACTTGAAAAATTTTCTGTCGAGTGCTTGGAAATACAGTGTGATGTGAGAAGGTAAACACAGCAATATCATATTATTTTGGAACCGCTGCAGTGTGAAGTATGGCCATCCAATATCGAAAGAACCTTGCGTCACGGTTTTCTCGCTTTTATGTTTTTCCTTTTGATAAAGAATATTCCAATAAAAAAAGAAAATATGTTTTTCCTAATACTTTTCCGCATGGTGTCATAGTTAGAGCACTAAGCCCGTAAGCCGAAGGTCTCTGGTTCGAATTTCGTTGGCGTCAACGAGATTAAGTTCGAGTGATTCTTCGGACGGACTATAAGCCTGTTCAGTTATGATACGTGCTGGTTTGAAATCAGAACGTATCGCAGCTGAATGGACGGATACATGGCCAAAGCGTGATAATGATCATATCACCTTGCGGAATGCTAATACATTCGATCATGACAATGGGATACTCTAACTATCTCTAAGCGAAAGCCCAAAAGGGGCTGTAGTGCTACGGAAAAAATACTTTTCTTACCTCTGTATACGCAAACAGGTGGCATAAATTTCGTTCTGCATTATAAAAAGCAATAACTGTTATTGTTTCACCTTTTTCGCTTGAAGTGATTGGTACAACATTTTTCAAGCCTTTCGCAGTTATGATGTGCTCCGGTCGGTTATTCAATTGACAACCTGTCTTGTCTATATTACATTTATTTTCGGGGTTCCCCATCAAATCATTATTTAGTAGAACTTTTTTCAGAACACTAGAGAAGCTTTTTACTTCATCTTCTTGCATGCTTTTTGCTCTTGCCACTGATAACCCTTCGGATTTCCTTGTGGCTAGATCACGAAAGTGATGAAAAGGGAAAACAAACATTTCCTAGCTGTTTTACGATCAGAATTAAATTTATGTTTGATATTCTTTTTCCAACAGTTTGTAAATAATTTAGCAAACGTCAGTTTTAATGAGTGCAAATCGTATCTGGAGTTTGAGTGATTTCTTCGCTAATTCTAAATGATTCTTCTTTTTCATTGAAACGTGCACAAACATAGCTAGGAATGGTATCTGGATTGTACGAAAAAATCCTAGTGGTGAAAAATTCTCAGCTGCCTATGCTAGCTGTAGCTTTAATGTAATTGTTGCAAACACCGTCAAAATGCGATTCAAACGACTTGAAAAATTTTCTGTCGAGTGCTTGGAAATACAGTGTGATGTGAGAAGATAAACACAGCAATATCATATTATTTTGGAACCGCTGCAGTGTGAAGTATGGCCATCCAATATCGAAAGAACCTTGCGTCACGGTTTTCTCGCTTTTATGTTTTTCCTTTTGATAAAGAATATTCCAATAAAAAAAGAAAATATGTTTTTCCTAATACTTTTCCGCATGGTGTCATAGTTAGAGCACTAAGCCCGTAAGCCGAAGGTCTCTGGTTCGAATTTCGTTGGCGTCAACGAGATTAAGTTCGAGTGATTCTTCGGACGGACTATAAGCCTGTTCAGTTATGATACGTGCTGGTTTGAAATCAGAACGTATCGCAGCTGAATGGACGGATACATGGCCAAAGCGTGATAATGATCATATCACCTTGCGGAATGCTAATACATTCGATCATGACAATGGGATACTCTAACTATCTCTAAGCGAAAGCCCAAAAGGGGCTGTAGTGCTACGGAAAAAATACTTTTCTTACCTCTGTATACGCAAACAGGTGGCATAAATTTCGTTCTGCATTATAAAAAGCAATAACTGTTATTGTTTCACCTTTTTCGCTTGAAGTGATTGGTACAACATTTTTCAAGCCTTTCGCAGTTATGATGTGCTCCGGTCGGTTATTCAATTGACAACCTGTCTTGTCTATATTACATTTATTTTCGGGGTTCCCCATCAAATCATTATTTAGTAGAACTTTTTTCAGAACACTAGAGAAGCTTTTTACTTCATCTTCTTGCATGCTTTTTGCTCTTGCCACTGATAACCCTTCGGATTTCCTTGTGGCTAGATCACGAAAGTGATGAAAAGGGAAAACAAACATTTCCTAGCTGTTTTACGATCAGAATTAAATTTATGTTTGATATTCTTTTTCCAACAGTTTGTAAATAATTTAGCAAACGTCAGTTTTAATGAGTGCAAATCTATGGGCTTGTAGTTGATTAATATGAAGAACTATTTTTTGTTCTATTGCTTTGCCCAATTAGGATGTTCCATCTCATAGTGGTTTTTGTTCCACATTTCTTTTAAGGATCCGTCTCAAAGTTGTGGCGGATATTCCAAAGGTTTTAGATGCTAAATTGATTGAAAATCCATTTTTAACGATCTGCAGTACCTCTTTAAGCTGATTTTCAGCCCACTTAGCATATTCAGATGACTCTTCTCTTTTATAAATTGTTCGCATTGTTTCTACCTAACCATGGGGTAAATTCGTTCATTAAATTCAAACTAGCAAGCATTCTACATAAACTGAGGAAAAAATATTATTGGTGGATGAAATGGTACCAATACCACATCACCTCCAGCATGAGCAATCATCTCTTCCATTCAGCACGATGATGCGTAAATTATTAAAGCTTCCTTTATCAATAAGCAAATTTTTTCCTCACACATAAAAATATACCCCACATAAAAATATACCAAAATCCAATTCAGTAACTTAACTCCATACTTAATTAAAAAGCACCCACAAAAAATGTCTGATAAAAAAATCAACTTTTTTCTTTCCACTTTTGTTGCACCACTATCACTTTGAGATTTTAAGCCAAACTTCACTCGATGAAATGGTATTGCACACTGAACAGAACGTGATGCTGAAAAGTTGTGAGATGTGTTTCAGTGGAATAAAATGTATGTACGCCAAATCATCCTCTGCACCACGTCACTCGACTTTACCCTAGGTACTTGAAAAATGCTAGGAGTTCAACATAGACACATACTAAGTTTTCGCTAACTTTAAGCAAGCATAGAACAGCACTGATCGAAACGTGTAGTACCAAATAATGTTTTGCTTTGGCATCCCAGCATAATTAGTCAGTCTTACCAGAATGACAATGACGTTGATGACTTTTCAAGTCCGCGTCAATAACGAGCTCACCTATGTCTGTGACACAAATATCGGACTGGCCACATTGGTATTCATTTTGGCTCTGGATCAGAAAGCTACTTGTCGATACATGAGGTGCAGTACTATACATGTCAAGCCACTTAATTGCCGCGCTTGTGATAAGCCTGAGACCTTCAGATTCCCTTCCCCTTCTTCGGCATCCTTCCCCTCTCCATTGATATATTTACCATTGCTCTAGCTTGTTTAGTACGCCTGCTGTACCGTGTTGAGTAGACGTATGCAGGTGGTGTTCGTCACGAAAATGTTGAAACAAAATCAAGAGCAACAAGTTGCGATAAAATTTTGCGCCAGATTGGGCGAAACAGCTTCTAGGCTTCTAGCTAGGGCTCTTAGTCGTGCCAAGGTGCTTCGATAGTTGTCTCCGCACCCCTCGCCCGAAAAAAGCTCGCGTGAACAAGTCATCCACAAAGAATTTGTTTCATCGGGACAAACCGTGAATCAAGTCTACTATCACTAAGTATCCGAAAGATTGCGAAAACGAGTCAACAGGGTGCGCCCAGACATCGCTCGTAACTGAATTCTTCATCACGACAACGCGCCGTGACACACCATCCTCAGTGTGTCCCAGTATTTGGCCTCTAAAGGGATCGCCATGTTGCAACAGCCGCCTTATTTGCCCGATAAGTCACCCTGTGACTCTTTTTGTTTCCTAGAACAAAATTTGACGGTCAAAGGAACCCGTATTGAGTCCTGGCAGCCGTGACGAAGGTACTCGCAGACATCCCAGTCAAAACGTTCCAGAAATGCTACGAAGCATGGAAAACGTGCTGGAATCGTTGTATGAAGCGGATGGCAGAGTTGTAGAATAATTTTTAATATACGGTTTTCATAAAATCAGTTTCATTACTTAATTGTCGCACCTCGTATGTGGACGATATCAATATTTTGTCACGGTCATAAACAACTACTAGAGAACTCTTTCTGAAACTTGACAGTAAAGCAAAACTTGTAGGGCCGCAAATCAACTCAGCCACCCAATGTTTCACGGTTGTAAATGAGGGCGACAATTAACTATACACGGAATCTAACTCTCCATTCACTTCCCGAGAATTTTTTTTCCTTTCAAATAGAGGTACTTTATTACCGCGCGATACCCGATTTAATCCATTGTTCTTAACAAACGTCATCTGTCAACTTTGAAAGGGTACCATGTGTTTTGTACTGATAGGAATGACTTGAAATTTTTATGGCATACAGATGTGAAAGTCATCTATTGGTTGGCGAAAGAACTTGAATACACCATGAGTTTTTGCCGGTAAGGCCGGACATTTTTCAAATGACCCTCGTACTTTGTGAGTATACTATGGTGGAAACGATATGAATATTTAATGTTCCTATCCATGAACATTACTCCAATAATAACCACAACCCAGATTCAACGGTTGACTCAATGGTAATTTTTCTGATTAAACTGGGGCAACAATGCAAAGAGCCATAGTGTAGTTAGTAGTTCTCAGTCAATACACGCCTTTTTTTAGGGCAGCTCTCTATATGAAAAAATGTGGGGGTAAGCTTTTAACGAAGATTAAAACTATTTACAGCTAACAAAATAGCAAAGATTAGAAGCTTTGCATGCATACTGATAAGTTTGTAGAAAACCGCTTTTAAATATTGTGTAGGTGGTAGTAGATGTGGAAGCAAAAGTAAGTAAAATATCAGTGGCTAAAAAAGGCAAAGCACTTCAATATATGTAAGTAAGTTGTAGCAATATTGAGAAAATGGAACAAACAGAAGATGGGCTGCTCAACAAATAGAAGATAGTCGTGACTGAATCAAAAAGGTGGTGCAAATGTGTAATGATTTTCATTTCACATTGCTCGAACGAAGATATTTCCCGAAGAAAATCTGAACCGACCTCTTATCGGTTCTAAACGTGAAGTTTGAGTCGTGTCAACAAATGGTACCAACCAGTCAACCAGTTTGTGTACCCGTAATCCATTTCCAAATTAAATACTCGATCGTTTGTCAAGTTTTCAAGCGATTTCATCCGTTTAAAATGGTTCAGTAAATTACATAAATTCCATTGTGTGGAGTTTGCTCATTTTATGGACTGATTTTTGCAAAAACGAAAGTACAATCAAGTTTCTAGTGTAATAATAAGGAATATTACCTTTTAATCTAGTTATTTGTTTTTGTTGTGCAGATATTCAATCTATTGACCAAGCATGGATGAATTTATGGTCGGTGTGCATAAAAAATATTCTTTGTTGCCAGACACATTAAAATCATTACGACGTAAAAAAAAACAAAAATAGAGCCAATTTTTAATTAATAAACCACCACGTATTCGAATGTAACAGTGAGCTTGTTGAAGCAAGGCTTCCAAATCGTTACCACTCTGAGTCAAAGTTGAATCAGCGATGACTTGCAAAAGCAAATTATTTTTCGAAAATGTTCAAAGTGCATTTGCCGGGTCTTCCTCGCTTCAGTAAAAATTTATTACTTGATCTTAAAACGTAACCTCAGCACTAACAAAAGCCCCGAGTAGTCCAACCTTGGCCTCCAATTGTCGCTGCATTCGTCCGACTGCAAACTTTTGTTTACCTTGAACAAGAAGCAGCGCCACCACGCAAAAGCAAAAAATGGTTCGGTTGTTTTCTCTTCAATTTACCAGCAATCACTGTACATGCGACTAAACCGGGAAAAAATATGAGAAACACACAAGTCTTGGCCACATGGAACCGGCTTACAGTAGATTCACCAAACCAATTTATCGAATAGCCAAAAACGAAACTGAAGCTGGTAAATTTTTCTCCCATGGGAAGGAAAGCGGTGTCGCATTCAAAACCAGGGCAGAGCCACTCTAATAAAGTTCTTTAATCCTTATTTGCAACACTATGAGCAAACTCCGTCGCTTAGCTATAGAAATGAATATCGCGTAACTGTAACACTGCCTAACATTTTTAATGCGTTTCCGATAGTGAAACTTCAACAGAACTCGAGAAAGCGCGAACTGCTCTGCGTCGCAACAAGAATCACGTAACACTCTCAGACAAAACTGACGTAGGATGGGAAGTCATACGGTGGCGAATTGCAGATGTTTTAGTCGTCCTACTAATGGTCCTGTGTGTGGTGGTGAAGTCTGCTGCCATTTGGCTTCTCATCCAACGTCAGTTTTCACATACACGATCACGTTCCTCTCAGATGACCAAAAGCGGTTCAGGAACAGCGAGAGGTTAGAGGGCGCATTCCGATTTCGTCAACGTCAATAATGACTGACTAATAATCGGCTGTGGCGTAGGACCGATTCATTACAAATGATTTTCCCAAGCTTTGATTCTAAGTGATCATCAGCTTTGTTTTGCCTGCACGAGATGGGAAAAATATAACTAATCGATTACATTTTCTACTCACATTGAAAGATCTGTAAATGGGATCATATAGCATGTAATGTTGGTACTTTAAACAAAGAATATACAGTGACTCCAATAAAGATCTGGCCTTCATCTGGCGTTCCACAAGGTTCAATTCTTGGGCCTCTTCTCTTTCTGTTGTTCATAAATGATCTTTCCTTTGTAATTAATTCCTCGTGCCTTTTGTATGCAGATGACTTCAAAGTATTTCGAGCAGTCAAATCCCATTTAGACTGTCAGCTCCTCCAAAATGATTTGAATGCTCTAAATGAATGGTGTGCTTCAAATTATTTATGTCTTAACACTACTAAATGTCATAAAATGACTTTTTCTCTTAAGGACTCTCCTATTAATTTTAATTATATATTAAATTATGCTTTGCTCTCTGAAGTGTTCAGTCATAAAGACCTTGGAGTAACTTTTGATCCAAAACTCAAATTTGATGCACATATTTTAAATGTGATTACTAAAGCGTCTAGAGTTTCCGGGTTTATCCTTAGGCATTTACATAAGTTCAATAGCATCTCTTCTTCTGTCCGCCTATTTGTTTGTCTTGTTCGCCCTTTGCTTGAATACTGTTCTATTATCTGGTCCCCCCGATATTCCTATCTCGTGACTTCTTTAGTAACTGTCCAAAGAAAGTTCACGCGTTTTCTTTTCCTTAAGTTTAACTTGCCGTATCAGCCTTATGAAAGTCGTTTATCTTTCCTATTTCTTCCATCCCTAATATCCCGACGAACTTATTTAGACCAATGTTTTTTGTACAAACTCTGCTACCATCAAGTCCCGTTAAATATTTTTTCTGAGCTGCGTTTCCGACAAACATCTCGTTCATCTCGGATGAATTCTTATTTCGTTATACCATATGCTAGAACTGATTTATATTTCTATTCACCAATCTTAAGAATCGTACGAAATCATAATAATCTCGAGCTTGGTCCTTTCCCCTCTTCTTACATAGCATTTAAGAAAAAACTAAGAGAGTTACTACTAGTTTAACTTTTAATTATCGACGTTTTAGTATTCTTTTTCATTTAAATTTTGCTGATTGTTCTTTGCGTTCCATTTTGTGATTGGATTGTTTAGTCTGTAAGATGGAAAAAAGAAATAAATAAATAGATATTAATATTAAGATCCGCACAAGTAAGAAATGTTCCTTCTTTTTCAATTTATGCTTCAATCCATGAAACAAAAAAAAGGAAATATTATTAATTGAACAAAACATCAGCTCGATAGTTTTACTCAAAAAAATAGAAAATGTACCGCAAAATGAGAAGTAAAACGAGCGATTAAAAAAGAAGCACAAAAATATGACGCCCCAAAAAGATCCGCACAACAAAGAAACTTTGGCAAACATGTGCATTTTTATGTAAAAAGAACAAATTTGAGTGACCTCTTTATAGCATATCGCCTTCAGTGATAAAGTGGTAATAGATCCGGGCAGATCATATCTAATATTGATCACAGACCGCGTGTTGTTCGTAGCTTAAAAAACGTTGTGCTTTTCAAATTAAAATGGGCAAATACACGTCTCCAGAGAAGATCCAGCTGGTGGTTTCTAACCATATGGAAGGTAAAAATGTGGCAGAAATATGTTTGAGCCTCAACATGAAACGTAGAACTGTTTACGACATTCTCCGGAGGTATAAAGAGGAAGGCAGAATAGACTTGAAGCATAGTCCTGGTCGACGAAGGGTTCTAACGATGCTTGAAGAACGCTCTATCGTCCGGAAAATAAAAAAAAATCCAAAACTGAGTGCTCCAAAAATTGTGAGTGAGGTGTTCGTAGAATTTAAGAAAAAAGTAGGATGTGAAACAGTTCGACGAGTTTTGAGAAATGCTCAATACAATGGACGTGTTGCACGGAAGAAACCATTTATCAGCGAAGTGAATAGAAAAAAGCGTTTAAATTTCGCTATAGAATTTATATTAAAGGAAGTCAATAATTGGAAGGATGTGATTTTTGCTGATGAAAGTAAATTCAATGTTTTTGGCTCGGGTGGACGTGTTATGGTGTGGCGCAAGCCCAATGAAGAATTGAGTCCAATTAACCTCAGGCCTACAGTGAAACACGGAGGTGGCAGTTTGATGGTTTGGGGTGCGTATCTACTCGTGGTGTTGTCGAATTAGTATTTATAGATGGTATCATGGATTCCCGTCGATATTTAGACATTTTGAAGGAAAATTTGCGAAAAAGCGCTGCTAAAATGGGCATTTTTGATTCGTTCAAATATTACGAAGACAATGATTCCAAACATAAGGCACGCATTGTTCAAGAATGCCAGCTGTATAATTGTCCAAAAGTGGTTCATCCTCCTCCTCAGACACCGGATTGTAGTCCCATTGAAAATCTCTGGGATGAATTGGACCGTAGAGTTCATAGCACGCCAATTTGATTAAAAATGGAGCTCGGGAAAAGGCTTCGCGAAGAATGGGTGAAAATGGATGTGGAAAACCTGCGGAAAATCATCTCCAGTATGTCAAATCGATTAAAATGTGTCATTGAACAAAACGGACATGCAACAAAATACTAGCTTACTAAAATTTTTGTTTATTTTTACAATTTAGCTCTTGTGCGGATCTTTTTGAGGGGTGATATTCTCTGTTTTTTCATGGAATTTCCTTTTTTTGGTATATTTAAAGTGAGAAACTATTTTATTTATGTGATCTGTAAGACTGTTATGTTCTGCTTATAATAAAATGTTTAAAATATTTTCCCGTTTTTAATTGCCTTATAAAATGAGAAAGGAGGAAGATTTCTTACTTGTGCGGATCTTTTTGGGAGTCACTGTAAGTCTGGATTTTGTTGAGGCAAAGTCCACAAGCTTCTAGGAGCTTTTTTGTTCTTAACCTAACTAATAAGAAAACAGTCCTACATGAACTGAACGTTTGTTGGGACGATCGTGAAAAAGTTTTAATTGAAAGAAATACAATGTATAAAACAAATTTAGGCTTGGGCCTCTTCATAATGGGAGGGGTTTTATCGGTAGAAATGCAGGCCGAATTACTTAAGGTATGAAATCTATTAAAATTTCCCCACTGAAGTTTACCCTACAATAAGGTTTACAAGCATACATTTGGGGGGGGTTTGACCCCCAAAAAATTTTAAATTTTGATGTACTCGTATTTCTGAGACATTAAAATGAACTTCAACTCTGAGAAGATGAGAGAGTCAAACAACAATTTAAAAAGCATAACATTTATAGTCAATTATTTCGTTTAATTTATATCCGCAGGTAGATTCTCTCTTTTCTTGAAAAGCCATTGGGCCTTGCTTTTTTGGGTGAGCAGATGCGTTCCGATTTCTTTAAGTCATCTTCAGTGATTTTTATTACTAGCCATTACTTCCACTATCATCTTCTATTTTGTAATTGAAATGCTGAAATATGAAACGTGAATAGCAAAAATGCAAGTTCATTATGTACACGGTTCGACTGGCAACTTTTTTATTAAACGTTTGCAAACGAAATATACCATATCATTCAATTTTGCAGTCTTCTTGTTTTCATGAATAAAATTTCGCTTTCTATTTCTATCATGTCTAGAAAAAAAACTTATTTTTATCACATTTTTTGAATTTTGTTGCCAACATAGTTCATACTTTCTGATTATTCATCTGTTTTCCTCTTAACACTTCCATTGCCTGAAATATTATCATTCATAATTCTAAAAACTTAACAATACGACGGTGCCGCCTTTAATTTGGTAATATCCCAACGCTACATTGTGATCCTTCAGGAAAGAAAAGCGCCTGAAATAAAAAAGTTTCCTACATTATTTTCAGTGGAAAGGAAGAAAAAAATCTGCTCCCAACATGGTGGACGGGATTCAGTGTCGACCTTAATTTTCATCGCTGTTGAAATTAATTCCTGAATAATGGCGAACATATTTTGCATGTTTAAAACTTTCGGCTTGGAAAAGTGTCTTTTTGCATCAAAGCATTGTATTCAGTCTTTAGATTGAAGAGCCCAAAATGCTCAAGGGCTCGTGAAATAATTTATACACCCATCCCAGAGTTTGCATGACCGAGGTCTGGAGTGGTCAGTCATGTTTAATTAAAGTATGGCGAGAAACGAGACCACTTAATCACAGCTGATGAATAATTTAAAAGGATTTTTTCATACACGGCTAAAATAGGAATGAAATAAAGAAGGAAGAAATGGTGGAAGGATTGTAATTAAGCTATTTGGCTTGACTGAAATCTTTTATACTAACGGACTTGTTTTTTTTCTTGGGCCAAATAGAGAAAACTTTAGTTATTATGAGGAAATTCCCTTAAATGGAAAAAACAAATTCAAAAAAAAACGCTAATGTAAAGCTTCCTAACGAATGTGTAAAATATGTTGTATAATACTTTGTAATAACTATACAATTTATTCGAACATTAAAAAAATACAGCTCAAACAAGTTTGCGTTATAAAAAGTTGAAGTAGTACTCCTGCCAGAAGGGTTCGTCTATGGCGTGACAGTCCAAGCCGGGCCTTAGCCTCCAGGATTAATTTCCTCAAATCATCACGGTTGCCCGACCCTGTCCACTAGTTGTTTACTTCAAATAAGGATCTGCTGTCTGCTTCTATTGTATCTTCCCATTGAGTCCTCGCTCTTCCCGCGGGACGTCTAGCTTGTACTCTACCCATCAATGTTCGTTTGGGTAGCCGGTTTTCTTCCATTCTTTCTACATGGCCCACGTCGTTGACAGCGCCTTCTGAAAATCCTACTCTAATGTAATGTAACTCTTTCAGGATTTATCAATGTTCTTTCTCCGTTTTCCCCATCCCTTTTAATTAGGCTGTAAGTTAACCTTTTGCTGTGCGTAGTAGAAGAATGGTAGATTTTTTAAACAGGATACTTTTTTGATACTCATGTGGTTGGTGTTTTCTTGACTTAAGTCATTATTGATGACTGCATATCATAGGTTGACCAGAAAAACCTTCTGACTGGAGCATAATTTTCTGTACCCAACTTGTTTCCATCTAAATGAAGGAGCGTAACATGTCAGCTGATGACCGTGTAAGATATCGAAAAACGTCCACGTTCAGAAAAACACGTCTTGCTCTTGTTCAAGTTTATAAACGAATATATTTCCTTTTAAAATAGCACGCATTAGATGTGTCTTAACATATTTTCTTCTTCAACAAGAAAAACTATCACAAGGTGGCGAAACTCAACATCTGTGCACACAAATCCTCATTTCAAAATTAAGGGTTCAGCTGTTTAAATATCTTAAACAAACAATACTAATTCGAGCTGAGCAGAGAATGAGTTGAGCGTGCAATAAAAATAGATGAAGTTTGTTGTTCTTATCCTAATGTAAGATAATTTTTGCTTTTATGAAAGGATATAGATACCAACACGCCCTCTCAAAAATTAACCATCGAAAATTGTCTAGTTCTTGGATAATACACATTAGTATTCAAACATATACATTATTTAACTTCTTACAAAATAGACACATCTAATTTGTACTTTCTGGGAGGTCACGTAAAGTCCAGCATTCGCTGCGTAGAATTGGGGAAAACCCAGAAAAACTTAATCAGACTTTTCCTTAAATTACCAAATTTAACATTAAATCATTGATATCACTCCATTTATTGTAGACTCATTCCCCTTCTGAGCTGCTGAAATCTTGCGGCAGGTAATGGTTTCGTCAGCGCATCTGCTAGTTGTATATCTGTTTTAATATAATTTAATTTTATTACGTTTTTCTCAATTTGCTCTCTTGAAAAATGATACCTAATATCAATATGCTTTGATCTTTTATGGCTTGTTGGATGATTAGCAATGGCTATACAACCATAACTTTCTTCATAAATTACTATGGGCTTATACATATTTATATTCATACTTATTGCTAATGATCTTAACCATCATGCTTCTTTTACTGCCTCAAAAAGAGCCATGTATTCAGCTTCAGTGGACGAAGCTGCAACTGACAATTGCTGTCTTGTATTCGAGCAGATTGAATTCGTCTCATATAATTTAAATAAATATCCTGTTGTGCTTTTCCTATCGTTGATATCATTTCCACCCCAATCAGAGTCCACAAAACCAATCAAAGTATTGCTATAATTACTTCTTTTATAAGTTAATTCAATGTCCATTGAACCTTTAAAATACCTTAGGACTCTTTTCAGAGATGTCCATAATTCTTTATTGTTTTTATTCATATACCTACTCAAAATGTTAACCACAATACTCAAATCCGGTCTTGTGCATACCATCAAGTACATCAAACAATTAAATTACGGCATGGTGCATTACACTTTTCATCTGAATTCAAGGCTGTAAAGTTCAATTTACTTTCCAAAGGCGTATTAAAAGCCTTACAATCATGCATATTATATTTACTCAAAATTGTCCTTATATATGCACTTTGGTCTAACGTTATTTCATTTTCATATCTTGTTACTTTAATTCCAAGAAAATGCTTAATACTTTTCAAGTCAACCATTCTAAATTTATTGGTGAGATAATTCTTAAAGCTATTCATTGTATCTATTCTACCATATATAATTACAAGGTCGTCAACATACAGAGCTACATAAATATTTTCAAACATGTTTCCCCTATCTAATATAAAAATACAGCGATCGACAGGGGAGTTTCGAAAAGACTTTTCTCTTAGAACTTTCTCAAATTCTTCAAACCAACACCTTGCAGCCTGTTTTAACCCATATAAAGCTTTATTTAATTTGCAGACTTGGTATTTTTTCTTTAACATCTATTCCTTCAGGGACTTTCATGTATACATCTTCTTTTAATTCACCATATAAAAATGCAGTTTTCACATCCATATGATGAACCAATAAATTAAATTGATTGGCAAAAGCTATTAAAAACCTAAAGCTGCCAATTCGTGCAGCAGAAGCAAGTGTTTCGTTATACTCTTTTAAATATGTTTGACTAAATCCTTTTGCAACCAGACGGGCTTTGTATCTAATGGGTTTGCCAAATAAATCATTTTTAATATTAAATACCCATTTACAATCAACAATGTTTATACCTTCCGGTCTTGTTACTAAGGTCCAGGTTTCATTTTCCAAAAGAGAATTTATTTCTTCTTTTATAGCTTTCTCCCATTTATCTTTTTCGTCACTATTTTGAACATCTTGATACGAAGTAGGAATATTACAGACAACTGACTGAGCACACATCAAATAATCTTCATTGTCTATAATATTTTCTTGATTATAAGACACAGAAGAAATTTGTTTAATCCTTTCACATCTTCTAAGTTCTGTGATTTTTCTTTACCTATCTTCTTTGCCTTGGGATGGAGTATTATCACTTTGTGTGCTTTCTTTACTCTGTGTAGGAGCATTATCAATTTCGTTTGGAGTAATTTCCGTATGTGAAGTATCTCTACGATTATCATCAATAGATTTTTCTGAGTTTGTTACTGACTTTGAATATGGGTCAGTTTTCTCAGAAGAGCCATCCATATTAACCCTCTCAATTTTTGAAACAGGTCTTGATGCTTTAAAATTAACTTCATCTACTATCACATCTCTTACAATCACATATTTTTCAATTTCCACATCCCACACTTTATAGCCGTTTGGTTCATACCCTACCAGTATACCTTTCCAAGATTTCTCTTCAAACTTTGTTTTACTGGTCTTCTTATGAACATAGATTGTAGAACCAAAAATTTTCAAGTTTTTAATTTGTGGCTTTTTACCTTTCCACAATTCATATGGTGTTTTACATTGTTTCAGAGCTTTTGTTGGTGTTATGTTAATCAAATATGTAGCAGTAAGAACAGCATCGCTCCAGAAAACTTTACTTAAATTAGCAACAACTATCATTGCACGGGCTTTTTCAGTTATTGTTCTTACCATGTGCTCTGATACACCATTTAACTGTGGGGTTCGTGGAACTGTCAAATGATAACTAATACCCTTTTGAACGAAAAATTCCTTCATTTCCCTAGACAAATATTCTCCCCGATTGTCACAATACAGTCTCACTATTTTGGAGTTGAAATGTGTTTCACTTTTATTTACAAAATCTTTGAAAGAAGAGAATACATCTGATTTATCTGTTAATAAATAAGTAACACAATAGTGAGTATATTCGTCTACAAATAGAACAAAATAATTTTTATTGTTTATTGCAGTAGGGGTGATTGGACCGCAAACGTCTGAATGTATATTCAACAATGGACGTTTTATATAACTTTTGTCTTTACTTCTATTAAATGGAAGATACGATTGTTTGCCCTTAATACAAGGCTCACATAAACCATCATTTGGTTTGATTTGTTCAATTTCCCTCAAATCTGCAATCATTCTTTTTTTCTTTAGTTGCTGAAATTTATTTTTAATAATATGACCCAGTCTTTGGTGCCATATGTCGTAATTTATTTTCACCCTATTAAATATTTGGATTGAATTTTCAATTTTAAAAACAATTTTAAAGTCTACTGAAATAAGATTGTTTAAGAACTTACCAATCATTATTATCTTACCACCTTTATATATTTGTACTCCTTTCTCATTGAAAACGATTGTCATTCTTGAACTTTGCATTTTTGACACAGACAGCAGATTATATGACACATCTGGACAGAAGAGAACATCTTCTAAAGTTCCTCGTATTCCTAGGTTACTGATAACATCTATTTTGCCTTTCATTGTCGCTTCAACGAATGTGCCATTCTTTGCAACAGCAATTTTAGCAGGTATTTCCAGCTTCTCAAAATTCTTTGTCAGGTCTTTCCTGTGTGTTATGTGGTCCGATGCTCCAGAATCTAATATAAAATTGATTGCCTCCTCTTTATCTGTTTCTCCATGATGACATCCAGCCATAAAAGCAAAAGCTGTTGTTTCTCCATTTGATCTTGGCACTGATGTATCTTCCAACTCAACTGTCTGCACTGTTCTTTTCCTTTCGGTACCTTTATAATCGAGGTTCTTTTTATAAAAGAAGCAGTTTATCTTCTCATGTCCCTTTCTTCAACATTGATGGCATTTTAATTTAAACCTTTTATTAGCATTGAATAAATTATTTCAAGTCGATTTAAATTTATCATTTTTCACATCACGACTGTCCTTTGCTCTTAAACTTTCAATATTATTGTCACTTCTACACTCCACATTTAGCATTTTCATGCTCGTATCACGATTTTCATTTTTTCATTTAGTTTCTTGGTCTAGTAATCTCGATTTAACAAATGCCAAGCTTATATTTTCATTTGATAGCGTCTCTATAGCTGTTACAACACCGTCGTATGAATTTGGAAGTGGCAGCAATAAATGTGCGACTTTATCTGTCTCATCTAACTTTGCACCGGCTGCTAGTAGTTCGCTGATTAAATTGTCGAAGACATTGAAATGTTTTAGCAGGGTACACTCATATTGTAATTTCAATCCTAATAGTCTCTTTTTTAAAGCCAACTGGGTGGCAAGACTATTTCTCTCATAAATAGCATCTAGGCTGTTCAGAATATCTTTTGCCGTATTTGTGGCTTTCGCAAAACCAAGAAAAGGATCTGCTAAATATTCTACTACAATGCTCTTTGCTATGCGCTCAGCTTTCTCCCATTCCTCCGTTCCATCTGTTAGTGCCTCATCATCAATCACTTTGATAACGTCTAATTCCGTCAATAAAGCACGCACTCTGAACTTCCACACACTATATTTCTCCCCATCAAAGGGTTTAATCTTCCTTTTCACACTTGCACCTTCCATTTTATTTGCAACTTTTCACTTTTGATTAAAAAATTATTTTTAATGCGATATTAGTTTGCTTAAACTTATTTTTTCACATTCGCACTTCTTTTTTCACAAATCAATATCCTCTACGTACGATTCAACCGACGCGTGAACTGGGCCCATAACCTGTAGGATATCGAAAAACGTCCACGTTCAGAAAAACACGTCTTGCTCTTGTTCAAGTTTATAACCGAATATATTTCCTTTTAAAATAGCACGCATTAGATGTGTCTTAACATATTTTCTTCTCCAACAAGAAAAACTATCATAAGGACGCGAAACTCAACATCTGTGCACACAAATCCTCATTTCGAAATTAAGGGTTCAATTGTTTAAATATCCTAAACAAACAATACTAATTCGAGCTGAGCAGAGAATGAGTTGAGCGTGCAATTAAAAATAGATGAAGTTTGTTGTTCTTATCCTAATGCAAGATAATTTTTGCTTTTATGAAAGGATATAGATACCAACAGACCGGATCCTCAATATGCATTCTGCCTGTCGTTCGAAATTTTAGATTTGATTTTGTTTCTTATCATGACTACCTGTCTATCTTCATCTCGTAAAAAAAAACTTTCGCAACAACGAAATGACAACACTCCCATTTCATTCAAGCAAACTAAAATAAAGATGTTTTATAAATTAAAAACAGTATCAAGGCTTGCATTTTTATTTTAGAAATTTCCGATTCAATACCCATAAAATTCTAACAAAATGAAAATTTACATCACCACCTCTTTGAAAGTGGAAAATTATCAAAACTTTTCATGATTCCCATAAAATTGTTTGTTGATTCATGGACTGCTTCCTGGAATCTGGAGCATCAACGAATGCAACAAGACATCAAATAGTGCAGAAGAAATGTGTTTCAATTCACATGAATGCATTCAATTTATTTTATCTACAACTTGAACTGCAAACAATCAAGAAAAGTTTTCTACTACATACAGTAAATTTCAAAATTACGCTGCATCACGTTGCTACAGCTCTTTGCAAGGAAAATAGAAAACCAATCCCGGTGTTATACGAGTATATTCTTAAGTTTAAAGTCTTGCATGTTTTGATACCGCGACACAGCATGAAATCTTGTAAAGGTAAACATCAAGCAAAACAGCTTTTTATCGACTAAGTTAAATGGTATGGAATCCTTAGCAATCTTGAAAAATGTATCAAGGAAAACGTCATAAAAACTACGTAAAAACGATATTGAAAATTGAAGCAATAAATGAGAGACAATTCCATCAAGAAAAGTAAATGAAAGTAAGCGTAGGTAAGCGTGGTTTTAAATGGTCTAGAAAACTTGAAACCCTTTCATTGGAATCGGTGGGTATCACAACAAAAAAGTGGCTCACCATTTATACTTTACATACGACAAATTAAACATAATTATTCTTCTTCGAATGAATGAATGAATGAAGCTGCTCCTGACTTTGATCATTAACGTTCCATATTCGTTCCACGTACTCCATGGATAAAAAGTTGCCGCATTAAACGACAATGAAGAACGACTTCCTTATGGTACTCGTACTTCCCGCTTTACCGTAACCACTTAATATACGGCCTTTGGCAATTTCTTTGATTTATGCTTGTTCGCGTGCTCTTAAGGATTTATCCCTGTAAATCTTCTTCGATTTGTGTACACACCGTCAAGGATACAATTCGTTGTCATGGAACGGCTTTGTGGGTTGTCGGCGATACGGCACGAAACGACTGTTCTTATTTATTTACTATAAACCGTTAATCGGAATCGTTTATAGAAATCTGGAGCCAATTCATAAAAACCAAAATCGACGTAGTCGGCACATCTGTTGAGCTGAATTACGTGCAACCATTGAAAGGGAATTATCGGATTTTGCTTTGATCCTTTATGATTTTCTTTTGGTAAGTTTAGAGAGAGAGATTTGGTGTAGTATACATGTATTCTTTATTTTTGGGTTTAAATCGGAGTACAGGGTAGCATTGAAATAAAAAGATTTTAAATAAAGCGCCTTTATTAAAAAATTGCAAGCTTTTAAATAACTTTTAAAATTGTTATTTTATCCAACTATCCTTCAAACCCAATTTGGATCATTATCATCAATTACATTCTGAGTAACGCCTCTACGAGTGTCCACCCTTCACACAGCCGCAACTGGACGAGGCAGTCCTTTCGTTGAAAGCGAGGAAGGCTCCAGGTCCAGATGGTGTTCCAGCTGAGGTGTTGCGGCTTTTGTCCTGACTTGCTGCTCAGCACATTCAACGCTTGCATACGGGACGGGATTCTTTCCGTACGATGGAAGGTGGCGAGGCTCGTGCCAATCAGTAAGTAAATCAAGAATCGCCATCTGCATATCGCCCGTTATGCATGCTTGATGACTGCTCGCGGGTTCAGTTTAGCACTGGAGAAAACCCAAGTGGTCATCTTGACAAAAAAGAGAATCCCTAGAGTGAGGATGATCAGTATTGGAGACTTGCAAATCGAATCGAAGCCATCGGTGAAGTACCTGGGGCTACTGATCGACTCGAAGATGAGTTTCTCTGAGCAAATCAGGGCAACGGCTGAGAAAGCTGCTTCGGAAATATCGGCTCTGAGTCGACTTATGGCTAACGTAGGGGGACCCAGCTCATCAAGAAGACGTCTTTTGATGAGTGCTGTCGGGTCAGTGCTACTGTACGGAGCAGAGGTATGGGGCGACGCTCTCAGTAAGGAGGCTTACCGAAAACGATTGGCACAGGTACAGAGAAGAGGAGCACTGAGGATTGCATCTTCGTATCCGACAGTCTCTAATGCGACAGTGAAAGT
This sequence comes from Odontomyia ornata, assembly GCA_963969285.1. Lineage (NCBI taxonomy): Eukaryota > Metazoa > Arthropoda > Insecta > Diptera > Stratiomyidae > Odontomyia > Odontomyia ornata. Next base: position 64,903,613 of record OZ017742.1, on the reverse strand, counting down.
TATTACAGACGTAATACCTGTCAGCTTCCTCGCTAGAGAGCGCTGTTGTATTTACCTGCGTCGAAATGAAGATGCGAGGAAGATGGTTGTCTGTGAAGAGAGACAGCGCTCACTCAACGATTAGTTGCAGTCTTGGGTCAATTGCACAAAGGGAAGGTGGACTGCGTGCCTCATCCCGGATGTGAGACCGTGGTTAAATCGAAGGCATGGTGAGATTGACTTGTATCTGACCCAGCTTTTGAGCGGGCATGGGTTTTTTCAGTCTTACCTGCACAAGATTGGTAAGTCACGGACCCCCGATTGTCAGTATTGCCCAAGAGAGGAAGACAATGCCTGCCATACATTTTTTGCGTGCAAAAAATGGGATAAGCTGCAAACAGCTCTCTACAGGGAGACGGAAGTGCTTACCCCGGATAATATAGTCGCAGTGATGCTCGAATCAGTTGACAAATGGAACCAGGTGGCACATTATGTTCAGGCAGTCCTAAAAGATAAAAGGAACTCACAGCAGCCGGGGGCGCTGGGGCTGGGGGATCGCTTTTCTGGCACTTCCACTTCCCCTCTTCCCTAATAATAATAAAACGTAATAAAACGAGACGTGGCCCGAAGTAATGTGTCAAACGGTCCCAGGCTAGGTTCTCAAGTTGACAGAGGAGGGGTTTAGTGGGTAGCCCGGTCACCTTTTTGCGAACATGGGAGTCCCATACTCCGTGCGTAAATAAGCATTCACCTCCTACCATAAAAAAAAGCCTCTACGGAGTTCACGCCGTTTATGTATTCAAGAACTGAAAAAGATAGATTTTCCGAATTGAAGAACGCAATTGGTTTTCATCAATGTCTGCAATGCTTCTTAGTATCCTTCATTGCCAATATCTACGTTAAGTTTACAGGTGTGGTGTACTCTGAAAAAAAAACAGAATCAATTCGCTCTATTTGCGGTTTCAAACAAGGCGATGAATCGCATGAATTGTTCCGAGTTGGTTGCAGCGTTGGAGGAAGCGGGTATCATATTCCCACAAAAATGCGACTGTGGTAAATTTTAAAGCTTTATATCAGAGAGAAGTAGCCAAGTAACGGCCCGGCAAAATCGCTTCAGATAAGGGACCTCATAATGGAGACATCGGAAACGAGTAATGTGATGTGAATCGTAATGATTAACACCATGATGCCAACCAGAGTGAAGAGAACCATAACATGAACCAAAGCTACAACCACCAAAGGAAGGTAAACTATGTAATCCGCAAGGAGAGACTAAGCGTCAAGAATCTAGCCATGTGTGTTAACCAAAAGGAGTCAAAGATTGAAATTTTTAGAATATGTCGAGAATTGCTAGTTTTGAGTGCTGAAGAACAAGCGTTAAAAGATCGTTTGAATCTACTCACCATTACATCAGCCTAGCAAGTAAATTTCTGCGTCTAGCATTTGTTGCGAACAAACATAGTTGTGAAAGCTTACGTCAATAATTTTTAAAAACATTACATCGAAACTGATTGTTTTAATTTTTTTTTTCTTTAAAAGCCGTCGGACCTTGCTTAGTTGTGTGAGCAGACGCGTTTCGACTACTTTTAGTCATCTTCAGTGTCTAAAGGATATGTTGAAGGGAGCGACTTTATATAGTCGTAGGATGGGTAATTAGCGAATAGGTAATTAGCGGATGGGTAATTAGCGGATGGGTAATTGGCGGATGGGTAATAAGTGGATGGGTAATGAGGTCAGGAAGTAAATTACTCAATTATACCAGGTAGGGGGATATTATGTTTTTGTTTTTTTGCTTGTCCGTTTCCGTTTTCGTCTAAGAGTGTGGTCTAGGACTGAGAAAATTGCGTCGGAATTGGTAACAAGTTGTTCGTTGATAATGTCACCGTCTGTCTTTCTATGTTTATAAATTTCAAGCCTTTCTAGGATGTCAAGGCTCGGTCCTTTGTTTTGTTTGTGTAGCAATTTCATAGAGTTTGTCATAGCATCAGGCTCATGTGCGTGGTTTTGTAGGTGCGTCGCATAATTGGAGTCTGCTTTGTTGTATAAAAAAGATCGTAGGTGCTCTTTGTATCTTGTCGTTAGTTTTCGTGTTGTCCTTCCTATATATACCATGTCGCAGTCCTTGCATGTCAGTTTGTATATGCCGCTGCCTTCGTATATCGATGTGTCATTCAGTTTTGGCTTCAGTTTGTTTCCAATGTTGTTGTTCGTTTTGAATGCAGTTTGCAATTTGTATTTCCTAAGGAAGTTTGATAGTTTGTATGTCTCTTTGCCTACGTATGTTAACAATACCCACTGTTGGTCGTTCTTATGAGTTTCCGTCGGTTGGCGTTCCTGCTTTTGTTTGTACTGTGTGACAAGTTTGTCAATGTCGCATTGTTTGTATCCGTTATTATTAGCTATTCTGTAAATGTTGTTTGGTTCGTTGGAGTAGTTAGTAGGAGTCATGGGGATGGAGTGAAGCCTCTGCACCATTGATCTGTACGCTGCTAGCTTATGTTGTTCAGGGTGGTTAGATGTTTCATGTATGGTATGATCAGTTGTGGTTGGTTTTCTGTATATTTTGTAGTCCCATCGTGTTTGTTCACGTGTCACAGTTAGGTCCATATAGTTGAGTTGTCCGTTTGTTTCTTTTTCCATAGTGAACTTTATATTCGGGCGAATTTCATTCATATAGGTAAGTAGTTCGTCTTGTTTATTTTCTTGTGAGTCAATAACAATGAAACAGTCATCCACATATCGTCTGTAAAATATTACATTGAATCTTTTGACAACTTTGGGTATAAAGACTTCTTCCAAAGATTGTAAGAATATTTCTGACATTATTGAGGACATTGGATGTCCCATACCCAGACCGTCTTTGGCAATGTATGTGTTGCTATTGAACTTAAAATAGTTCTGTTTGATTGTGGTCTTTATGAGATTGAGTATTTGATCTGTGAATCGTCGGCTGTTGTTGAATGAAAGTTTTTCTTTTAGTATGGCCAGTGTTTCATCGACAGGGATAGACGTATAGAGGTTGGGGATGTCTAATGATAAAAGTCGACAATTTTCAGTCAATTTTAAAGAAGTGGTAGAATTTGCTAGCTCGCGGCTGTTCTTTAATGCGTATTTGTCGTCAAGGTGCACGACATCAGCCATTATCGTTGCCAAGTACCGTGCTAATTGGTATGCAGGAGCTGGGCGGTAGTTGACGACAGGACGGATAGGAATATTGGGTTTGTGGAGCTTAGGTTGTGCTTTAAGGGGTGGTGTGCATGGATTTGGGTTTATGTAGCGTTGCTTAGTATCAGGAGGAATAATTAGTGGGGATTGTGTAATGGCAGTACGTAAGTCCGCTTGGAACCTATTGGTGGGGTCTTTGTTTACCAGTTTGTAGCCGTTGGCGTTAATGAATCTATTGTTTTTTGTACATAGTCCGTTGTTTTTAGGATCACCGTTGTATGTCCTTTGTCAGCCTTCGTCACTGTTAGTATGTTATCCGTAGCTTTGTCTGAATGTGTCTTAATATTTTATGGTCTTCGTGGAAATCCGTTTTGTTTATACTAGTGCGTATTTTTTGTAGTATGTCAACTGCAGTATGTCTTGCATGTGTCTGTTGTTCCTGCGGCAGTTTGTTAATGGCTAGTGTCGACTACTAGTTGTTCTAGGTCTTTGTTGCGGTTTGTATTATGTAAGTTGTGTTTCAGTCCCTTATTTAACAGCTCCATTTCTTGTGTCGTAAAAGGCGTATCTGATAGGTTTACAGTCCGTGGATAGAAAGTTCTGTTCGCTGGTGTGGTCATTTTGTTTTGTTTTTTCATCTACACAAACAAAACAAAGGACCGAGACTTGACATCCTAGAAAGGCTTGAAATTTATAAACATAGGAAGACAGACGGTCACATTATCAACGAACAACTTGTTATCAATTCCGACGCAATTTTCTCAGTCCAAGGCCACACTCTTAGACGAAAACGGAAACGGACAAGCAAAAAAACAAAAACATAATATCCCCTTACCTGGTATAATTGAGTAATTTACTTCCTGACCTCATTACCCATCCACTTATTACCCATCCGCTAATCACCCATCCGCTAATTACCTATTCGCTAATTACCCATCCTACGACTATATAAAGTCGCTCCCTTCAACACATCCTTTAGACACTGAAGATGACTCAAAGTAGTCGAAACGCGTCTGCTCACACAACTAAGCAAGGCCCGACGGCTTTTAAAGAAAAAAGAGGATTGGCCTGCGGATATCAAATAAACAAAGTTATTTTTTAAAACTTATTACATTGTCGAATGGCTCCAACAAACTGTCGAATATCTGAATTTTACTTGCGGAGAAGTCTGAAGAAGTTCAAAAACAAGGAACGTTTTTTCACCACGGAAGAGCCCGATGGCTTCCCACTGCTGGGGAACCCTGGGCCAGGCATTTCAAATTCAATCAATGTAGAAAAAAACAAACAAGAAAATTTTAAACATGCGAGGCGTATTATGCTATCAAGCAAAAAACTGAAAAGTGCTACTAGAAAAAAAGAAAGAATTACCAGAGAAAACGAAAAAGTTACAAGAGAAAATGAAGAGACGAAACTCCGAATTCAAAATTTGGAGGAAATGATTCGTAAATTATCAAACGTCAACAAAACTCAAATGACTAAGCCACAAAGTACGTCTCAAAAACAAGACGGAATTACATATAGGACGAGTGAAAATAACGTAGCTACGCAAAAGGCTTATCAAGGAAAGAAACCAATAATATAAAATGCGAAAAAGACAACAATGCAATAATACCGAGATGGATTGCAAAGAAAATAAAGGTAATATTATTGATTTTAGTGATAAATTTACCAAATATTTAAAATCTAAAAATAAGGAATATGAGAAGAAGCCAACCAGTGTGTCTGCAAGTTCTTCTCTTAAAAATAATAAGGCTATTGAAAAAGTTCCACCTATTAATATGATTTGGCTATTGGCAGTTGAACATAACATAGGTAATTTCAAAATTAAGAGAGTGACCGTGGACAGACTCATAATAACAACAAATACTGGCTGATTTCAAGCTGACTAAAGACGTTCTAAATAGTGTGAACGTACATAGCCCACACCAGCTCTTTAAGGGAAACCCTGTCCTTTACTTGATTTTCACTCCATAAACAAAGGAAACATACTCACACTTGCCAATGTATTCAATTTTCGAACAAAAATTTTAGATTTCTTAATTTCGTACGAGGGAAATTTTTAATTCAATTCCTCACCTTTTAAATATCCATGTTCATTTCCCACTTGAATATACAAATAAGTAATTCCATGGCTTTCCATGGAAAGTTGACAGTGATTTTGCCGGGAGCATTTCGTTATTGCTCTGCACTGTGGCTTAGTCACGAATCTATAACTTTCACTCTTGAATGTGTTTTTTTGTTTTTGCACGTTCTTATGAATTCAGAATATTCACCTACAATACAAAACTAGATATGCGTTCGAGGTCATGGATATTTGCTAAATTTTTAAATAGAAAATTCAGTTTACAGACAACAAACAATTCTAAATAGGTGAAAACAAAACTTGACATAAGGCGATGATGTAAAATGTCAAACGATAACCTCGCGTTGATCTGTCCACGCCGGCGTTTTCTAAGCAACTCTCCCTGTTGCCCAGTGCACAGCTAATCGTCATCACTGGGATCCAATTCGCCAACGGTACTTTACCAACTCGTTTTGTTTAAGTTTAGCTGCAACTTTCAGTTGTCGGATTACGTTTGAGGTTTCTCTTTTACTATTTCTTAGGTATGGATTTTATCAATTTAAATTCATTTAATGCGTAAATATGTTTGTACGAGCTGTGACAATTAAGTAATGAGACTGATACCATGAAAACCGTATATTGAAAAATTATTCTACAACTCTGCCATCCCCTTCAAAAAAGCCCCCTTGGCCAGCTATACAACGATTCCAGCGTGTTTTTCATGCTTCGTAAGATTTTTAGAACGCTTTGACTGGGATGTCTGCGAGTACCTTCGTCCCGGCTGCCTGGATGTCCGTAATCAACCCAAAATGGGTTCCTTTGACCACTGATTTTGTTCGTATTGGAAAAACCAGCTCTCATTGCCTATAATCACTCGATCAAGTAGCGTGGGCTCATTTTCCACTTGTTCCAAATAGTCTTCTACAACGGTCATTCGATGCTGCTTTTGCTCCTCCGAAAGGTTCTTTGGAACAATCTTCGCGCATAACTTTTTCATCACAAAATCGTCAGTTAAAATTTGATTGACTGTTTGACGGTTCATACCGAGTTCCGAGGCCAACACTCGAACTGTAAACATCGATCTTCACGGATTAAGTTGCGCACATGCTGTGCATTTGCGTTGGTCCGCAATTTGGCTGGTCTCGCGCTCCGCGCCTCGTCTTTCACGCTTTCATGCCCCTCCTTAAACTCCGTATGCCATCGAAACACATGGGTACGACTAAGAGAACTATCGCCATGCACTTTTACAATTTTAGCGTACGTTTCCGAAGCCATTTCACCCCATCTGGTGCAAAATTTAAACGCGACGCGTTGCTCTGAATTTCCCTTCTCCATTTTCGTGATGAGCACCACCAACACACGTCTACTCAACACGACACAGCAGGCGAATTAAGCAAACCAGAGCAATGGTAAATATATCAATAGAGAGGGGAAGGATGCCGGGGAAAGGGAAGGGAATTTCAAGGTCACACGTTTACCACAAGCTCATTCAAAATTGTACAAACTATTGATAGTGAAGAATTTTCCGTTAATTGTTATGCTTTCGAAATTTCTTGTGGCTGTAATTGTTGCAACTGCGGATTTGGCTCTGGTCAGCTATTCCATATTTTTCCGTACTATTCTTCAGATAAGTTTCATTCGTAGTGCACGATGACAAACTTATTGTTATCTAGAAGTATCCTGAACTTTAAATACAATAATCGTTGAAATGAATTCCTTCTCACTGGGGTTTTAATAAAATCTTCACACTAACTCGAGCTATTTGGATAAATTAGATTAATTTGTGACGTTGTTGCCAACAACTTTGGTGTAAGATATATAATATTGGATGCCATTGTTACCTGATTTTGTACATCTGACCTCAGTGACATGTTTTGCAAATTCAGTCCGCACGCATTCCAGATAATTATCTGCTTTATAATTGTTTACTAATTCGATATCTGATGATAAAACAGATATTGAATTGAATGAACATGACGACTTTGGCTCATCGCCCATGTTGTTCTTAAGTAAACTAACAGGTGACTGACTGATCTGGGCATTTTGGGATGAGAACTTGTAATCCGATAGCTCTTGTAATTTTAACGGACAAAACAAACTGCTGGTTTTTCTGCTCCGGATCGCTGATTATTCGAGCATGTACCATTTCTAAGTCAAAAAATCGCTTGATAATATCCTTTATTTTAATTCGATAAGAAATGAATATTTTTTCATGTTTTTCAGTCAATTTCCGCATATAAGTTAACTCTTTTCGATGTATTTACGCTTCCACAACCTTCTCAAGAATAAGATCTTCTAAATCTGATTTGGTTATTTTAGTTAACAATTTTTTGGACAGATGTAGTGTAATGGAGTAGATAATATGTCCGTGAAGGACTGCGGCGATGGTCTGCTGCCTCGGCGGAAGAGGATGGTAGAATCCACCGAGATTTGTCTTGTCTGGGGATGCGCGAATGCGCTGGCACGCTAGCATTGTGGTATCATGGGGCGGCTTCTTTCCCCTTAGCATAAGGGCCCACTGCAAAAATATTTCGCGAATTAACAGGTCAACATGCGGATCGACTGATGTCGAGGCCGAGGTAACCTACTCAGAGTTGACATTGCTTGTTCAAAGAACAAGTTAGGCCGAGCAAAAACGGACGGACGGGCGGAGACTTCGTCGTTGTTGACGATTCTTATGGCCCCCAAATAAGATTGGGGCATCCAGATTTAGGTGGTGCCCCCTCGCAACCGGATCAAGATCCAAACGTAGACGTGGCCATATATTTCCCGTTTGAGTGAAAAGCTCATACAAACATAATTTGCATGAGTTCTTCGATTAAATGAGAAACATAAACGTGGCCAGTTTATGTTAAAGGAATATGTGATGGAATCTCATAACACTATACCATAAAAGGGTGCGCGAGTGTATGGACACTCTACCCGGGCCAGAGCACCTAAAACGCATCACAAGGGGAAAGCTCTTCCGATGGCTAGCTGATTATAGCGGAGGAGCTGGCCATCATTGCGGGTCCCATACCCGGCCAGGTGTTACGAAAAGGAAAGACGGAGATTGGTATTTTAGCAATTCATTGATTCATTCTTTTGTTTTTTTGCAATACATACAGAATATCATAGAACACAAAAGTTAGATGTAGTGATGCGCAAAAAAATGAGGGGAACTAAATTTGTACGTAATGATGTGCGAAAGAAAAGAACTAAAATTATACGTGATGATGTGTAAACAGAGGAGAAAATTTATAATTAATATTGTGCAGAAGAAAAGAGCAAAAATGATACGGAATAATGTGTAAGCAAAGAACAAAATGTCTAATTAATTATTTGCAAAAGAAGATAACTTAAAAATATATGGAAAAATCCTTTTGGGCTCACGGTGTGGTGACAATCTAACTGGGATTGTATTAACTCGATTGTATTCATTGGCAGCAATTTGTAAAAGATTACAATGTTTGAGACTATTGTCACGCATATTTGCTCCAAATTATGGTTATTATCAATTGAAACACCAAAAAATTTTCTTTTTGCACAAAATTCACGCGGTACAACAGATAAAAGGAAAAGACTGCACAGCCAGAATCAATTTCACTCATATGATTTCGTTTGCGATTCACCAATATGCTTGGCTGAGGGCGATGCGCATTGCACTTTTTGCACGCATGACCACACGGGATTAGCAACTTCTTTCCTCGCGTTTGCAGCACATATGTATCACTCGGTACAGATAATTCGCGACGTCTGAAACGTCTGGCAATAACACCAAGACTCCCCTGTTATTCGCCATCACCTTGCGGGACTCCTCACAACGGAGTTGGCGAGCCTTGTATCTACTTTCCATTGCATTGCGAAAGTGCAATTCATGAATAAGCTACATGTTAAAGGGATTTACCATGTCCAGATTTCAATTGCAATTTTAAATGATATTTTTCTTTTTTTATTTACAATTGAAATTTGGACCAGTATTACGGTGGTTTTCGAGCAGTTTGTTTAAGTGACTCCCCGATTACTACATCGGTTTGGAGCCTTTCGGTATCAAATTTTCGTAGCGGACTGGTCTTCGCCGAATATGCCTTTGACATACGACATCGATAAATTAATTTGATCAAGTAATGATCTGAGTTACAATTGGCTCCTCGGTATGTACGAACAACAAGTATGCTCGACGCCCAACGTTGTTGCATCAGAAAATGGTCAATCTGATTTTTTGTGTTGCCATCCGGTGATACTCAGGTCATTTTATGATTGCGTCGATGTGGGAAGCAAATCGAACGAATGACTAGATTCCCGCTATAAACAAAGTCAATCAGGCACTGGTCGCTGTCATTTGTTTCATTATAGAGGGTATATCCTCCAGTCTGGCCCTGATGAGACAGCTCTTTGCTAACCTTAGCATTGAGATCACCCAGAAAATTTCCGTTGTTTCTTCGTCCTTTTCTTCGGTTAGGGTGTGAACATTAATCATCCAGATTTTCAAGGATTTCGCACACAATACACAACCACTCTTAACTCTCGTTTTCCAGAATTGTATGCGTTCTCATGTCTTGAAGACAATTTTCAGTCCAGTTCTTTTCCTGGACTTTGCGACTTTGTTGCCGTGAGTCCAATCCATTCCGAGGCCCTGCTGCAGGTTTCAAAATAATTCAGGGTTTTCCAGGGAATAAGAGTTAACCTGTCGCCCAACCTCCATTCCGGCAACATGGCCCGTTGTCAGAGACAGAAGATTTGCTTTCACCCTCTTTTTAGGGTTTTGTAAAATAATTTTACAAAACCCAACTAGTTTTGCGACCAGTCTGTCCGTCTGTCCGTCTGTCCGTCCGTCCGTCCGTACGTCCGTCCGTCCGTGTGTCACAGCAGTTTTTCTCGGAAACTACTTAAGCTAGAAACATCAAATTTTGTGTGTAGGTGTAAAGTGGTGATCTCTTCAAAGTTCAACTACAAAAATTTTTTATGAGGTATTTAAGGGGGGTCTCCCCATATAGGAGAGTGACCCCCCGAAAAAAAAAATTTCATTGAAGGTAGCCGATATGGGTATCAAATGAAAGGTCTTGATGAGAACTTTTCAAAACAGGTCTTAGTTTGGCAAAGTTTGCTTCAAGGGGCGCACAGGGAGGGGAAATACACGAAAAATTTGTGTCCCCCCTCGCGATTGGACACATGTTATCCGAAAAATCTGAAAAAAATCAGGGATGTAGGCCTTGGTGAGTTCAACAACAACAAATACGCTAGAAGTCGCAATTCACTCAACTTTGTTAGTAATAGTATGATTTATCGATTTTATGTTTTCTTGAATAAAATCTTAACAGTACCCCTAAATTCAATGAAATTCAGTACACAGATGTCTATTTATAAGATTTCTCTATCCTGTAAGTTTTATGAAGATTGAATCATATTTAGCGAAGTGATAGCAGTTTGAATTTTCCTGTATTACTATGGACAATATGCGCTGCATTTATTACTATGGCAACATATGGCTATGGAACAACATGCGCTTTTTACCGACTCAGACACTACAGTTTCGCTAGGATTTGCATGAAAATTTCAGGAATGATAGGTGTCATATATATCTTTGAGAATCGGTTCAGCTAGTGGTATCAGTAATCGTAGTACAAAATAGTGGCTGTTTTAAATGCGAAGATTGAATAATTTTGAGTTATTTTTCCCAACTTCAACGTTTAATGTGCATGCTTTGAACCCTTGATTCAATTGAATGAATGACTGAAGGTGAGTATCTACAATTAATGCTCATAAGTGAAACAAGTCAAGGAGGTGGGAGAGAGCTCCTAGCAAAAGGGTTTTGTAACCATTCTAGGATTCGAAAAATTGGCCATGAATCGATGATAACAATACAGGAGAGTGGCCCCTGAAAAAAAATTCATCAAACGTAGCTGATATGAGTATGAAATGAAAGTTTTCATGGGAGCTTTTCAAAACAGTTGTTAAACTGTCAGTTTTTGCTTCAGTGGGGACACAGGGGGGAAATACATGAAAAATGTGTTTCCTCCGTCGCGGATGGACATCTGAAATAATTATCAAGGGAGACATTTATGAGTATAACAATACCAAAAACCTCAGAAGTCGAAATTCTTTCAACTTTGTGAATGATAGTATGATCTTCGTATTTCATATTTTCTCCAATAAAATCGTTTTTGACATGTTTCTTGATTTGATTCGATCTGGTGACTGCATTTCGTAAATTGAATACAAAACCCTTCTGACATGAGCGTAGGTCTGTTTACCCAACTTGTTTTGTTTGTTTTGTCGTAGCACTGCAGCCCCTTTCGGGCCTTTGCTTAGAGATAGTTAGAGTATATTTTTATCTTGATCGAATATATCGGCACTCCATAAGGTAATATGATCATTATCACGCTTTGGCCGTGGGTCCGTTGATTTTTTAAAGCCAGCACGTAGCATAACTGAATAGGCTTATAGTCCGTCCAAAGAATCACTCGAACTAAATCTCGTTGACGCCAAAGGAGGTGTAAGAAGGATTCAGTAGCAGAGCTCTAGATGTATTTACAGTTATGAGCGTTTCTCGTCACATTATTGGGGAACTAGTAAACCCAATATGCGACCCCGGTAGCATTTACTAAGATTTAATCAGGAGGTTAAGGGTGAGCAATCATGGGTTGGGAAAACAAGGGGCGCTCCCTCCTTCTTTCACAAGCGGAGTTGTTTAAAAATCTACTGTAGCTAATTGCTATCAATCATTGTTCATGGGAACAACGGAGCGGCAATTTTTCATTGAATTGAATAAAATTTACTAGTGTCCAAAAAAACCCAACCATCGAAAAGATGGCAGTTTTCTTAATATACTAGAAAACATTTAAAATTTAAATGCAAGAACCATTGATTGGCATATACTCGTATATTTACAAATATTTTCTATTTGCCTATAATAATTTCTTTTCTCAACAATTTTAGATTCGAAACAAAAATGTTATTTCTTTTTTTTGGGTGAGTTATACTTTTTATTTTCTCATACGCACGTTTCAAAAGGTACTTCCTTCCTTCCTCAGTGTGCAAATTAGTTTGTTAATTAACAATTCTTACATTTATTTTTATACCTTCTACTTTTTTGAAAACCAAGTTTAACTATCTTTTAATTGCTTTAGCTAATAACAGGTAATCTTATATCCTATTGCACATTTATATCTACTAATTCATTTTGAAAGCAAATTTTGGAATAGCTAATTACTTTTATGACTTAATCCTTAGTCTTTACCCAATATTTATTATCGTTCTCACAGATCATGAGAGGAGACTTAATGCATATAGAGAAGGGTAATTATTGCCCAAGCTGGTGCTCATCCTTTTTTGTTTTCCTATCTGGTTGATGTGTAGGCTTTCGTTAGGTTCCTATTTCCGCTGATCTGTAACCTCTTTGATAACTCTAACGTTGCCGTTGTTTATTGCATGGTTCATTTCTATCACATGCTTCGTTACTGTACATTTAAGATCGCATTGTCTCTTTTTGACAATTTGGCAGTTTTCAGTTTCTTTGAAGTGCTCCTGCAGCCTTACGCCGATCAACCGTTTCGTTTGCCCGATATATGAAGCTTTGCATTCCGGGCACGTTATTTTATAAATGCCATTCTTCCCCCATCTTTTAGGCTTCCAAGAATGGTTTTCTGTTGCATACTCCTGCTTGAACCTGCTTTGTCGATGTTCCGTTTCTTCAGTATTTTATTTTGTTCTTAGAAACAATGGTTAGTATGTTTTCGCCGCCTTAATATTTTTGTATTCACTATTTTGCCCGATTAATGGTGTATGGTGGTTTATTGCGTCCTTCAATCTCTTTTTATTAATGATTTGGTCGATCATTGTTTAACAATAACCGTTAATATCTGCTATCTGTTTGATGTTTTCCAACTCCATTTTATATCGGTCTTCACTGAAGGGCAATGTCGTTAGCCGGTGTACCATATGATGAAATGCCGCCAGTTTTTGCTGTATTACGTAGTTTGACGATGCTGATATTGTCAGTTGTGTTGCTGTGGGTTTCCTGTAAATATCACATTGCAGTTGTTCATCTTCTCGGATGATGAGATTCTTCCGTTTTTTTCCCGTTTCATGCTATATTGTATTTTGTTATTTATCGTGTAATTTTCCCAATATTTCATCAAGCTCCATTGTTTTTACTATCGCTTGTACCTCATCCATATATCTAAGCCACACTCTAGGCATCATTTCAAGTTCTTCTATTCTCTTTTCCATCGATGTCATGTAAATTTCTGCCAATTTCGGTGAAAGTGGGTTCCCCATTGCTTTTCCTCACACCATTTCGAAGAAATTACCCCAAAACGTAAAGTAGTTTTTGGCCATGCATAGTGTAGCTAACTTTGCGTATTGTTTCAGTTTTCTCCATTCCATTGTTTCATCTTCTTGTGACAGCTTTTGCTCGAGTTCATATAAGACCGATTTGATAGGTATACTGGAGAACAACGACTTTAAATCAAATGACACGATTATTACATCGTTATTGATTGGACCACCTTTTTGGAGCTGATTGATGAGTTTCACAGAGTTTCTGATCGACTGCACACCGTAAATATTTCCTATTTTGTTGCATTCTTGCACTAGCCATTTTGCTATTTTGTACGTAGATGAACTAATGTCCGCTATAATTTCCCTCATTTCGTTTCCTTCCTTGTGTATTTTTGGCTGTCCTCTTATTCGGGAGAGGATTGGGTTCGGGACTCGTAATTACCTTATGTTGTTGATCACATTGTTGCTACTACAACTAGCACTCAGTCGTGTCGTGGGACTTCCGCGGCACCCTCTGCTCGTGCTGAGCCACGTTACATAAAAACAATAACACGGAGGGATAAGGACGAGACAGGGGGGAAGTCATATTAAGAAATGAAAGTTTATTGTCATAACGAGACGGCCGTTTATTTAATTCACAAAAAAAGGAAGGATTCCACAAGTAAAATTCACAAATTTTTAACTCCCTTTTAAAATTTATGCAAGCGCAATACATTGAATACAACTGAATAAAAAGAAAACAAAAATATTAATTTTGTATAAGCTAACAGTATATAAAATAACAAATTCAAATAATTACTTACACTTTCCTTGTTGAACTCCTCGCGCTCGGCGAAGAACAAAAGAAAGGAATTCGGGGCACCTGAAATTCAAGCTTCAGTTTAAAAATTACTTATAACAAAGTTCAAAAATGAAAACACAGAACCGCCACTTCTTACAAGATGCTGATAACACTCTCTTCACTAACCCATTATCCTTTCAATTTCATCCAATAGTATACTTTCGAATTCAACAAATTGAATTTTATTCCAACACTTCGTAGATCAAACAAACTTTCCTCTTCTTTTTTTTTTGTTTTTTTTCTCGTTTTTGAATAAATCAAAGTAGGATTCTTTTCTATTTCACTTTTAACTGCCCTATTCAACAATTAAAATTCTAATCCGCAATAAAAGTTTTTTGATTTCATTTTCCACACTTTTTGGATTTGAGTTATGCTGGATTATTTCTATTCCCGGTTCACTCCGCTTAAGTAAATTTTCTTTCTCTAAAATCCACACTTCACTTCACTCGCATATGCCACAAGCAAAATTTTACTAATTTTTCTATTCAATACTCACGTTTGTAATATGAATCCAATTCGAAACCCCACCTTTTACACAAAATCAAAATTAGTCTTTTTCTAGACACCATCAAAGCACTTTCTCCTCTTCTTCTTTTCAAACTAAAAGACACGAATCTTTTTTTCCTCGAATTAACAACTCCGCGCCGCCAAACACAATCTCCTTTATCTCCAAGTTAAATACTCACTCCCCTAAGTTCAAGAACCCGATCTAGCGTTTCTCCTTCCGCAAATCCGATCCCTCAATTATCCGATTTTCAATTCCCGCTGCCGCATCTGGGTAACGTAATCGAAGTTCAATACACTTCGATTCCGCTACGGACACGTCTTTTTTTTCGTATCGACAAACGCAGCAATTTCCATTTCGCGTATATGGCAATTTGCATAACCAAGGAAAGCGTTTGATTAGATGCAAAGTGTCGTATATGTACGGAAATTATTGCTCTTGCCAATACTCCAAAAAGAGTGCTTTCCTGCACTCGGAGAATTTGAACCCAACGTCCTAGCGGGCCCCGGTCGAGAATCCGTGACGCTACCAACGGAGCCAACTTCTGTTGATTTCCCCTTCATCTAATAAGCAACTTCAACTATGCATCTGAGTATGAAATGTAATTTTATTAGTAGGGAAACGTGAAAAAATTTTTGTTAGTATGAAAAATAAAATTAGTTAGTGGGAACTAATGAATAAAATTAGTTGGTATGAAGGAAGGAATAAGGTTTTGTTAGGGAAAATGTATAGAATGAAATTTCGTTAATGGGAATTAATGTATAGGGTGTTCTTAGTGAGAATATTAAAATTATTATTGTATTACTAGTTTTTTGTAATTGAAAATAAGGGAAAGGGTAGGATTGTGATGATGTGAAAATTAAAATTATAGGGAAATTGGTAAAATTTTAATAAAATTAAATAAATATACAGGGGAAAAGGTAAAAATTCCCAAAGGAAGGTGGAGATATTATGGCGGTAAGTTGAAGTTGCAAATGGGAGAATCTTAGTACCCCGGAATCCGTAACATCTTTACACTCCTTAGGTGTTTTTACCATTTGTTTTATGGATTCTTGTAAAGGGTGCTTCCGCAAATCAAAAAATCTCCCGCTTTTTAATATTTGTGCTATCGTTGTATCATAATCGTTCTTGTTCATAATAACGACATTGTTCCCTTTATCTGCCTTTAGGTAATAAAGTGGCTTCCCTTTTTTGTTGTTCGAATAAACGGGTTTCTTTTCTACTGCCATTTTTCTTTTTTGTGCGGACAATCGTATCTCGTATTTCTGTTCAGATGGTTTCTTTTTCGTTTCATTCAATGTCCCAGATTGTAAATTCTATGTCCACTATGACGTCGTCCAACGGTACGAGTACATTCCTGGGAGGTACCGCGTAACTTAGCCCTTTGTTCCATAAACATAGCTCGTCTTCGCTAAAATCGATTTTCATTTATTAATCACGAAATTTGGGATAATTTTTACTTCGCTTTGTTTGTTTATTTGTGGTCCTCTGCTTGTTGCCGTAGCTCCTTCATTTTTTTTTTCGAGTGAGTTCTTCTTTTCTTCGCTACTTCGCATTCGTTTGCTGTTGTTATTTTGCCTATAAATATTTGAATGCTTCCTTGGTTTTTGGTGATCTCGTTCGCTATTTTTAGATAGGCAACATATGATTGTAGAGTCAATTTCGCCAGTTTTTTGATATAAGGCTTTTTTTGTCAGCACTATTAGTTACCTTTCTAAATTCAGTTTTTGTTGTCAGCTAATATTGAACGCCGGGTTTATTGAGATGTATTTGGGGGTCGAATCTAACCGTAGGCATGTTTTTAAAATTTAATGTCTGTGCTGATTGATATGTTACTGTAGATTGCTTCTTTTTCACAAACTTATTAAAGTCCGATTTTTAGTTTTCGGACCGTTTTTTCAAAAAAATAAATGAATATTGGCTTAGGACTATCTAGATTAAGTGATAAACGTAGGGGGAGGGGGGCACGACTGGGTCCTTAACGTTTGAAGAGTAATAAAACGGACATTTTTATGTAATTTAAATCTTTATTAATTTTAAATTACTCCTACATAATTCATCCTCGGAAATAAGGAACTTTTCAGTCATAGAAAAATTAGGAAGTGGCTGATTATGTCAAACATGTCAAACACCCCATCTTACCCTCTACGACGGATAAGACGGTGTACCCTATGTGGCAACATGGGGTATGGGGGACACATTCTATTATTGTGTGCAAAGCTCGCAAATAAAGACTGCCTCGTCATCCTCATCATCTATGCCAGCACAGCCACAATGTGCCCAATTCCCGCAGAGAGAAAAAGAGGCCCATCCTTCATTTGAATCTAATTTTTTTCCATGAAAGTAATAACAAGGGATATTATTTTCATCATTGTCACTTTCTGATGGAGAATTGAACTTTTTGTTGGTTTCCTTTCTGTTGTTTTTCTTGGGCATTTTGGTTTTCTTATTCTTTTTTGCTCTTTTGCGTTCCATTTTTTCTTCTTATTATCTTCTGACAGTTTCTTGTTTTAAGGTTTATGTACTAAAATACAAAACCCTATTGCAATCACGACCTGTGTCCGTCTGTCCGTCCGTCCGTATGTCACAGCACTTTTTCTCCGAAAAGATAGAGGCTACAGCCATGAAACTTTGTGGAAAGGTCAGAAGTGGTGACTTCTTGAAAGTTCAAGGGTGAAAAAATTTTTCAAAGGGGTTTAAGGGGGTCTCCCCATATAGAGAGGCGACCCCTCAAAAAAAATTTCACCATTGGTAGTCGAGTAGGGTGTCATTGGAAAGGTCTTACTGAGATCTTTTCAAAACAAGTCTTAAAATTGCCTTATTAGTACCGAGGGGGGCAGGGGAAGGGGAAATGTACGAACTTTTCGCGTACCCCTCCCCCCTCGCGATTGGACACCTTCCATCCGAAAAATCTGGAAAAAATCATGAACGTAGGCCTTAATGATTACAACAACAACAAATACATGAGAAGTCGAAATTCACTCAACTTTGTTGGTAATAGCATGATTTATAGATTTTATGTTTTCTTGAATAAAATCTAAACGGTACCCTTACATTCAATAAAATTTTGCAAACAGATGACTATTTATAA
Source organism: Odontomyia ornata (assembly GCA_963969285.1). Lineage (NCBI taxonomy): Eukaryota > Metazoa > Arthropoda > Insecta > Diptera > Stratiomyidae > Odontomyia > Odontomyia ornata. The sequence goes on along the minus strand of OZ017742.1, from coordinate 64,885,708 downwards.
GATTGATCTTTTCATAAAGATCGAATTGTATTTGACGAAGTTATAGCGACTTGAATTTCCCTGTATTACTATGGAACAATATGCCCTGTATTACTATAAAAACGTATGGCTATGGAACAATATGCGCTTTTTACCGACTTAGACACTACAGCTTTGCTAGGATTTGCATGAAACTTGCAGTAATGATAGGTATCATGAAGATGAGTACATATAATTGAAACAAGTCGAAGAGGCATGGAGAGAGCTCCTAGCAAAAGGGCTTTGTAATAATTCTAGGATTCGACAAAATAGGCCATGAATCGATGATTACAGTACAGAGAACTGGCCCCTGGAAAAAAATTCCTAGCAGATATGAGTATCAACTGAAAGTCTTCTATGAGAGCTTTTCAAAACAGTTCTTAAACTGATCGTTTTCGCTTCAGTGGGGGCAAAGGGGAGGAAAATACATGAAACATGTGTTCCTACCTCGCGAATGGACACCTGTGATCTAAAAAATCTGAAAACATTATCAAGGGAGATATTTATGGGTATAACTTTAACAAATACCTCAGAAGTTCAGTTTCTTTCAACTTTGTTAATAATAGTATGATCCTCGAATTTCACATGTTCTCCAATAAAATCGTCTTTGACATGTTTCTTGATTTTATTTGTTGCTGGTTACTGCATTTTCTAAGTTGAGTACAAAACTCTTCTGACATGAGCATAGGTCTGTCTACCCAACTTGTTTCATTGTTTCTTCCAATTCATTTTTAAATGGGGTATACGTTATGATAGCAGATTTCGCTCATTTCTTTCACACGCGCGAAATTTTGCGAGTTGCAGGATAAGGCATCACTTGCTGAGGGCTAACAACAGAAAACACTGATTGCTCTGGTGGAGTAGTTGGCCTGCGATTTTTTTCTATATTTCTCGTCCAAGTCGAGCATCCGGGCTAAGGATTCATACAATTTACAAGCACTGAGCTAGCTATTGTGATAGAGGGTATCAAAGGGACGACAGGCACGTGAGATGGCTCTGCTTCAATATCAGATGGTGCTATAGCAGCAGGCATGGTATATATCAGCGTTTCATCAATAGTTTCTCTATCAAAATCTCCAACTACCAAAATTTAATTTACTGTTGCAGCCGTTACCATCTCAGGAAAAACGATTGGTCTGTTTAGCGCAATAGCACTGTTGTTTGTTGTCGTTGTTTCAGACAATCCTTCATTGATGAATAACCTGTCTGTTTGTGGGATATCAGTCGTCAATGATGGAGCAAAGTCACTGTCAGAAAAAACTGTTGGATCACACGGGCAAATGCCACATTTCTTGAAGCCATTCACTGCCGTTGCTATTATAGAAGCCTGAATAAAGGCTTTACTAAAAATTTCTGCTACTTGCCGGATAGTTACAATCATCCCTGGGTTGCTGCGAAGCCAAGCTGTGATTTGTTGGTCGTAGTATTTGTTCAAGGGCCTCATGTGTGCTACATCCAGAACTTGAAGTCGATGATTTGAAGGATAAAATAAAAACCCCATTGGTACGGGCTTCATTAATTAGGTCCAGGTTTTGTGTGTGGGTGCTGTGGTCATCTAACAACAACAGAACAGGTCAGCCAACCGTTGTCCCACTAAATTCAACAAACTTCTCAAACCAGCCAAAGAATAATTCAGCTGTCATCCAGCCAGAATCGCTGCAAACACCCCAAGCTCCAGGAGCAGCATTCAGCATTAACTGTGGTCCATTCTCTTTCGTAGGGACACCAGCATTAGGGGCATGTATTGACCACTCACACTAAAATACAGTTCCACTGTTATTGTCGTACCTCTTTCCGTAGAAGTTATAGATCCCACTTATTTTCTACCCTTTCGTGCAATTATTTTTGACTTGGCTTTTGGTACCACTGCAACTCCTGTTTCATCACAACTATAAATTCTTTCTGGCGATATCTTATGCTCATCATAAACGTTGCCGAGGAAGTTGAAAAACTGTTTGCCAGTTTGTTTATTAAACCCAGCGGCACGTGCAACTAAAGTGCTCTCTGGCTTTCGTTTTGACAATTCTGGATGCCTGCTTAAAAACTGCTGCACCCAATCTTTGCCAGCTTCTTTTATTTCAGAGTTGAAGAAATTTTTCTTCCCATTTTTTACAACCAGAGTGTACGCCAAAGCCCTCAAATCTTTTCTTGTGAGCCCGTAAAGGCGACTCTACATATCCGTTATATAGTTGCAAAGCTCTTTTTCTTCATCATCAGTGAATGTTCGCGTTTTTGGGCCGAAAAGAACTTTAATCGAAGTTGCAGTAGTAGTAGGATCTTCAAGGGCTGCACGAACTACTTTAACTTTTCGTTCAAGGGTCATTTGTGGCACAAAATATGTTTCCGCCGCTAATTTGTACCCCATTTTCCCTTTGATTACAAAGTGTACCGCATTTTGCATTCTCTGTTTGCTCCAATTTCCCCTCTCCGACTTTTTTTATAATTTTTCACCATCCTGAAACAAAATTAAAAACAAAAAAGTAATCAAGAAGCATAAACTGTCATGAGGAAATAATTGAATCCCTTCGAGGGCAAGATGGGGTACCCTATACCCCATCTTGCCCTACAATGCTTATTTGAATGAAATAACATGACCAATTCAGAATATGGACACAAACATGTTCTTACCTGCTGGTGTTATCATTGATAAATAAGAATAACCTTCAGTTAGTTCTAGAAAACTAATGTTGAGGTACAAAACACAATCGATGTATAACGCGGAAATCACAACCAACTTGACAAAAACCGACTTTTGGCCCCGAAGCGAAAACGCGTACACTTGTGAGCCGGTCACTGCGCTGACTAATGAGAAACATGACGGCGCATCATTGAAAGCCAGAGCGGCTGGGATTGATCGTTTGTGAGGCCGTTAAAATGCGTTACCCCGTCTTGCCCGCTACCCCGTCTTGGTCTTTCAAAAAAGGAGAAGGTATAAAAATAAAGGTAAGAATTGCCAATTTACAAACTGATTTGCTCACTGAGGAAGGAAGGAAGTACTTTCCAAAACGTGCGTATGAGCAAATAAAAAGTATAATTCACCCAAAAAAGGAAATAAAATTTTTGTTTTGATATTACCCCGAGGTAAAAACGGTCCGGAAACTAAAAAGTTTTGTCAATTTTAGATTATGTTCTAAGTGGAAAAACAAAATGGACATCATTTCGACCCCTGAATAGATTTCATTTTCTTCTCAAACCATGATTTTATCTCATGCAAAATAGAAACGTATTAGGGAATTTCAATTTTAGAAAAATATTCTGCAGCCAGAAAGAATTTGTCTGAGAGAAAGTCAAATTAATTGGCATAAAATCCGATGAATTGATGCTAATGGAAAAAAAATTTTTTTTCTCTGGAAATGTATTATGATATTTTTGTAAATGGTAGATGAAAAGCAATTTGTATAGTTAAGATCAGATATTTATACATACTGAACATTTTTTTATGTCTTTGCATATTCTGAATGTTTAGCTTTTTAAAATCATTCTCTGAGTTTAAGCATTAGATTTTAAGCTTATAATTTCTTGAAATACTGGCTGGCTAAGTAAGTTCCAACTAATAAAGAAATAATGAAACAGACTTTTCAACATGCTCTTATTATCGAAATTGCTCACAGGATATATGTGGGATTGGTTATACGAACAACGAGTATCAAACTCTGAAAAGTTCTCATCCCTTGGAATTATGCATAATATTCACATATTCCTTCCAAAAGTGGTTAGAGCGTCCTTCAAACCCATTTCCATCAATTTTCCAATAACTTCAATCGTCCATATGATATGCAAACAACTAACCAATAATAGCGGAACTACGGATTTTCCTCCATTTCCTTTTGCCCACCGAACAATTTCCACACATATCAATAAGCCCGAAATTTCGATTTTGAATTCGGGCACGGGAATTGAACGGGGATCTATTCGATTTGAAGCTATTCGAATGTTGAATAAAATTTTTTCTGGGCAAATACTGCTCTACGCGAATTAGTGTTGCCTGTAACGCAACCATGCAAGCTAGCTCGCAGGTTTGAAAGTCAATTGCTGGCAACGTTTGTTTCCGTTTCGACAGTTTGCCATTAGAACGTTTGTTGCAGAAAGTTTTCATGTCATGTTGGAAAATAGAGTTGTTATGCATTTTGGTGGAAACAGTTTCAGTTGCACGAGGCAAATAAATTTCTATACTAGCTGACGAGCGTATGTTCGTGAAGATCGTTTTCCGGAATGTATAAATTTTTCGAGTTGAAGCCTTATTGTGAAAACTTTTCTTTCATTTTCGATAGTGAACATTTTATCGAACAAATGAAAACGTCCTGAAAGTCCTTACATTGCATAGTGGTAACACTTTTCATCCTGTATCATTCCGCTAAAGTCTAACCAAAAACCCACACAGGAGCTGAGCCATCATCACATATTGGAGCTATTTATCAGAATTTGTGATTGCGCGATTTACTCTCAAATGCTGGCTTGAAAATTATGCAAATCACTTCCGATTTTCCGCGAACGCTATTCCGCAATTCCATTTAAATATATGATGGCAACGCCGTGAATTATTCGTCGACTGGGAGCTTTACACATTCCATGTACAGGCAAAAGGCTCTAATTCAGGCTCGAGTTCGCCACTTCGTTTCGCCTCATAACGTGCTGATATTTCACGTTCGCGAGTCCGTCATGATACTTGTTAGCATTTGCCAGTCAGCTCATGCTGCAGATCCTTATTCTGACTGCGAATCGGTCCTAGTCATATTACGCTGTTAAAAAGGAGACCGAATTCACCAGCACAGCGGTTGAGAGTGTGTTTTGAAACTTTTGTTGTGAAATTGCCAGTGAAATGCGCTAGTTTCATCATTGTATGCTACTAATTTAGAAGCGGAAATAAATTTCACGAGAAATGAATTTAATGGAATGCAATTTGTTTATTCATTTAGACCTGCTTATATGTGGGTATTTGATATTCATTGAAATTATGATTTACATTAATTTGTATTTCCATTGAATTGATAGTTGGATTTGAAAGGAAAGCTTACCGGGGATTTTGGTTAAAGTTTTGAAATGCATGTCCTATTAACCAGACGTAAGAGACAAATTTCAGATTGAATATTTATAGGATTAGGATTTATATTCGGTTATATACACGTGTTCTAGTCGGGAACGTTTGCAATGCTAGTACAGAAGCCATTATCATAGTCTTACAAATTATACTTTAATTTCAAGACCGGAGTCTTATAATGTGCCCATCAAACTCATTTATTAACAACATGGATGAAATTTTATAAATAAATTCCATACAAAAAATGCAATGATAGTATTGAAAAGCCCGAATGGGAATACAGATGGAAATTTAATATTATCTATGTTATGCTTTCTAATAAATCTTGTTTATTTTTTTGGAGAGAAATCTTAACCGACCTTTCGTCGGTTCTAGACATGAAGCCTTGGAACGTGACAATGGACATCAGGTCAACAAGTCCGGACACTCTTAGTCTTCTCCGAGGTGGCTGCTGGCCGGTTAGCTAGCTCAGAGAAGAATTTCGGTCGCCACCGGTTCAAATGCCCGATTTTAAACGCTTCGAACACTTTTCACCGACTCTATTTTTAATTACGTTACCTTCGTCTAAGACAAAGGATCAGAAAAAAAAAACGCGGAAAAAACAAATTACGCGCTCCCGAGTATTACCGACGTAGTGCCCGAAATAACGTACTCGAATTCAAAACAGAAAAAAATTTACTCAAACAAAAAATGCAAAACTCATAACATTGCACCATGTACTGACCACATCACGAAACCGACCATTCGCGGATTACTGGAACTCTACCCTCTTAGCGGTATAACCTTCTGAAAGGGAATGGATTTGCTGGAAAGGAAAGTCAGTTTTTAGGCTAGCAATTCATAATTTTATTTAAATACAATATTATTATTGCACACCGAAATAAATTTAGGATGGTTTTATGTACACGTTTTTTCTTCTTTCATTCAGGTATTAACTTTTTCAAACTAGCAAACCATAAAAAATAAATAATTGCATTTTATATTGGGTAGAAAGATCTCTCAAAATCTTTGTTCATCATCATCTTCGCCATCAGCGTCGTCATCATCATTCATCATCCAAAGACTCTCTTTTGATTGCATATTTAAATTCACAAGAAAAATTCAGAATATTAGAGTTCCTTAAATGAAAATTTTCCCACAAGCAACCAGATGCGTCGTCAGCAAAGTATACTAATTCAAAGTCAAGTTCACATTTACTACTACTTGCACTCGTGCAAATCTCTTCTCGCATTGCATTTTGGCTGTGCGACACCAAGACTGCCAGGTAGTCAAGGTGAATGTGTATTTTGCTGTTGACGTGGGAACTTTGTTTGGTACGTTATGTTGGTAAGTAACTAAAATGTATATAAACAATTGAAATTGTAATAAATTTGTTAGTCTGATAACAGAAATATTTCTTTCAACGAGTTACGATCATCATCGCGAACATCACGGTTACAAGCGCCGTTGTTGTTTATTATTTACCCAAAGGGATAACATAGTTACAAGTGACGTATTTATCCAAGTGAATTGAATTACACCTTTTATCATCGCAGTATCATGGTTCAGGCGCCGTTGATACCAAAATCAAAGAAAGTTCAACTATCCCGGATTGACAAAAGAGTCATTCCGTAAACATTGGCGACCGTAACACGACTCGAATCTGCAAGCATCGAATTCACTCATCGCCAACGCGGAGGTCACTGAAAAGGAGATTCAAAGGATTATCTTCAACGTGGATTAGGATCCTTCACAGCGAAAGACCCTCGAATGTTACGAAGTACGTTTGCGCAGCTGGAAGTGGCATAGAATCAGTTCGAGTCTACCGATACTGATATCAGGAACCATCCTGACGTTCAACAGCAGGATGACTATTTTTATAATGTCTACTACACTTCCATCGCATCACTCTATTCAAAAAAAGGAGTTATTTGAAGCACAAATTAAAACTTTGTCGTCGAATATGGAAGCAAGTTAGGCATCCAATATTGAAGAGAAGGGTTCAGCCATAGATAATCCCATACACCAGTTGCTGAGGAAGGAACACCATTAGCGGTCGGTTGGATCACATTCTACGCAGGCTGGCGGATAAGACATCTGGGCAACCAACGGCCTCCATTAACTTCAGAAAGAAGCTGTTTCCGAATACTGGCAACAAGTTGATGCTCTACATCACCAGATATGTGAAGCTGTTGTTAGTCCCGAAGCATTTGGCTATGACTTTAAGGGATTCTTGAACCAACAGGACCAAGTTTTTAGCGCCAATGTTTCATTAAATGACCATTTTCAGACAAGTGGGCCACAGCAGAAAATTAGTAGCATGAAAATTACGCTGCCCAAAATATAAATTGCGAAGTTCAATGGGAACTATGTAAATTGGCGTCAGTTCTACGACCTGTTTTCGCAGGTGGTCCACAAGCAGGATCCAACCTATCAGGAGAAGTTGGAAATTTTATTAAACACTTGCCACTGTCCAATAAAAACTATTCTTCAACATGGCAGATTCTCAAGGAACGTCACGAAAACCCGAGATTAATTGCAAATGCACTATTATCAAATCTACTTGGGCAAGCATCTCACACGATTGAGTCAGCTGCGAACATTAAATCACTACACGATACGACACGCGAATGCTTAAAAGGGTTGGAGAACGTTGGAATCGCAACCACAGTATGGGATCCCTTGTTCTTGTTTATGCTTAAACGCAAGTTGCACAAAATTACACACGTGCAGTATGAGCAGTCATAAGCTCATCCAAGAAGACTTTAAACCATCAAAGGGCTCTTGAGTTTCTTCTTAGAAAATAGATTGCAATCCCTGGAAGGGCTCGGCTCTCAGATCAAGGCAGAGGACGAAAAACAGTCAACGTAGGCAAAGGCTTTAATGGTAGTGAACATCAACAATTGTATTGCTTGCAAGGCCTTACACCCACTTTTTGCGTGCAAAACTTTTCTGGCGTTCACCCCCGAAAATTGACTGAAGCTTATTCGAAAGCATTCAAAGTTTATAAACTGCCTACAAGCAGACCATCCGTCGAAAAATTGCACCAGGAGAACCTGCAAACATTGTTCCAAAAAGCACAACACCTTGTTGCAGGTAGAAAAAAAGCAAGATACAGCAGGAAAGAAAGCAGTTCAATGGCCAAAATTTGAGGCCTCATCGTCCACTACGAAAAAAAGTATTTCCGTAAACCAGGAAGGCGTAGCATCTTCTTTGGCGACAGGTATAATCAAACCACATTCGAAATACATGATACTGAGTACAGTGTTAGTTACCATCCAAGGGAATAATGGCGACGATACAACCTGCAGAGCTGTACTAGATTCAGAGTCCCAAGCAAATTTACTATCAGAACGGGTTTTTAGAAGGCTTCAATTGACCAAAGATTCCAGCAATCTACAAAATACTTGGCATTGAAAATGGGCATCAGCATGCACCAGCAAGAGTCAACTTTCTGTTAAAATTGCAGATCAAGGCATCTACTTCAAGTGTGGAGGCATATGTACTTCCCCACATAATAGCCCAACAACCATCGAGGAAGATCCACGTGAGTGATTGGAAGATTCCCGACAACATACAACTGGCTGATCCCCAGTTCTATCGACCAGATAGGGAAGATCTGCTACTGGGGGTAGAATTCTACTATCAACTCTTGTCAATAGGCTAAATAAAACTGGGAGAGAACATTCACATTCTGCAAAATACTGTTCTTGGTTGAATTGTTAGCGAAGACATAGGCAAAACAAGCAGCGATAAAATTAATTGCGGAGTTGGCATTGAGAATGGGTCAATCTCACAACAAATTGAACGGTTTTGGAAGTTGGATAATTTGCCTCAAAAGGCGTAACACTTATCTCCAAGTGAGAAGAAATGTGAAGCTCATTACGCCCGCTGGACACACCGCAATGCAGATGGTAGATATGAAGTTTCATTGCCCTTCACTACTGATCCATCCACTTTGGATGAGTCAAAGGACATGGCTTTGCGAAGGTTTTACAGTTTTGAACGCAAGCTAGCACGGCAGCCCTACCTACAGCAAGAGTATACAAAGTTCATGGATGAGTATTTAGACCTGAGCTACATGGAAGCAATTACTGAAGTTCCCAGCATATATTAGTATCTTCCTCGTCATTGCATTACCAAGCAAGATAGTGTCACAACTAAAGTGCGGGTAGATTTCAATGCGTCGGCGAAAGCAACATCAAATGTTGCGTTCAATCATATACTGCTTGCTGGTCATACAGTTCAAGAAGGTCTGTTTTCTATATTACTACGATTGAGACAACATTGATACGTGCTAACAGCGGATATTGAGAAAATGTATCGGCAGGTCAATGTTAACCCAGAACAAAGCATCTTCCAGCTAATCTTTTGGAAATACTCTCCTGAAGATCCCATTAATCATAATCAGTCGAACACAGTAACTTATGGGAATTAACCAGCCTCGTACTTAGCTACAAAATGTGTAGTGGACCTAGCTAGGAAAAATTAATCTGAATTTCCATACGCATCCGCAGCGTTACTTCAAAATTGCCACGTCGATGACATCATAATTGGAAGCAACAGCTTACCGGAACTGTTAAAAACTTAGTCAGAACTCAAAGCTCTACTCTTGCAAGCTGGATTCAACCTAAGAAAGTGCTGCGCAAATGACGCCCGCCTACACGATCGAGGTTCCGCCACAAGACATTCAAACGAGCCTGGATTTCAATGAAAGCAGTGATGACCACATCAAGACGCTAGGTATGACATGGTCACCAGCATCTGACGTATTCAGAATGAAGTTGGCTACGAAAAACTTAAATAAATATACGAAATGCAGACTTCGTAGCCCCAATAGTAGCGAGGACTGAGGTATACAACTCCAAGCGATTTGAAAGCTCAACCTGGACTGGGATCCTGCTTTGCCTATGGATGTGCATACACGATGGTCAACTTTCCGTGATGAACTAAAGTCTATAGAAGATATCGTCTTACCACAACACGTGTACTCCCCCGGGCTACTGAAATCAAAACAGCTTCATATATTTGTCGATGCCTCAACTGAAGCTGTTGGCGCTGACACATACATAAGCTTCGTCAAACAGGGTAACACTATCGTTGTTCGACTATTATGTGCAAAATCACGTGTAGCACCCATCAAAACAATCACACTCTCCGGGTAAGAGCTTTGGCAGCCAAGGTGGCGGCAATGCTGGCAGATCGCATCAAGGTTATTCTCAATATGACCGATATTCCAACTTATTATTGGACTGATTCTCAAATAGTTTTATCTTGGATGCAATCGCAATCCTCAGATTTTCACACATTTTTCGCAAACCAAATTGGTGCAATTCATTAGCTTTCAAATCCAGAGCAGTGGTGGCACGTACTAACAAGAATGAATCCAGCTGATGTTTTAACGCCACCTATAGCATTGAGCACCTTCAAAACCTGTAATCTATGGTTCTTCGCTCCGATCTTCTTACACGTCAGCAAAAAGGAGTGGCCAGTGGCCTGTAACGCACACGTAGACTCAGCTAAAGATGTGAAATGAAAAATAACATCCCTAGCAGCAACGGCTTCAACCAACTTCGTGTTTGAAATTGAGCATAAAAACTCGTTTGGAAGATTGTTACGGATAACTGGATATATAGTACGTTTCGTTAACCGGAGTAAAAAGCGGAGCTCCAATCAAATACAACTCTCACACTAACCCAGTCAGAGAGGCAGCAAGCTCTACGCATCACCGTTAAGGCAATCCAATCAGAGGACTTCAAGAGAGAAATCAACTTTTTGAAACGGCATCATCACGTGCATACTTCGAGTTCACTAAGCAACCTCACCCCATTCTTAGACAAACACAGCATTTTAAGAGTTGGAGGAAGGTTAGATGCAGCAAGCTTACCATTTGTAGCAAAACATCCTATGTTGCTGCCATACTTGGACAATATAACAAGACTAATAATGGAGGACCTTCATCGGAAGCACTCACACGTAGGGCGCTAAGGTCTTGAAGCCATTACGAAACAAAAATTTTGGCCCATCAAATGCAAAACATTAGCGAAGTCAATTGTACACAAATGTGTAAAATGCACTCGAGCCAATCCTAAGTTACTCACCCAAAAAATGAGTAAGCTACCAGCACCAAGGATACAACCTGGATGGCCATTTATTAGTACCGGGGTTGATTTTGCGGCCCTGTATACTATCACTTCCAAATCAGAGGAAAGAGGCGACAAAAGATGTACATTGCAGTTTTTTTTGCTTCGCGACAAAAGCTGTGCATTTGAAGCTGGTGTCTAATTTGTCTACTGAAGCCTTTTTTGGTGCTCTCAAAAGGTTCATTGGAAGGCGTGGCCACTGTCAGAAAATTTATTGCGATAATGAAACAAACTTTGTTGGCACGAGTAACCAGCTGCAAGAAATTTCAAATTCAATTTATTCAGACTCAGCTCAAAACATCATTAACACCCAATGCAGTGAATAGGACATCGACTTTCATTTCATACCACCTAGGGCCCCGCATTTCGGAGGGCTCTGGGAAGCCGCTGTGAAATCCACCACGGAGCTGATGAAGAAAATGATTGGACCAGCTTCATTAACGCACGAGATGTTATTAACCGTTTTAGTGGAAATCGAGGCAATCCTTAATTCTGGCCCCAATGGCCTAGACGCATTAGCCTCAGGATATTTCCTCATTGGCGAACCGTTGACTGCTGAAATTGACTGTGAAGCAGAAGGCAGGAAGCGTGGACTGCAACCAGCCTGGCGGGAAATAAACAACATTACGCGTGAGTTTTGGCAACGTTGGTCCAAGGAATACTTGCATCTTCTACAAAACCGTTACGGATGGAAAACAACAATGTTAAACGTGCCAATTGATACGATTGTTATCATCAAAGATGATCATATACCCGTTATGAAATGGCCTCTTAGCTAAATAATCCGTACCTACAAGGGCAATGACGGATTTGTTCGAGTCGTCCATCTTAAAACTGAAAACACTACCTTGGCCAGGCCTATACATAGGCTCGCACCACTTCCCACAGAATCCACAACCTTCCCAGAAATTCCGAATATAACCGCAGAAATCGATGGGGGTGCTCGAAACCAGGCTGCAACCTCCACTGTAAAGTATCATCCACCTGTTCGAAACCAACACTGTTCGAGCGATTCACAGGGTCAAGTTGAATGTTAACCCATCAAAAGAAAGAAACTCAGCTGTGGAGCCCTACTCGCAGCATTATTCGCCTGCATATTAGTGGCTTTTTGTTACGCCAACTCAACCAAATTTGAAACACAGCGCTTTAACTACATAGTTGGAGCTAACTTTGAGAACATTGGGACTATTCTTCACGTCACTGATGAATGAAAAATGATAGTATACTACAATTCATCTTCATATTGGGATAAGATGACATCTCTCTCAAATGGAACAATAGCCCTGCGGAAATTGTGCGATCTAATGATGCATTAATCAGATTGTGAACACCTGATTCTCCAATTTGAGGAAGACCAGCTTGAACTTAAAATCGATAATAGTTTGTTCACGGCCAAGAGAATTAAACAAGGTACATTCGATGTCGTGGGAAATCTTGCAAATTCATTGTTTGAAGTACTAGACACGAAATACGCAGACGAAATATCTACTACGATCAAAATATCAAAACCGATCAACACCATTTAATGAAGCTACTAAGAAATCAAACATCAGTTATAGATTCAACCATCAACCTGATCAAGGTAGATCAAATAAGCGCTCAACTAAAATTTAGTAGAATTGAACAAAGGATTAATTGGATACTGCAAAGGATAAACATGAATGACACTGAAGATACTCAAAAAAAGGTTTTCCAAACATTGACCAGTCTCGGTCTTCAGCTGGTAGCTATGAGCGCCAATTTACACCGCATTCAATCAACTATCATTGATGTGTTGACCAATGCTCATCAGGGAACTCTAAGTTCTCTACTATTGTCACCACAGCAGCTTCATGAAGAGCTGAAAAATATAAGGAATTGTAAAAAATATGGCAACGTCACAGTGAGTCGACGATTCTGCTGATGATCGCTGAGAAGTTAGTCATCGATTCCCTTTCTTCCCAACGAGATCAAGTCGACCGAGCCACGTTTTGATAATTAAGTTAATGTAATACTGTATATAGATGTAAATATATAGACTAATCGGTTCCTTGAATTGTGCTTCAATTACATCTCTAAGAACGAAATTATTACATGGTGCAGAAACGTGGGAAGAAGTGATTAACGAAAAAATGGAAATCGCGCAGAGAGCCACGTGCCGCGGACAAGTTACGCGTTTAGTGAAACAAATTGAAGAATTCGTTAAAACAATCAACGTGCAAACGAACGATATAAACGAAATTGAAAACGATCGTGTAAATGCTGCGCTAGAAAATCTACGTGAAGCAAGCAAAGCTGTAAAAAATACCGTTAAGGCAGAAGACTGCGAGAAAGAGTGCAGAACCATTACCGAGTATGAGGACTCCGCAACAACGGCTTTAACTCAAGCTACATATCGAATCGATAGATTACGAAGAATGCTACCACAGCAGGATGAACGAATGCATAATCCAAATTCAACGGATATACAAAGAAAAGAAAACAAAGGTATAAAATTGCCCAAATTGCAACTTAAGAAGTTTAGCGGTGGCATACGGGAGTGGATACGGCTCTGGAAACAGTTCAAGAGTACTGTACACGAGAATGCATATCTCAATTCGAGTGAAAAGTTCAACTACCTACAAGCTGCTCTTTGCGGTAAAGCCACAGAAACAATATCTGGTTTTACTCGATCAGAAGCTTGTTACAGTGCGGCTTTCTCTCTTCTGTAAGAAGAATTCGGTGACACAGAGCGAATTGTTGATCATACCATGACACAATTGTTGACGCTTTCTCCAATTTCATCTAGAAATGATGCAAAGGGACTAAGACATTTACATAATACTGCTACGGCTGCCATACGATCACTAACAGCATTAGGTGTAAACTCTAACCAGTATAACATTATGTTAAAAACTGCGATTTTTGGTTCATTGCCACAAGAACTAAAGTGCAGTATTATCGCAATATAACGGAGAGTGATTATTCAGCCGAACGCGGTTTAGAGGACGAAGCCGAGTCAGCATCATCTGTAAGTCTTGATGTGGAAACTGGTGGTGGCAAACGTGTAACAAAGCTACTCTATTTTAACAAACGAGAGGCAGAGTCACTAGGAAAGGCTGATGAAATAATGATGCTGCGTCATGGCGATGCCAGTAAACAGTCAAAGCTAAATGCAACAGCTGCTGCTCTCTTCACAAGTGGAGATGTAATCAATTGCATATTCTGCAATTCAACACATCATAGCACGGCTAAATGTAATTCAACATTAGGAATTGCAGAAAAGAAGAAGATTTTAAGAAGTCAAGGCCGATGCTATCGTTGCACAAAACGTAACCACACTTCAACAAAATCTTCACGAAAGGGAGTAAAGTGCAATAAATGCAAAGGTTGTCACGCTTCTTCCATGTGCGATCCCTGCTACAAAGAAAAAAATGCAGGTGATGAATCAACGAAAACAGAAAGGGGTGATGAAATGAAACGAACCAACGTCGTTAATTTATATGCATTAAATCAAAGCTCAGCAGTTTTCTTACAAACGGCTTGTGTGTTTTTGTCTTCAAAACAAACCTTTGTGCACATTGTATTAGATGGGGGTAGCCAAACAACATTTATGAGGGGGGATATCGTGAGAAAATTAAATTTACCCATAGTTGGAACACAAAATATAAGTGTGACTCCATTTGGAACGACGAAAAATTTGCCGAAAAGGAACTATAGACGTATTAGATTTTGGTTGGAGAACCAATACAATCGTAAACGATATGAGTTAGAGGCTCTTGAAATACTACATGTGCATGGATATGATGCACATGTGCATGGATATGAAATTACAGGGAATGCAATCAGCCGATGCTACCAGAGAGGACATAGAGTTGGAGAATGAAATAGCTGTGTTGACTGGAGCAGATAATTATTAAAATTTCGTTACTGATCAAACAAAGCGTCTATCAAAGAATCTAGGGTGGACATAACAGGGACCCTACAAAGATGTTGGTCAAATGAACTCCGTCGTAACTAATTTGCTTGTTGAAGATCACAGCGATTGTAAAATATGAAAAATTTGGAGTCTGGAAGTGCTAGGAGTTAGAGCAGGCCTCGATAAGACTGTTAATTTTGCAGCAGATTTCTCCCAACATTCAGTCATTAAGAAGGAAAAAAAGTACGAGGTAAAATTACCCTGGAAACACATCAACGAGATCCTTGATGACAATGGATCAAATGCAATGTCACGGTTGCAATATTTATTGCAAAAACTACAACGAGATCCAACGAGATTGCGCGAATATGATGAAGCAATGAGACAAATGATCACAGCTGGTATAGCAGAGCATGTAACAAACGCAACATCAAACATTAAATAGTACATGCCACATCAACCGGTTTATCGCCTTGATAAGCAGACAACAAAGCTTCGTATTGTCTTCGATGCTTTATCTCATTCACCCGGTAAACTTTCGCTAAACGATTGTTTGCTATCAGGAGATAATCTTTCACCAAATCTGTTAGAGGTTCTATTGAGATTTCGAATTGGCATTATGACATAAAGAAAGCTTTCCTGCAGATATCTTTAGCAGAAGAAGATCGTGATGCTCACCTTTTTATATGGCTTGAAGAGCCCATTTCAACTACAAGTAATATACTACGTTGGAAAGAATACCGTATGACCAGAGTAACCTTTGGTGTTACAAGCAGTCCATTTTTACTGGCTGTTACGCTTCAAAAGCATTTTAAAGAAAACGCAATAGAGTATCCGGAAAGTGCAAGTACTCTTCCTAAATGTTTCTATGTCGATGATTTAGTCATAAGTTTGAACGACATCGATACCGCTAGGCGTCTTTATAAAGAAGCAATGATTATAATAAATAAGGCAAACATGAATCTACGAAAATGGGTATCAAATGATATGCGCATGAATTGATTATTCAATCAAACAGAAGACGTCACACCAATCGTACAGAAGGTGCTTGGAGTTGATTGGTTTCCAAACTCTGATGACATTGCTGTGGATTTAAAGCTTGTGCTTGATTTTATTGGGTCGGAACGAGAGCCTACTAAGAGAAGTATACTTCAAACACTATCGAGAATTTATGATCCTATAGGGTTTTCTAGGTCCGTTTGTGGTGAAACTGAAAATCTTATTGCAGAATTTATGGCGAAAGAAATATGATTGGGATGATATTATTCCGGAGCAATTGCAGAAGGAATGGAATAAATGCTGCAAAAGCATACGGAAGTTAGACGTCTTTAATGTATCAAGATGTATTTTTCTGAAACCTAGCCCAACTACAATTCAACTTCACGTATATGCGGACGCTTGTGGTGAAACTGAAAATCTTATTGCAGAATTTATGGCGAAAGAAATATGATTGGGATGATATTATTCCGGAGCAATTGCAGAAGGAATGGAATAAATGCTGCAAAAGCATACGGAAGTTAGACGTCTTTAATGCATCAAGATGTATTTTTCTGAAACCTAGCCCAACTACAATTCAACTTCACGTATATGCGGACGCTAGCATATGGATGTGTAGCTTACCTACGTACTACTTACAACGAAGCATGTACGCACACCGAATTGATCTGTGCGAAAAATTGGATAGCACCAATCAAGGAAACTGGTGAAAAGGAGTTAACGCTACCTAAGTTGGAGTTGACAGCTGCTTTAATGGCTGCGAGGCTAAGTAAATTCTTAATAAATCTATTGCACTTGGAAATAGATTCGGTTTACATTTGGTCGGACTCAAAGATTGCCTTGTAGTGGATAGCTGGTGATTCTGATCGATGAAAACCATATGTTTCACAATGTGTTAAGGAAATCAATTACAAAGGGTGTTTCGTTTAAGCATTGTAGCAGTAAAGTGAACCTAGCAGATCTCCTAACAAGAGGTATAGATGCTGACGAGCTAATACGGTCTGAAAAATGGGGATGGGGCTCCGCTTGGCTACGAGAGGCTGCTTTCAATTGGCCTATTGAAAATGATAATTACGAAGAATTAACAGCGATTGTATCTTTATCAGCACAGGCTGCCAAAAACGAAATTCACGTAATTAATGCAAACGGACGAATATTTCCAATTTTTAAATTCAACGAGTATGGTAAATTAATACGAGTCACAGCGCTATCACTAAAATTCATTCGTAAACTACAACGACAGAAGGTCGACGACGAGTACATATCCGCAGCGGATTATAAATATGCCGAAGAATATTGGACTAAAGTCACGCAAATAGAATTTTATAATGCAGAAATAATAAATTTACAGCGAGGTAGTCCTATTCCTTCCTCGTCTGAGCTTCAAACTCTTTCACCGACACTAAAGGAAGGCATTCTTCGAATTGGTGGAAGATTGCAACTCATGGACGGTGATGAATGTGCCAGCCACCCTATAATCCTGCCAAAATTAGCACATTTAAGCAAATTAATAATTCAGCGGCTTCACAAGGATTCATTTCACGGTGGTACTGAGACAGTTCTGAAATTGCTGCGAAAACGCTATTGGATCCCCAGAGGTCGGCAGCTAGTAAAGTCGGTTATACGAAGCTGTATTGTTTGCAAACGGTTTTTCAGCAAAGCTCTAACTCAACCAATGGCTCCGTTAGCATATGAAAGAATAAACGCTACAAGACCCTTTAATACAACGGGGGTAGACTTTGCGGGTCCACTGTACATTATACCTAGAGGAGAGGAACGGCAAAAGGTATACTTCATGATTTTCACATGTGCTGAAATAAGAGCAATACATCTGGAGATGACATTGGATCTTTCGACTGAAAGCTGTTTATCTGCTCTTCGGTGTTTTATAGCACGTAGAGGACCTCCGAGTATTATAATCTCGGATAATGCGAAATCCTACAAATACCTCCGAGTATTATAATCTCGGATAATGCGAAATCCTACAAAGCCTCTTGAACTTGCAACCTTGGGAAAATTTATACATTCCACGAATCTTCAAGACTTTGTGAATCAGAGAGGGATTAAGTGGAGATTCATCGCCGAAAGAGCACCATGGTGGGGCGGCTTCTGGGAGCGCCTAATCAGGAGCGTAAAAAACGCTCTAAAGGTTTCTATTGGACGAGCTACATTAAATGGAGAACAGTTAAGAACGCTTTTAACTGAAATCGAAGCGGTGGTAAACTCAAGGCTCCCTAACATATCTTAGTGACGATCATCGGGATATTCAACCTCTGACGCCTAACCATTTTTTGCAAGGAGTTCAGACAGAGACAGCACTAACTTCTAATGAAACAGGATGCAATGCTAGCAGATCTACATTACAGAAGCTTTGGAATATCAGACAACAAGTTTTAAATCAGTTCTGGAACAGATGGAAAAATGAGTATATCCAACTCCTCCGTAGTGCACATCATACGAAACAAGTAAAACCCAGTTGTCTTAAGGTTGGTGATGTAGTTATCGTTCGGGACGACTCTCTACCAAGGCTACTTTGGAAATTGACACGAATAAAGGAAGTTTATCTGGGAAGGGACAATCAAATAAGGTTATGCGAGCTATAGTTATCAAATGGCGTAATACGGAGACCTATCGAACACCTTTATCTATTGGAAATACCTGAAACGGATCAAGCCCGGCCGGAGGATGTAAAAAATATGGCAACGTCGCAGTGAGTCAGAGATTCTGCTGATGATCGCTGAGAAGTTAGCCATCGATTCGCTTTCTTCTCAACGAGATCAAATCGACCGAACCACGTTTTAATAATTAAATCAAT
Source organism: Odontomyia ornata (assembly GCA_963969285.1). Lineage (NCBI taxonomy): Eukaryota > Metazoa > Arthropoda > Insecta > Diptera > Stratiomyidae > Odontomyia > Odontomyia ornata. The sequence continues at coordinate 64,866,842 of OZ017742.1, read as the reverse complement.
GTAATACTGTATATAGATGTAAATATATAGACTAATCGGTTACTTGAATTGTTACCCTAAGAACGAAATTGTTATAGGAATGAATTACTTCCAGGTGCGCACCTTCCTGGTTATGAAGAGGATGTACTACCATTATATTGTCTGATGAGGACCGCTGGAAGAATAATGGATAAGTACGTCATATTCACAGTGAAAATACCGCTGACTGACAAACGCACCTACCAACCGCTCAACTTGACTCCTATACCCGATATTGTAAATGAAACAATAGTTTCAATAAATTTGTCAACTAGGCTGCTTGCCGTGAATGCGCACCGAGACACTATTTTACAATGGCTGAAGCCGAGCTGAATTCATGCGGTAATCAATTCTTTCTGTACGAAAAAGCAGGTCTTGTATATCACATTTGTGTGCAAATTTCATCTTGTGGAATGAAGTTGTTGACAGCTGAACCCTCGCAGACTTGTCAAACTGGAATCATCCCACTGAAACACACCTGGATTCAACTTGCTGACAAAAATAAGTGGGTTTTTGGATTGAATAAACAGATGCGATTACAAGTGGTATGCGGAAACCAACATTTTAAGGTACAAATAGATGGACCCAGAATACTGACCCTTGAACCAGATTGTGTGATGAAACACAATTCAGTCACCATTTCAGGGCACAATATCGTTTCAAGTCAAATCAACAGCTCATTTACGACCAGGAATATTGTCATTGAAATCCCATCACATATTCTAACGATTTTATTTCCTGGAGGCGACGAAGAGTATCAGCCACAACGAGGCCTGTTGAGCAACTTACAATAGACCCTACGCAAGGAGACTTTTGAGTTTCCAACTTATACAAGCCATCAATATGTTTCGTATCACGCCATTCCTGGTTACATTTCAATAATTCAGATTATGGTTATTATGAGTGGAGTATTCTGGAAGTGCCAAATTAGCCGCCGCAAGCAAAAACCTATTCCAGCATCCCACGCATACAACAAACCAGATTTTTTAATCGACATGCAACCATGATCTTGAACGACATTCAGCGGGGGGAGGATGTTCATCATCCTCTTCGCCATCAGCGTCGTCATCATCATTCATCATCCAAAGACTCCCTTTAAATTGCATACATAAATTAACACGAGAAATTAAGAATATTAGAGCTCCTTTAATGAAAATTTTCCCACAAGCAACCAGATGCGTCGCCAGCAAAGTACACTAATTCAAAGTCAAGTTCATATTTACTACTACTTACACTCATGCAAATCTCTTCTCGCATTGCATTTTGGCCAAAGATATATAAACAAATGGACGAGCAACGAGAATCTGTGTACTCGTCCATGTGAGAAGCAAAATTTGCCACATGAATAAGTTATAAATAACTTACGCTCTCAAAACTATATGGTTCCCTCTGCTTCTCCTTCTCCTTTTTGTTCCGGACAGGTTTATCTTTTCTCTCTTCAGAAGAATCGCTTCCCCGACTGACACCCGCGCACACCAACGAAATTTCATTTCACGTGCACACGATCGCGCTTTCGTTATCATTCAGAACAGTTTGAGTACAAACGATTCTCACGGAAAACTCGAACGTCAAAGCAAAAGAAAATCGAAAAGAGCGCGAAACACGCGGGAAAACTCATGTATCAAAGCGGATGGAAATTTCGTAAATTTTTAATTAAAACAGTGAATTAAACTTTTTAAATGTGAACGTGTTTCGCCATGAATAGAGTGCTAAAACAAAAGCATATCACTTCAAACCTCAACTTCACACAACTTTAGCGAAGGTTGCCAATTGCTTCGGCTCTCACGACCGGTTGCGGATCCAGTACTCTCTATATCTATGATTTTGGCTGTGCGAAACCAAGACTACCAGGTAGTCAAGGTGAATGTGTATTTTACTGATGACGTGGGAACTTTGTTTGGTTTGTTATGCTAGTAAGTAGGTAAAATGTATGTAAACAATTGAAATTGTAATAAATTTGTTAGTCTAATAAAGAAGTCTTCTTTCAACGAGTTGCGATCATCATCGCGAACATCACTGTTACAAGCGCCGTTGTTGCTTATTATTTACACAAAGGGATAATATAGTTACAAGTGCCGTAGTTATCCAAGTGAATTGAACTAAAACTTTAATCATCGCAGTATCACGGTTCAGGCGCTGTTGATACCAAAATCAAAGAAAATTCATCCATCCCAGATTGACAAAAGAGTCATTCGGTAAACAGTCTACATATTTAAAATAAAATTATCATAAAGCCTTTTTGTTCATTTCAAATGAACAGTTCATATTGTCATTCAGTAATAGTTAGTTATCTGTGTTTGTTTATACGCAGGTGTAAATAAAATAATCTTACTTTGCGCAAGGATCCAAAAAGTCTCTAAAAATTTGCTAATTTAATACAATCAGAATTTCTTTTTACTGACTTCAGATTAGAATCTTCTGGAAATAACTCTCATTTTCATTCATTTCCTTAACGAACTTTGATACATTTTCAACGCTTAATAATGTTTTAATTGAATCTTAGTGTATTTGATTCGGTTTGTGTTGGAATAATTTTTTGATTCTGTTAATTATGAAAAACTTAGACTTGTCGATAATGATGTAACATATGTTTGTATATTATTTCCTAATCGTTAAAAAATTATCGCATCAATATAGAATTAAATTAAAGAATAATTGCTGCGGGAAAAAGAAAATTATTTGAAATATCAATTAAATATCTACACTTTCATACGGCTTAAAAAAGTGGAAGAGGAAATATTTAAAAGTTAACCCCCTAACCCCCGGAGTGTCAAATGAAGTGATTTAGTAGTCGGAATTTTATATATGGTGTAATTTAACGTTAAAATTCCAATAATGATTTCGTTTTCACGATTGGAGTAAAGGACTGACCTGTAAGCTGAAAAAAAAGGAAACCCACCCTAAGGCAGGTATACGGGTTCTCAGCGAAAAACAGTTATTTACAAGTGTGACCAAACGAATTTTTTATATAGACAATTGTTTGTCAATACAAAGTTCTTTATTATTATGATATTTTTTGATAACGAATTAAAAGTTTAAATAGTTTTTAGTCATTAAAATTTTTTTTCGAGTGGTATTCATAGAAACAGTTTTTAGAGGTAGAACAGCATAAATGGACATTGCATTACTGGCAAAAGTACTGAGTTTCTGATTTTTTACATAGCTTGCACGTTTTCTTTCCGCCTAGTTTAGGAAGCCATATGCCAGGATGATGCAAACCATCTAACCAAATAGAATCTGATGGATGTGTTGTTTTGTGGCCTCTAGATAAATTTTTGTTTGTGCTGAAGCAAGCTGATTCTGATGGTGCAGCAGATGGACGACCTACTGGACGTTTGTGCTTATATACACATAAAGCTGCTGCTATTTCATCCCGAAATTGTGGCAGCGTGTAATTTACGCAGTCCTTAGTATCCTCGACAGACGCATTTTTTCTTTTATATAAAATATATGTGTTCACAGCCGCCATATCTATAAGATGGTAGAAAAGTCTGATTCCTGCATCTTTCGTTTTCATACGGATATGATATCGACCCATCAATCCGTCCATAAGGTCAACCACACCCATGTGGTTGTTATACTCCCGCATTATCTGTGGGCAATCGATTTCGTCGTGGGTCTTTTGTTTTCTGTTGTATCGGAAAACTTAGTTGACTGTTCTGTGGAATTCGCTTTAGCAAAAGGTTTGATACCAACGTCTGTTGACGCCAAACGTACACATTTGCTGTCTTTCCACAAAATGGTGCTTATATCGATACCACATGCAGTTCCTACATATTCTGTGGAAAAGCCACGAGGTGGTTCCAATATTTGCTTATCTTTCTCGGATGGCAGTTTACATAGGGGTATTCGGTTAATTCGGATGGTCCCAAAAGAATGAATTCCTCGTGCGCGTAGATAAACCAATAGCGGCAGTGATGTATAAAAATTGTCAAAGTATAGAATATGGTTCTGAAAATCAGGAATACTTTGCGATAGTCGAACAACAATGTTGCTTGTAGCTCCTAAATCAGGGCAGTTTGGTAAAACTACATTGTCTCCAGGACCATGGTAAATTTCGAACCTGTAAGCATATCCTGTCGAATCACAAAGAACAAAAAGCTTTATACCCTATTTGTGGGGTTTATTGGGCATATACTGCCGTAGATGATGAAATATTTTAGTAGAGCACATCTGCTCATCTACACACAGTTTAGCTGGTTTTGAAATGGAATCGAAGCGTTCGTTGAGGATATCAGCTATTTCCCTTATGCGAAAAATTTTATCGTAGCCCTTTTCACCTCTTTGTGGCCGATTGTATTCATTGTCGAAGCTTAGAAACTGCTTTATACGTTCAAACAAAGGTACGGGCATCGTATTCTTTACAGTGGGAAATCCTCGTTTACCCCAGTAGCTTTGCATGTTGGGATAGCGATTGATTGTCATAAAATAAGGATGCCAATATAATGGTGCAAACTGTCGATGTCAGTAGTAAATGTTGTGTTTGCTCTTCACGCCGCTTCATTTATCCGATCCTCAATCATGCTCACAGAGTCATCCGTGAAGAAATATTTGAAAAATTCAATAGTTGTGTGGTATTTTTTTTCACTGCGGGTGGCAATTCTATGTTTCCTCGAAATGCTACTTCGTTGACATGAAGTTACATAGAATTTCTCTTCCATGTGATATTGGAGAATTCCTTGGAACCGGGACAAAAAGTATTGATTGATTCAGAACTGAATCCACCAGAACAAGGAACTGATACGGGACTGTCATCTTCAATGGCAGGCATAGGCGATCGTGACCTCTTCGGCTTCCTAAAAGGCAATGATGTTTCTAAATTATTGGATGTCGCTTTTGTCAAAGGATGAGCAAGTGCGCATTGCGGTATTTCCAGAGACTTTTCAGGTGGTGTAGTAACATTTGTAACATTCTTTGGTGGATTGCTTGTTTGAATTAGATTTTGCATGCACTTGTCATACTCAGCGCATATTTCATCATCTTGTTGTTCATCTAGTATAAAGTTTGAGTCGTGCAGGCTATCATCACTTTCATTGTCTTCATTTTCACTTACTGAATTCATGAACTCCTCAAGTTGCGTTTCCGACATTTGGCTTGGATTCCAATTTCTCTTCCGCTCTTCTTCGGTTATATCTATCAATCTTCTCCGAACCAATTTCAACAAAGGCGATGGTTTTGGTGGTGAAATTGAAGAATCCATTCCTTTAAAACTAAAAACCAATATGTTGTATATAACAAGTATTGAATATATCTATACTAATTTTAGAGCCGATGCGAGATAAAAAAAAATTATAATAAAATAATAAGAGCGACTTGCTATCAAAATTCCGCCTAACCCGTATACCCACCCTGAGGCAGTTATCGCTGTTTTATGGCAAATGCTCGTTTTTCTAAACTCAAACAAAACTTTCAACAAATCATTACTTCAATGGAATACTTACTTTTGCTTTCTGAAATTACAAGCAAAATACACTCACTGTAAACACTGTCTTTTTAACTTTCAAACCTGTCACTTTTCAGAAATAATTTCTGTTACTATTGTGTGCAACAGCCAACACAAAAGTGCTAATAAAAGAAAGACGAATGCATTCATGTGGCTGAAACTTGCCGCAAAACGGTCGCTCGTTTATTTATTATCGATGTACATAAAAGGATTAAAGAAAAAAAAATCCCCGTTGGCAGCACCAGCCGGAAAGGTAAATTTCTCGTATGTAGCGTAAAGTTTCGAAAAAGAATTTGGCTTGCCTACTACTAAACTTCTTTCTGCAATTTTCGTAGTACCACATGGGTAATTATTAACATAAAAAAAATCTGGTCACGTTCGTTTTTAGAGACCTTTTATCGAGGCGCAAATATTTTGCTAATTAAATTGAGTTGCACGCGTATGGATTACATATTGAAAATCGGCGGATCATAAATTGTTGTAAATATATAAATACCGGTTTCGCCCTTCTCGCATTTGCTGTTTACACAGTTCACAGTGGTAACCACACAAAGGTTTAAATAGCTCGAATAGTTAATTTCAAAAGATTTCCATAAAAGTTTAATCAGCACTTGCTTTGCACTTAATATATACATTTTCAATTTTTTTCTGAACTGTAAGGCCGTCATTTCGATTTTTATTGAAATCGGCTGCTACAAATATTAAGCTGTAAATTTTCGACTTTATTATTTGTCATTCGATTTTTTTTTTAATTACCTCCATTCCCTTCCACTCTCTCCATCACTCTTTCTTCGTCGCACAACGCTCGTGCGATCTGCATTCACATTACGTCGCTTGGTCTTTTGTGCCACCCAGACAATGTTTAACACATCGGTATAAGGGGGCACACAATATAATGTGAACTAGTTCTTTTCGCATAATTAAATTAAATTAACTTGCCTTAATAACTTATAATTTCAAGTTTCAACGGAATCTGTTGAGAATCTTGGCTGCTAGAAGGCAACAGAAATAAAAAAAATTGTATGCCACCCCCTTGTATGGGGAGACCCGCCTGTATGTGGAGGTCCCCCTTAAATCCCTAAAAATATTTTCTTGCACTGCAAATTTCAAGAGGCACCACTTTTGACCTACGTAGAAAATTTCCTCATTCTAGCTCATGTGGTTTGCGAGAAAACTTGTTATGACGCACGAACAAACGGGCGGACGGACGGACAGACAGACAAGTCGCGATTTTATAATTTTTTAGGGTATTGTTAAAAATATTTTACAATATCTCAAAAATGATCTGGTTTATAAGTTCTTTCAAGTAAAGTCATTTAAAACGTTTCCATGAAAAATATTCATTATTTCAGTTGGCACTAAAATAGCGAATTGCGCTTGCCTTCAGACCTTTGGGGGCCGCCATTTTGAATGCATGCATTTGATTTTGGATTATTTTAAATCTTTGTATGCTAGGACCTCACCAATCAATGTACTTTCCCGTTCAAATAGGAGTTTCTCTCTAGACAGGGCAAAATAATTCAATTTTTAAAGAAAATCGCATCTAAAAATATTAGGCTTTAAATTTTTGACTTTTTTATTTTTCATTCAATTTTAATAATTTCCTGCAAAATACAAGAACATAGTACAGAGATTCATAATCTCAAGTTTCATCAAAATCCGTTGGAAAATGTGACCGCTAGAGGGCCACAAAAACATGAAAAAAACGCATATTTAAACGGCCGCCATTTTGAAATTTGCAAATGCATGATCACCAAAATATCAAAGACTGTAGGTGTAAGTAATGTTTATCTAGAAACCAAGTTTCATATATGTCGGATCAAAATTGCGACTTTTAAAAGCCTTTGAAATTTCGACCTTCAACTGGCCGCCATTTTGTTTTTTGCAACCTGACGTCCAGTTTTTTTACGTAATTCTTTAGATACTTATAATTTCTATCAAATAACCGAATTTCATGAAAATCTGTTGAAAGCTTTAACCACTATTACAACAACAAAATTTTGCACGTTTTTTGACCTTTGAGCGGCCGCCATTTTGTTTCTGCCGTACCGACTTTGGATTTTTTATTGTGAAATTCATCACATACATCAATGAACCCTTGTACCAAATTTCATCCAAATCGGAGCTATACTTTGGTCAGAACAGAAATCACGATTTTTCGTCTAAAATGGCCGCCATTTTGTTTTTGCATGGCCGATATAGCTGGTTCACGAACTTAACCGAGATAATTACCCAATACACCTTTCCTGAAAATTTGGTGAAAATCGAAGCAAAATTGCAACCTCTATCGTGGTCACAAATTTCGTTATATCCCATATATATATATATATATATATATATATGATGCTCTCCGCAATAGGTAAATTTCTCTCGAGAAATTTACCTAAAATTGTATGCCACCCCCTTGTATGGGGAGACCCGCCTGTATGTGGAGGTCCCCCTTAAATCCCTAAAAATATTTTCTTGCACTGCAAATTTCAAGAGGCACCACTTTTGACCTACGTAGAAAATTTCCTCATTCTAGCTCATGTGGTTTGCGAGAAAACTTGTTATGACGCACGAACAAACGGGCGGACGGACGGACAGACAGACAAGTCGCGATTTTATAATTTTTTAGGGTATTGTTAAAAATATTTTACAATATCTCAAAAATGATCTGGTTTATAAGTTCTTTCAAGTAAAGTCATTTAAAACGTTTCCATGAAAAATATTCATTATTTCAGTTGGCACTAAAATAGCGAATTGCGCTTGCCTTCAGACCTTTGGGGGCCGCCATTTTGAATGCATGCATTTGATTTTGGATTATTTTAAATCTTTGTATGCTAGGACCTCACCAATCAATGTACTTTCCCGTTCAAATAGGAGTTTCTCTCTAGACAGGGCAAAATAATTCAATTTTTAAAGAAAATCGCATCTAAAAATATTAGGCTTTAAATTTTTGACTTTTTTATTTTTCATTCAATTTTAATAATTTCCTGCAAAATACAAGAACATAGTACAGAGATTCATAATCTCAAGTTTCATCAAAATCCGTTGGAAAATGTGACCGCTAGAGGGCCACAAAAACATGAAAAAAACGCATATTTAAACGGCCGCCATTTTGAAATTTGCAAATGCATGATCACCAAAATATCAAAGACTGTAGGTGTAAGTAATGTTTATCTAGAAACCAAGTTTCATATATGTCGGATCAAAATTGCGACTTTTAAAAGCCTTTGAAATTTCGACCTTCAACTGGCCGCCATTTTGTTTTTTGCAACCTGACGTCCAGTTTTTTTACGTAATTCTTTAGATACTTATAATTTCTATCAAATAACCGAATTTCATGAAAATCTGTTGAAAGCTTTAACCACTATTACAACAACAAAATTTTGCACGTTTTTTGACCTTTGAGCGGCCGCCATTTTGTTTCTGCCGTACCGACTTTGGATTTTTTATTGTGAAATTCATCACATACATCAATGAACCCTTGTACCAAATTTCATCCAAATCGGAGCTATACTTTGGTCAGAACAGAAATCACGATTTTTCGTCTAAAATGGCCGCCATTTTGTTTTTGCATGGCCGATATAGCTGGTTCACGAACTTAACCGAGATAATTACCCAATACACCTTTCCTGAAAATTTGGTGAAAATCGAAGCAAAATTGCAACCTCTATCGTGGTCACAAATTTCGTTATATCCCATATATATATATATATATATATATGATGCTCTCCGCAATAGGTAAATTTCTCTCGAGAAATTTACCTAAAAATTAACACTTAGATAATTATGATTTTCGAATACCCGCCTCAAGGCGGGTATACGGGATCGAGAGTTAACAGACACAATAAGTGTACAATAAATGATTTAACAGAACAATTTACCAACATTTGTTATTTGGCATTCCCCTTTCAAAGGTTTTGTAAAAATGCAAAAAATAATCAATAATTCCCGGAAAATGTTCTGGCATTTGGTTCTGTCATGGGATTATTTACACGGAAATATCGCGAGGATTGGTTCAATATTTAAAAAACAATCACATATCTAATAAAGATTTGTTTGTATATTTAGGCGCCAAAATAATGAAAGAATTGATTTAATAGTTGTTGTTAATTGTTATTTTTGCTGACATTTCTATGTGAGTATTTTCCATGTATTTGAATATCTTTCTAAATTTTTTTGTTTAAGTGAATCTTTTAGATAATTAAATAATTTATTTGCTGTTTGGGGTGGAGGTAAATCAAACAAACTAGAGATCCAGCTAATTTTTAATTATAAATTGTGTAACTAGTCTGACTTTGTTTAAAATATTTATATAGATTGAAACTAGGTGTACTAATAATAAAAATAAAATGTACTTTTTGTTTTGTCACAGATAAAGTTAGATAGTGAGATTCATGATATTGTTACATGTACAAATAATTACATGTACAAATAATTCTGCGAGCTACTGTCGCAATTGTTTCCATCATCATTAAGAACGTCAAAGAATGAATTTACTCGAACCCAACAAGCATGATCAACATCTGCAAGTGACGTCACTCCATTCATGAACTTGCTCGAACCTACCAGGTACCTCTCGGTAGAACATTCGCCCATGTACGAGAAATGGGTGAATAGGTAGAGACCCTATATAAAGGCGAGCTGAATGAATGGGGAGAATAATTCATTCGACCGCGATAAGAACTGCGATAGTAAATTTATGGAGTGTGTTTCGTAATAGTGAAGTAATTTAGAAGACAATTGCGATAGTAAATTTATGGGGTGTGTTTCGTAATAGTGAAGTGATTTAGAAGACAATTGCGATAATAAATTTATGGACAAGTGTTAGATTTATTTTAATAGTGACAATTAAAATTAGTGAAAGTGTTAACTGATTATTGTGCATTAAATAAACACTTTTAACTTAAATTAAAAGACATTGCGTTTTCACTTTCCCGGAACATTAAAATTATTGGCCGCGAACCAATAACACGCGACAATGGTGTCAAGAAGTGCGAAAGAAAAATTTTGAAAGTGAAAATTTGAACATTTTTATAGTGCACAATAGTAAAATTTAAAGAAACATTAAAAATGCCACGAAGCTTAAACTTAAAAATTAATGAATTGACCATGTCGGAGCTTAAGGAAGAGTTGGAACAGCGAAACCTGGCTACGCAAGGTACAAAGGCCACACTGATTGCACGCTTGCGTGACGCGATCGAGTCGGAAGGCGTGAATCTGGATTCGGGTGAGTTCTCAGATGCGGAAAAAGGCGCAGAAGGTGGAGAAGTAGAAACACCAATATCGAAGGAGCCAGAAAATGCGCTAATGCAAATGTTAATGCTGATGTCATCGAGTCTGACTGCGAAGCTAGATGAACAATTAGCGAAGCTAAGCGAACAATCAGCGCAGCTAAATGAACAGACATCCAGTTTAGCTGCGAAGTTAAATGAACAATCAACGAAGCTAAGCGAACAATCAACGAAGCTAAATGAACAATCAGCGAAGCTGGACCAACAAGCGATCGAAATCAAGGCAGACATCACACAGAAGCTGGAGAAACAGTCAACCGAAATAAAAGCGGAGCTCGGTCATCTAAACAAACAAATTAAAGGCGTCGAGGAAAAGGTTTACCAGGTCGAGGAGAGAATTAACCATGAGATCAGCCAGGTCGAGGAGAGAATAAACCATGATATCAGCCAGGTAGAGGAGAGAATCAACCATGAGATGGGAAACATGAAAAAGGAATTGGAAGCAGCAAAGTTAGTAGTAACCTCTTCACCAGCCTCGCTTATAACCGCAGCGCAAAGCACATCCAGAAATGTCCAAGCACCAATATTCGATGGGCAAACGGTCTGGACTATTCACAAAATCCAGTTTGAAGCAGCCGCTAGGATAAATCACTACAATGAGCAGGAACGAGCAACTGCGTTAATTCTTGCTCTAAGAGGCCCAGCTGCCGAGCTTTTGCAGACTATCTCCGTTGAGCTGCATTCAAACCCGGCTGCTATAATGAATGTGCTGGACATGCGTTATAGAGACGATCATCTGAGGCAGATTTACCGGGTACAGCTACGACATCGGATGCAGAAGTCTGGTGAAACCTTGCAGCAGCTAGCACAAGACATTGAGCGACTGACACTTTTGACTTACCCAGCGTACGACTCAGAGCATCGAGATGACGTAGCAGCAGAAGCATTCATCAGCGCCTTGAAGGACAAGGAATTGCAACAAGCCGTGCGGTTAGCTCAAAAGCAAACAGTCAAGGATGCATTGGCTTATAGTTTAAATTTTGAGGCAGCCAAAAATGTGACCCGTACCACTGCCCGGGCTCGTGAGGTAGTGGCAGATAATTGCAGGTGTGAGCGCGTGGGGACTGAGCGAGAGCTGCAGGTGAATGGTGCGCCTAGATGCTGGAATTGCGGGGAAAAAGGGCACCTGCAAAGAGACTGCAAGAAGGGAAGAAGACCGAGCTATTGTCCAGGGTGGTGGAGATCCAGACCGTGTCAGGAGCCTAGAATGGATCATCAAACTGCAAGGGCCAACTTCGGGGGGCGAACGTTGGCTAGGAGTATCGACATACCCAGCACCGTGCCAAGGCAACATCGTGGAGAAGCAGACAGATGCCTTCCTGGTCAAGGTGATGAAGAACATCGCACCCTAACAAACGACACTTGTGCAACCCGCTCGACGATCCGACCAGACCTAGTGGGGCCCCAACTGCTTCACAAGGGCAGAGTTCATGGAAATGCTGAGGCCCTATCTCGTCATCCATGTCCAGCTAACTGCAAGCATTGCCGGCGGGTTGAGGAAAAGGAGCCGCTCGTTGATCTGCGAGTAATAACGGCCGAATTCGATGAAGGTTGGTCATCGGAGGAGATTCGAAATGCCCAGCTAGCCGATGAAGACATTGGACCACTGCTCGTATGGAAGGAGACGACTGGGCGACCTGAGTGGAAGGACGTTTCAACGCATGGCGCAACCCTGAAAAGCTATTGGGCACAATGGAACTCCCTTCAGGTGGAGGGTGGTGTACTCAAGCGGAAATGGGAAACGGCGGATGGCAGCTCCTATAGGATGCAAACTATACTACCCAAAAGCCGAATCCACGATGTGGTAAAGGAAATGCATGAAGGATCCTCGGGAGGCCATCTTGGTGTTAACAAGACCTTAGCGAAATTGCGGGAAAGATTCTACTGGCTCCACGCTCGAGAAGACGTAGAGGACTGGTGTCGCAGATGCACAATTTGCGCTTCCGTCAAAGGCCCAAAGCGACGACTGAGAGGACAAATGCAAACCTATAACGTAGGCGTGCCATTCGAAAGGATTGCTGTTGACATCGCTGGACCCTTTCCTGAATCTGAATGGGGAAATCGATACACGCTGGTTGTAGCTGATTATTTCAGCAAGTGGCCCGAGGTCTACCTCATTCCCAACCAGGAAGCAACTACTGTAGCCGAACAGCTAGTGTTAAATTGGGTCAGCAGGTACGGCGTGCCTTGTGAACTACATTCAGATCAAGGCCGAAACTTTGAGTCACTAGTTTTTAGCGAAATGTGCGAGCAGCTGGGAATACGGAAAACGAGGACAACACCGCTGCATCCCCAATCCGATGGAATGGTCGAACGATTCAACGGCACGCTCAATAAACACCTGGCCAAAATGATTGACGAGAACCAAAGGGACTGGGACCAACATATCCCACTATTTTTAATGGCGTATAGAGCCGCTGAATATGCATCGACGGGCCAAGCCCCAGCCAAAGTCATTTTTGGAAAGACTATTCGTTTGCCAGCCGATATAAAGTTCGGAACACCCCCTGAGAAACCCCAAACGGTCTCGGAGTACGCAAGTGATCTAAGACAACGATTGAACCAGATACATCGGACAGTGCGAAAACACCTCGAATCGGCTACCGATCGCATGAAGACCAGGTATGATCTAAACGCTAATTCTACTGGATTCCAGCAAGATGACTTGGTGTGGCTTTATAACCCGCAACGGCGAAAGGGTAGGTCTCCAAAGCTGCAACATAATTGGGAGGGACCATACCGAGTTACAAAGCGAATCAACGACGTCGTATACCGAATACAGGAACATCGTAAGCCGAGAGCTAAAATGAAAATCGTGCATCTGGACCGTCTTGCCCCATATTACACCCAGGGAGAATTGACTACAAATAGCGACACATCTTTTCGGGGCGAAAAGAACTGAGGTGGGGGCAGTGTTAGTTACATGTACAAATAATTACATGTACAAATAATTCTGCGAGCTACTGTCGCAATTGTTTTCATCATCATTAAGAACGTCAAAGAATGAATTTACTCGAACCCAACAAGCATGATCAACATCTGCAAGTGACGTCACTCCATTCATGAACTTGCTCGAACCTACCAGGTACCTCTCGGTAGAACATTCGCCCATGTACGAGAAATGGGTGAATAGGTAGAGACCCTATATAAAGGCGAGCTGAATGAATGGGGAGAATAATTCATTCGACCGCGATAAGAACTGCGATAGTAAATTTATGGAGTGTGTTTCGTAATAGTGAAGTAATTTAGAAGACAATTGCGATAGTAAATTTATGGGGTGTGTTTCGTAATAGTGAAGTGATTTAGAAGACAATTGCGATAATAAATTTATGGACAAGTGTTAGATTTATTTTAATAGTGACAATTAAAATTAGTGAAAGTGTTAACTGATTATTGTGCATTAAATAAACACTTTTAACTTAAATTAAAAGACATTGCGTGTTCACTTTCCCGGAACATTAAAATTATTGGCCCCGAACCAATAACACGCGACAATATCTTTTACCTAAAGTTATTTTATCTTAGTAATTTTTCTTGCATGCTTTGCTTCTTGTCATTCTTAAAAAAGACAAGCGGTGTTTACATCTCTATAATTAAAACTGGTAAATTCATAAATCTGTCTGTGTAGTCTAGTGGTTAGAGCATGAACGCATAAGCCGAAGGTCCCAGGTTCAAATCTCGTTGGAAGCAACGTGATTTAGTTTAGGGGGTTTTTCGGACAGACTATGAGTGTTCACTCAGTGGTGATATGTACTGATTTAATCATATCATGTCATAGCTGAGCAGGCACACGGGAGCATGGTACTGGCCAAACCAACTTCTGAAAAAATCAATACGGTCATGAAAATGTGATACTCTAACTATCTCTAAGCGAAGGCCCAAGAGGGGCTGTAGTGCTACAAAGAAGAAGAAATTCAGAAATCTTCATAGAGACCAGCGAAAGTGATTTTAGGAAAATAAAATACTTTTTGTAGTCATTTATTCAATATTTTCAGTGCCAGAAAATGGATATTTTATAAAATATTTAACATGTTTTTTGTTAGCAATAATCACGAAAAGTCTGCAAAATGTTATGCAAATTAGCAGCAGTTGTATATATATGAAATGATCCACTTTTTCCGGTAGCGTGTATTCAAAGCTCCAACATCAAAATGTAGGCCACAAATATAGTAACTTTGTAAATATGTGTTCATTCTAATTGTATCTTTTCTTTCTTTTGAAAGTCAATTTCACGCCGGAAATTCACAATGCCTTGCATAATAACTACATTAGTATCGTAATCACAGTTCGAAATTTTTCATAATATCGGAAGTGAAAGTTTGAACTTTGAAAATATTAAAATCATGAAAATTAGATCATGCAACATCCTTCCTGCAAAGTAATTACCCGCCAGGCAAAAATGCGAAAAGTTAAAGATAGTTTCACTGTAAAGCTTCACTACAGTACACTCATTTGGTCGCTTGCTGGCAGAAATAATTTAAAAGCAAGTATAGAAATCAAAAGTTTTTCCTGCCCAAACGGAACAAACGTTCCGTTTTGACTTGCATGTATATCCTTTTCTTCTCTGTCTGCTACTGCTGGAGCCGGAGCTGCTTTTCTTGTCTATTTATTTCTTCGGTGCTTCTGTTTTGAATTTTCCGTATAATCCAAGCATAATATTGTACTGCTGGTCTTCCGGTGATGGTACGAGCATAGTCATGCATAACCAACAAAGTCATAATTATTCAAATGTGATTTATGAGCTACTGTAATGCATTCAACACGAATCATTTGGGCGAGAGTGCTTGGCAGCACAATATTACAAGGAATCCGCAAGGATGGCGAAGAAAAATGATAATACAACGGTTGCATACTATCCTCGTGTTTTGTTATTCAAATGAAGACCATCCTCTTTCGTATTGCAGATACAACTGAATAAGAATTTCCTAGCCTTGGTGTTGTTGTGAAAATATGTTTTATGGATATGACCTGGTGTTAGGATTATTTGCAAATTAATTGCAAAATTTTTCGACTGACCAAAATATGTTTTGCAGGCATATTTCAAAATCCAAATGCTCTTCTCGCTTTTAAATATAGGTCGTCCTCAAGGAGCTTCGAGCTGGATTAATCGAAAACACAAAGCGAATATTCCTCTACTTGAAATGTAAGCCAATCTTAAACCCGCAGCGTTCGTAACATAATAGATAATCCTGAGTAATGATTTCAAAGTTCAACAGTTCCATGGAAACGTGCTCATATCCGATAGATTAACATTTGCTGGCCATTGCATGCCTAATAAGGTAACTCAATAAAATGCATTAATCCTTCAAGCATTCGTTTGTGATTACCTGAACATATTCCGACCACATCCCAGATCTCACGTCGGTACATGTATCGTCGGATCAAAATTAATGTACCGTATGCTATTAATATTGATTACGAAGAGAGATGGTCAAGTTGTTCCTCCATCCGTCTCCAATTGTTCCTGCGCTCAATGAAATTCCCAACGATCCATCTGCAACGTGAAATGTGGTGATTAGCTTAAATGCTACGTACGTTGCCTATAAATTTCTCGTTGATGACTTCATTGCTAGCACAAACGTCTAAACGTGTGTTGCTCACATCATCCTTGCAGCCATTTAGGTTATGTGATTTCAGCAATAATAATTACAGTCCTCAACTTTGGCCTGTAATATCTCGACGTATAATTTACTGGTGCTTACGGCGCTGCTAAAATCGGCCAGCAGTATGTGTCGGGTAATTTGTAACCATTCCTTAGATCGTGTGTCGAGTCCCATCAATCTATTTTTAATTGCAGCTCGTTTTAAGTCAGAATATCTAAACAGCATTAAGTCCTAGTTTGCATGCTAAACTAACTAAGTAATCTGAAAGGCACATATGACTGGTGTCCTGGCCATATGTTGTTCATTCCTATTTCTAACGAGTTGTAATGTCTTGCAAACAAATTAAATTCCAATTGTTCGCTACACTTCCCGTCGCCGGCCTAGTCGTAATTGAGTCATTTCCGTGCAATGCTCCTTAAAAGCCTTACAACCTTTATTGTCACACAGTCAGAACAACTAGAGTAGAGTAGACAGCAAAATGGAGGTTTTCCTCGTGCACGCTAACGTGCACGTACACAGTTGTGTAATAATTTGAAATTCACAGTGAGCTTGTGGCAAAAGTTGCAGGATATTTACATATTAAAACGCCTAATAGTCTTGAAAGTCCTGAAGAATAATATTTGGTTGAAAAGTTCCCACAGAAGTTATTTTGATAAAGTTCACATTGAATAACACCGACTATGAATGTATTGCTTATAATGTCCTTGCGATTTGAGAGGAAAGTTCATGGTATACTTGTTAAAATCTCTGGTAATGTAAATAATGAATTTTGTTAAAAGTTTCCCTGTTGAACGCCACGGGCTTAAGGAATGAAATAAATTTATCGAACATATTCAGAACAAAGGAAGCATAATCGCATTATTCCAGAAAATTGCTCATAACTAATTCTTTTCATATTAAAAAAATTAGCATGGCAGATAGAATTTTGCTTAAAGTTAAAAGTAAGTTGCATTATTCATGACATTGTATAATGCTTTTCTAATAGCTTCAATAAAGCTCAAAAAGTTAAGGTACAAAAATTTATTAATGTTTTAAGAGGAGTGATTACTGACTTCGCCTAAAGGCCATAGGGACCCTGAAAAACCTGTATGACTGATGACAGTCAAATTGTAAATCTTTCAAATACTGAACCTATTGGACCACCAGAGCATAGTACATACATTCACATATTATCCACACCTTTCATTTACCCTGTGTTGCAAACTTTCTGAATTTTCCCAGGGGCCGGTCAGTTGAGCTGAGGCCAATTGCATTCAAAAAACAAAATCAAAAGCAAATAAAATTTTCGACGCACGTGTTATTTTACGCATTTCAGAACGTGGTAGTGTTGCCGGATCCTTATAAGAAACAAAAAGATTGCATAGAAGTTATTAATTCTTTGAGATCTGGTAGTTGTAATGATGTGAAGTGTATCTATTTAAATGTCCGTAGAGGACTGTAGCGATGGGCTGCTGCCTCGGCAAGCGAGGATGTTTTTTTTATTAGGGAGGTGAATGCCCATTTACGCACAGAGTGTAGCACTCCCATGTTCGCAAGAAGGTGACTGGACTACGCACCAAGCACCTCCCCTGTAAACCTGAGAACCCAGCGTGGCACCTTTTGACACATTACTTCGGGCCAGGTCTCGTTTTGTTACGCCGTGAGGCACCTTTAAGCTGGGGGATCCCTCCTCTAGCGGGAGGGAAGAGGGAAAGAGGAATTGCCAGACAAGCGATCCCCCAACCCCAACGCCCCGGGCTGTTGTGAGTGCCTTTTATCTTTTAGGACTGCCCGAACATAGTGTGCCACCGAACATAGTGTTCCATTTGCCAACCAATTCGAGCATCACCACAACTATATTATCCGGGGTGAGCTCTCTCATCTCCCTGTAGAGGGTTCTTCACAGCTCTTTTTGTGGACGCAAAAAATGTGTGGCAGGCATCGTCCTCCTCTCCTGGGCAATAGCAACAAGCGAGGGACCGTGGCTTATGCAGGTATGACTGAAAACACCCATGCCCACTCAAAAGCTGGGTCAGATAAAAGTGAGTCTCACCATGCCTTCAATTTAGCCACGGTTTCACATTCGGGATGAGTCGCACAGTCCACCTTCCCTTCTTTTAATTCACCCAAGACTGTTACCAATTCTTGAGTAAGCGCTGTCTCTCTTCGCGTACAACCATCTCCTTTGCATCTTTTTGTCGGTGCGGATAAATAGAGCCGTGCTCTCTAGCAAGGAGGCCGACAGGTATCACGCTTACAATGGCTTTCATCACCAAATCAGAGACTGTCAGATATGAAAATGAAATCCTCAGTGCTCCTCTTCTCTGTACCTGTGCTAGGCATTTTCGGTAAACCTCCTTACTAAGAGTGTCGCCCCATACCTCTGCTCCATAGATTAGAACTGACCCTACAGCACTCATCAAGAGGTGTCCTCTTGACAGGCTGGGCCCCTCTACGTTGGTCATAAGTCAATCAGAGCCGATACTCCCGTAGCAATCTTATCAGCAGTTGCCCTGATTTGCTCAGAATAATTCATTTTCGAGTCGATCAGTAGCTTCATGTACTTCACCGCTGGTTTCAATTCGATTCGTATGTCTCCAATACTGATCATCCTTACTCTGGGGATTCTTTTTTTTTGTCAAGATGACCACTTCGATTTTCTCCAGTGCTAAATTGAACCCATGATCAGTCATCCAGTCTCTAACTCGACATATCAGTATACCTAGCCAAGGTTGCGCTTGTTCAACGGTGCGTCCAGTGACTAGAGCCGCAACATTATCCACAGAGGTGGTCAAGCGCGACTCATCTATCATTTCCTGTCTCAGTAGCCCATCGTAAGACACGAACCACCGATCCGGACCAAAAAATCGATCCCTGAGCAACACCTGATGTAAAAACCATCCTTTGTTGGCCATGTATTGTATTGTAGAGCAGGCTTTAGTCCTTTAGGTAGTCCCTTAAGAGCCGCAGTAGGTATTCTGGAACTTGAAAAGGGTTCTTCGGCGTATCTAGAATATCCACCCATTTAGCGAAGTTGAAGGCATTCCTGACGTCAAGTGTCACTAACAGGACGATTCGTTGCTTAGTGCGACTATGTGTCTCTGCCTTTTGGACCACGCTTACCACCTCTGCAATCGCAACAATCGTAGAACATCCTGCTCTAAAGCCGTACTGCCGAAGAAAAAGGTCCTCAGCAGCACGAACCTGGGGGTTGCCACACCGGGATTCTTGACTGGGCATGGAAGCTTTGCAAGCAGCCGTGATGGTGCTCACAGTTGAGTTCACCACGTATTGAGCTAGTTGTTCGCTGGTATTCAGAGACTTTCATAGTGTTCTCTCTTTATCCTAGTTTTCCTACCCAAATATTGTTTGTACGTGTGATTGTTTTTATCTAACGCATCCTGCAATTCATCATTGAACCAATAATTTTTTTTGACCGGTCTTGATGCCCATCTATTCTTCCTTGATCTTAATATCCACTTTCACTTCCACCCATAGCTCGTTGCTTATTTGAAGCGATGTATCTGATGGGATGGAATCTTGCTAATTATCGATGGTCCCTTTGAAATATTTTGCCACACAAAGAGTTTTTTGTGGCGAATTTTTCCTAGAATTTGACTTTGCCTAATACGCTTTTAATAGACGATATCGATAGGTTAGTCTGAGGTATAAACGTTGTTGAATCCAAACATGGTTGATCTGATTTTATGTGTTTCCACCCGGCGATACCCAGGACATGTTGGGTATGCGTCAATGTTGCAAGCAAGTCAAATGCATGACTAGATTTCTACGACATGCAAAGTAAAGCAGGCGCTGACCGTTGTCATTTGTTTCAGCGTGGATGCTATATCCTCCAGTTGTTCTCCGATGGAAAAATTCATAGCTAACTTTAGCTTTGAAATCACCCAGAGTTAGTTTTTGTGTTTTATGGGTAATGAGTCGACTAGTTTTTCCAGGTGATTGTAGACCATTACTTTTGTTTCTTCGTCCTTTTTTTCAGTCAAGTTGTGTTTGTTTCTCAGCCAAATTTTGAAGAATTTTGCTTTAATATGGATTGCCCACATTCAATCCTTGACTATCTTAGACTCAACAATATGTGATTTGAACTCACTAGCCACAACAAAGGCCACTCTGATTCCTCACTTTCCAGCAGACTTCCCACTTTTGAAAATTTATTTATTTATTAGCCAAGCAAGGCACTGGTACAAGAAATAAAAATATACAAATTTTGTACGCTAACTCACAATAATTACTTAAAAAATACAAATTAAAATTAATTAGATTGATACAATAAAAATAGGGTGTCAGGGTTGGATACATGATGGGATTAAGATGCTAGGGCATTTGATAGCAGAGCTTTGAAATGGATTCTGGACATGTCTGGGGAGTAATGCGCACCGTGTGAATTAAACGTTTTGCAACATCTATTGATAGGCTCATTATCGGCATAGATTGTGTGGTGCCGCTCTTCCATCAACAGACGAGAGTGCCTAGTGTCTCGCAAGGGCTCATGTACTTTTATTTTATTAGTTAAAAATGGAACATTTATCGAGCCTCTGAGGACATCAAACGCGAAACAGCAGGTTATCGTAATTCTCCGGGAAGCAAGTGATGGCATATTCAAAATTTGCAGCCTGTGCTCGTAGGGGGGGGGGGGGTAAATCCTGAAAATTTTTAGGATCATATAGTGACCTCAATGCAAACAACACAAAACTGTTTTTGTACCGATTCAAGTCTTTCAATGTGGACATGAAAAACAAGATCCCAAAGAAGACAAGCATATTCAAGCATTGGGCGAACTAACGCGACGCACAACGTCTTAGATACCCAAATATTTTGAAACTCTTTGGATCGACGTTTGATTAAGCCGAGTAGCTTATTGGCCCTAGAGATAACTTCATCGTAATGCAATATGAATCGAAGTTTATCGTCCAACATAACACCGAGGTCTACGACGCTGTTCACTCTGTTAAGTTTGTGGTAGTTGAGATGATAATCGCAAGCAAGAACGGAGTTTTTAAGGGAAAAACTTATTACCACACATTTTCCGAAATTCAGAGAAAGTTGGTTTTTTTCTGACCATTCTAAAAGAGAGTTTACCTTGTTTTGAAGGAATGCCGTGTCCTTAGGAGACGTTACTACATTGAATAGCTAAAGATTGTCGGCTTAAAATAGATGGGGAATATCAGACAGCATAACAGAGAGATCAGAAATAAAGATGTTAAAAAGTAGGGGACCAAGATGGCTGCCTTGAGGTACACCAGAGCAAACATTTATTTCTTTGGACACAAACCCTTGAAATTTGACGAATTGGGTCCTATTTTTGAGATATGAGTCGAACAAGTCTAGCAAAGGACCACAGATTCCGAAGATTTTTAATTTGTTTGCTAAAATTTTGTGGTTAACACGATCAAACGCTTTGCTGAAGTCAGTGTAAATCGCATCAATTTGGTTACCTTTTTCCATTTCACAGAGGATACTAGAAACCATTACTGTAAGATTTGTAACTGTTGAGCGATTTTTTCGGAAACCATGCTGTTGATTGTTTAGCAGAGGCTCAATGATGGGCGATATTTTTGAACAGACTATTTTTTCAAAAAGTTTAGGAATTGCTGGCCTCTGTAGTTTTCAACTGATGCCTTATCTTTACTTTTATATATTGGAATCAAATGGGATGTCTTCCATATCGTTGGGAAAATTCCAGAAGAGAGGGATTTATTGAAAATAATATGCAGAGGAAGAATCAATTGCTCTTTACAGAGAAACAAGAAGCGAGGAGGGAGTAAATCAGGACCAGGCCCTTTATTGATGTCAAGTGCCTCTATTGCGTTGGATATATCATTTTCAGAAATGCAGAGTTCCTCGATGGGAGACGCTGAGTTTTCGACTGAAGAAGGTATGTAGGATGAGGAGTTGGTTGGACAGTACACGGATTGAAAATGACTTGCAAAAAATTCGCAGATGTCTACGGGATTGCACGAGCTCAAGTCTTGATACACCATAGAATTGGAAAAACCTTGGGACTTACGTTTAATGTTTACAAAGTCAAAAAACTTTTTTGGATTATGGATAATGTTTTCACCAATTATGTTAACGTACGAATCATATGCTTCCCGAGATTTGAGTTGCAATTCTTTAACCAGCGCATCATATTTATTTTTCATTTCTTGGCTAACGTTGGATCTTTTTTGAATTAGTTTGAGGAGCTTATTCCTTTGGTTTCTTAAATACCTAAGGTCGCCATCAAGCCAAGGCTCAGAGAGCTTATTTTTCTTTTTAATTTTGGGCACGTACCTCTCAACGGCGTACATGAATATATTGTAGAAACAATTTACTGCGTCGTTTGTACCTAACGTTGAAAGCGTACCAGTCCAATCAATAGTATGAAGATGATTGTTAATGCTATCATAGTCAGCATTATGTAAGTCAAAAACGATAGAATTATTGTAAGAAAGATGGTATTCTCTATCCGTAGTGGCTAATTCAAGAGAAATTGTGGAATGGTGGCAGGTGTTAGAAAACAAATGCTCCGCATCGCTAGTTGGAATCACCACAACTTCGTCATACGCATTTGTAAAAATGAGACCTAACCAATTACCATGAAGGTTGGGGGTCGAAGCAACTTGCTGCGAATCATTGCCATACATGGTGCTAATAATGTTGAAGTCTATACTGTCTAGAAAATTGACTGGGAGGAGTCCATTATCAGATGCATCGACAGTGAATGTCAAATTCGGTCGATTAAAATCCCCAGTGATGATTATTATGTCTTCTTCATTGATGGAGGCAGCTAGTGACGATATTATGTCACACGCATTATTGTAAACTTCCTCATTGAATCTTGGAGGGATACAAAAAGCCCCTATATACAAGTTTACATTCGCAATTTTGATACGAACAATTTTATGCTGGTAGGAATTGTTAGAGACAGTACTGACGGGCTCACTGAAAAACGAATTTTGCACTGCAATCAAGACTCCTCCTCCGCGCGATTGCCCAGTGCTATGAGAATCCCTGTCGTCTCTAAAAATTGACCAGTTTCCATCCAGAATCTCTTCATTGACAAAAGACTCATTCAACCACGTTTCAGTTAAGGTAAGAACGTTGAAATGGCATGATTTGGCGTCCAGATAAAGTTTGTTAATTTTCCCTCCCATACCACCGCAATTATGGTAAAAGGGGTTGAGGCGTTTAGAAGTGAGTGCGTTATTGGGGACGAAAAAATTAACGATGTTGCTCTCTAGATCGTTGAAGTGCTGGTATATAATTGCTGATGTTATTCCTAACTCTTCGTGGTATTTGATATAAATCCTACGGAGGGCCCCAATATCTATAGGAAGGCCTTCCCGCTGGATCATAACCATAATGTTTGTCTTTGTTTTGCCATCAATGCACATTGTGTCCGGAGCCTTGTACATGTATGCCAGATAAAGCCTAACATTTTCAAAAATTTTATGATCTCTAAGTCGGGATAAGAGATATTTGCCTTCCATATCATTGCTGGCATTGATTGTGGCTTTCACCACTGGAGGTATGAGCGGGTGCAAAAATGAATTCGTCTCAGGAGATGGTAAGGTGGAGACTTGTACACCACCATGTACAAAATTAGAGTATTTATCCACGGATCCCCTGTTTTCAGCGGCTGAAGTTGAGGTTAAAGAATTTTCGCACTGAACAATGGGGCTGTTTTGTTGCAAATTTCTAATAGTGCTATCACTTGGTGTCTCGGAAGTTGAGTGATGCTCTAAGAGATCATCCGTTGGGAGATTAGGAGGGGAGCCATGACATATTTGATTGGAATCTGGATTAGGATTAACATTAACATTGTTTTGATTTAATGTATTATTACTATTAATATTTTTGGTATTTAGTCTACGTGTTATTTCTTTTACCGAAAATTTATTACTTAAATAAATACTTGGGTGATCTTGATCTTTTTGCCGCTTGCCATTTGCTAAACACCATACCATTCCAGACATACTTTCCATTCTTGGCTCTTAGGTTTGTAAAAAGCCATGCATACCTGCTTGGTATAAAAACTTTGAAAGCGCGTCGATGTTTATTCCGATGCGGTAACTCCTCCACTTTGCAGCTTTGTATTTTGAGATCTCGTTCGAATAACTGCTGCAATCCGGTGGCATCTAGTTTAGTTGATGCTTTTCTAAGATAGAAAATCTCCCAGGATGCTTAGTTGGTAAACTCTAATTTCCTGATTCTGTTTCTCCAGTCATCCTCAGACCAAAATGTGCCCAGTTTAAAAATTTGAGATTGAACGACTGGAACTTGAATCGAAGGTGTTCGTGTAGTGGCATCGACATTTAATTCCAATGTATGATCATGAGCTTCGTGTGTATTAGCACTGATAGGATATATAGCAGTTTTTTGAGCAACTGTAAAGCTTTGTACCTTTTCTTCCAAAGTGGCAAATTGTTTTTGCAGTCCTTCGATTTTTGTTAACACTTGACAAAGGTGTGTATCGTTTGGCTGATGTGGTATTTTATTCGATATATTGGCCAGCAACTCCTTCATCCTGTCTTTGTTCAAAACTTCAGTACTCGGCGGATGTAAATTCGAAATCAGGTTTTTCATCGCAATAAGACGTTGGTCGACTGATTCTAGAGCTCTAATTATATTATTATTGCTGCTTGAGAGCTTTGTAGCAAGTTCATCAAAGCAGGTTGCCATTTTCACGAAGTTTTCATCGTTTGCTCGGGATTTCGAACTATGCGAAATCGCATATCATTCCAGTTAAATTCATTTCCTGGATTACCAGTATGTTTAGTTTAGATTGACTTGCCCATTATAAACGGACCTTAACAGTGACACGGTGGCTTAGCGATCTGACATTCCAGGATCTAATGTCAAATTCTTTTTTCGGTTTCAAGGTCGTTGGCGTAGGTTGAATGAGTTTCAAAGCACTTTTGCAGATTCCGAAACATTGCAGGGTTTTCTAGGAATTGGGAGTTGGCCTGTCGCCCAGTTTACATCCTGGTAGCATGATTATTATATTTGATTCTTTGATCTGGCTAGGAATACTCGCTTCCACCGTGTTACGTCTCATTAAAGGAGATGTAAGAAGGACTTCGTAGCAGCATTGCAGGTGTGTTTACAGTTGCTGGCATTCCTCGGCATTTAGTGTCCCATCATTGGGGAACCAGTAAATCGAATGCGTGTACCATTTGGTCGTGAGACTGACGATGAGGAATCATGAAAGCTATGGGTTTTAGAAATAAGGAGATCACTCCTCCTTTCTCAAACGGGCTTTTGACCGTCTACGGCGGAGTGACAGAATTTTCTAATTCACATTATTATTGCCCTCATGATAGTTCTAGGTTTTGCTTGAGGGATGAAGATTCAAAATGTTTTGTAATAACCGCTATTGTTGCTTTTGGATAATAATTTTTCACCCACATCAAGTATGTTAGCCGGTATTTGTTATTGGTTTGATTGATGTCAATGTTCTTATGTGGTAAAAAGATCAGATTTTTTCGTGGTTGGGAGTTTAATGCCATTGGCGTATAGAGTGTGGGGCTCCCATACTCGCAAAATACTGGGCTGCCTACTGAAATTCTCCTCTGTCAATTTGAGAACATAGCCTGGAACCGTTGGCACTTTACTTCAGGTTAGCTCTCGTTTTGCCCTGCTGCAAGATGCCTTTAAGCTGAGGGATCCCTCTTCTATCGCAAGGAGGGGGAAGAAGAGAATGACGAGTGATTCTCCAGCCCCGACGTCTCCGGTTGCTGTAAAACCCTTTTTATCTTTTAGGAATATAATGTACCACATGTTTCCATTTGTCAACCGATCTGAGTACCACGGTGGCAATACTGTCTGATAGAGCTCTTCCGTCTCCTTGTAGAAGTTTCGTTGCAGCTTGGTTCATTTGTGTGGTAGATATC
Organism: Odontomyia ornata; assembly: GCA_963969285.1. Lineage (NCBI taxonomy): Eukaryota > Metazoa > Arthropoda > Insecta > Diptera > Stratiomyidae > Odontomyia > Odontomyia ornata. Next base: position 64,840,624 of record OZ017742.1, on the reverse strand, counting down.
ATCTTCCTATCCTGGACAAAATTGACAGTGGGGAGGCAACAAAACCCCGTTTAATCCCGCTCTAAACGCTAAAATACGAGTTAACCAATTGATGTTCAGAGTTTCCTATCCAGCTTTGAAATGACAGAACACTTTCTAGCATTATTATCTAGCTTCCAAATGACAGAACACTTCCCAGCATTATAGCGCGTCTGTAATAAATCATCTATTACAGGGCAGCTACGTTTCCCCGTTTTCACTATGCTGGGAATGCGGAAAAGTAGCTAAAGTAGCTATTGATTAAGTGCAGGCACAGGATTCAACAAGGGCAAGTATAAATAGTTGATTTAGGTTACTGACGTAGGTTTTTCATATTTTAGTGCCCCCAGTTCTTTGCCAGTTATCTCTGATATTAAGAGTCGTGTTGAACTTAACACCTTGGCAACCCGACATTTTACAAACTTTTTATCCAGTTTTGCATTCTAGTGATATGCCGTGTTACTACATTTAAATTTTCATCTATAGGCCTTACCGCCCGCTTGAACCTAGAAAGATGAGATTGCAGATTATAGCGTTGGTCACCCAGTACGTCTGCCATCCTTGATTTCGTCTCGTAATTGATCACATAGTACACATGAGCTCAAGACCAAAAACTGGGTCTACTAAACAATTTAATTGCCGCTGCATTTGATATGATTTACCGTAGTGAGCTCTATACTGCCTAAACACAGCAAAGTAGGGTGGGATCCCTGTAGTGGTATGATGCGAACATTCAGACGTACAGATGTATTGGCTTGAGATGAAAAAATGGCAATTCGTTGGTGCATGATGTCATATCTGTCCATCGGTTCACGAAACTTTGCGGATTTGAACTGAGCTCCATTGTAGGGTACCACGTACTCTCGTACTCCGATTACATTCATTCACTAAGAAGCTTAGAGTTAGGACTGTATGCAAGTTTTAGATCAGTTTCATGAGCGAGAATTTTGACAAATGGTCAAGAATCGTGAATCTAGAGTAAAAGCCAATGAGATCGATGTACACGCGCTGAAACACGCGTTTTGGTATTTTGAGCTTGCCTATAAGGGGGTTGAAGAACAGTGTTTAGTGCATTGATGCACTCACAAGTTATGCAGACAACCACGTACAACTTCACTTGCTGAGCCATTTTCGGCCAAAAGAAATAAGTCTTCAGGAGGCGATTGTAACCGCCGTATATGTTGAACAGATGGTCGTGAACTCGTATGATCAGGTTAAGGTTTCAATGCTCAGGCTGCCACAGTTTCCACTGTTCTTCTTCCTGTAAGGGGTCTTCAGTTAAGTGTTCCGTACCTTTGTACGCAATTCCATTGATTATTTTCAAGTCTGATAGCTGAAACAGTTGACTCTGGATGGTGGCTGTCAGCTAAATAGATTTTTCCGATTTAAAGGCAAGATGTTCAGGGTTATTACAAAGGAGCTTTCCCAGTTTTGTGCCAACCTTGTTGTTTCATCAATAAAGTGAGTGTCGAGTATCACGTGTTGACCTCCCTTTTAATGTCAGATCGTAAAGTTAAATAGCTGCAGCCGGATTGGCTTATCAATTACCTGAGAGATGCATGATCTGCAACAACCCTTTGATATATGCACAAAACTGCTTCACCGTCAACACTGCCACCAGATATTCCTGCTCAGAAATAGTGTAGCTCCATTTGGCTGGGCTTAGCTTGAAGGCTCTAGGCACTTCTTAGCCGTCCTTCATACCCTGGACTAAGGCTGCTCTCACTCCATGTTAACTCGTGTCTCAATGGATTGGGAACGGTTTGTTAAAGTCTGGGCTGTATAGCACGAGAGCTTTTGTCAGGCTCTTCTTTAGCCCTTTAAAGGCCCACAAGCCAGGCTTTTTGCACAGAAACTTTCGTTTCTTAAGTAGCTTGTCCGTCAAAAAACATAATTGGGGTCACGTAGTTACGTATGAATTGTTGATATCAACTGCAACTGTTTCGGGATTTTTGACAAGCAGAGGGTGTCTATCGCTTTTGCCTCCATTTTGAGGTTCCCGTGACCTAAAATGTCACCCAAGAACGTAACCTTGGTCATGACTAACTGACTCTTCTGGGTGTTGATGGTTCCGGATATGCAAAATGACTTCTTGAAGCAGGACGATATTCTCGTCCAAGATCTCAGTTATTAGTAATAAGTTATCCAGATATACGAAGACTTCGCTCCAAAGGACCACGGGGGTATAGCCTTATCCATAAGGCATTTCATAGTCTGGAGTGCATTACACAAGATAAAGGGCATGGTCACAAGGTGGTAAAATTGCCAACATCGAACCATGAACGCAGTCTTCTCCTTCAAGTTAAGATCCAATGAGATCTACTTGAATGCATTTTTGAGGACTAAGCCTGTAATAAAGTATGCCTTAGCTAACCAACTTAAGATATCCTCGATGAACGGGAGAAGGTAGGCATCTTTAACTATGAAAACATTTAAGCAGCTCGCATCTAAACACAGTTGGACCTTATTCGGCTTAACCACTAAAGTAACTGGCAAAGCCCATGCACTTTTCGATTGACTTCAGCGTAAAGCGACTTTTCCTTTGCCAGATATATGGCAAGATGTCTCTGCTGAATGAGTTTAGCATTTCATATAACTATAGTGTATGACACCAAGGTTGATCGGTCAAGACCTTCCTTCTCATACAAAGAAAAATCTGTTACAGCTGCGTCTAATTATCACTGTTGATTGGCAACTAAAATGAGTCAGAGCGGTGAAGAATTCGGTATCTGGTCATTGACGATGTCGACCAAGTTGAGTGAATTACTTGTGGATAATGCTGCATTCAAATTAAATCATCGAACGGTGTCAACAGCTAGATAAAGATTTTAGGTCTGCTGAGGTATAATATAAAAATTGAGTGGTATGGTTGTACTGTTAAAGGTGACATCAAACGTGAGTTTCCCTACAATGGAGTGTCAAGTTCCGTTCACCGTGCTCAAAGAGGTGATGTATTGTTGAATTTGATCCATATGATTTTCCAGGAATTCTTTCACAAAATTAACTGGTGTGCAGTGAACAATGGCTCCAGTATCTATTTAGTCCTCCCTCTGACTCTGCAATGTATGGACTGAAGCATATGGATAGACACCATATTTCCATAATCTGTCTTTCTTAATCACATGAAACATCTTTCTTGACTGCCGCACTTTTCTCCAGAAATTTTGCATCTGACAAATTGCTCGTTTTCCTCTAGTTTGCATTACAGGCGCAATCTTTCCGCTAAAAATATGTTGACTCGCTGCCAGATACGAACATAATAAGGCTTTTAATACCACGGACATTTAGACTAATGGCTACCACTGGTGTTTTCCTTTCGGTGGCACTTTGCGCCGGTGGTAGAACTTCTGAAGACTTGTGCTTGTCTGGTGTCAAGGTCAGAGATGGTTCACTAGTTTGGCTTCTTTCCAGGTGGTTTTCTTGGGAGCTGGCCTTGAAGTCTTTCCCTCTGAGCTGTATTTGCGTACTTCGCATGCATATCCGCTTTTCCGCAGCGATAACAGAAACCAACAGCTCTTCTGGACATGAAGACTGCCTCTACAAAAAGAAATTAAATCTTTCGTTCTGATTCGCAAATCACGTGAGCTTCACTATTGGTGACCTGACTTGGCTCATTGCATAAATAACCAGCTGCGACCAATTCTGTAACTCTTTGTCGAACAGTCGTTCACGAGGTGTTCAACAAGAGTCCGTTAATGTTCTCCTCTACTACTTTGGTGCCACTGACGAATCATAACAGGAATGCCATGTCGGGAAAGTCAATAATGGAGAGGTGATTTTTTTTCACCAGAGACAACATTTCATCCTGAAAGAGTGGAACCAACAGCCAATTGTTCAAGCATAGAAGGTCTACCCTGAACGAGGCAATTACCCCTCTACAAAGTTGAATATAAAGCTGTATCTTATCTCAAATAAGCTTGTATTGTTTAATCTCAGAAAATTGTGCCAACAGTGTGTCCTTTAGTCAAGACTATCACTATTGTGCTACAATTGTGAAGATTCTCCAATACGCTTCAAATGCTAGGCATTGTTGCAGTGAAATAAAAACTCCCACCAGAGCAATTGAGTCATCTGACAACATTTCGTTCATCAGAGCCTCTATCCTGGGGATAAACATTTCCACAGATAACGACTCAAGTTTTCCACTAAAGTGCAAGTTAAAGCTGCTTACCAGAACCGGTATCTGTAAAGCCTTTAAAAAATTATTTTTATTCAGCAGGAATCACAACACAGGAGGCGCTACTGGCCTAGAATCATATTACTGGTGCAGAGTTAGTAGTCTAGTGCCGTTGGCTTTGTGGCAGAACCAGAAAATATGTGTCCAAAATCCGTCGATTATATTGTACGAGCGGAAATGCCTCAGTTTACAATTTTTGTTTCACATGGTTTAGTTGAGTGACATAATATCTTGAAGGGTCACCGTTTCTAAAGTCCTCTTACTTGATAATAAAGGTTCACGATGACTTTTTTGTACCACTCCCTGAGTTATAGGAAGCAAGCCACCGCTGTTTGAACAGGCTGCTGGCATAATGGGCAACTGTTCAAAGACTGCATCAGATTATTCAGACACTGTCGGTGTAGCAAAGTTCCAATCAGCCGTTGTAAACTAAATCTCATGTAACATTGCCAAAGTAGCAGAAATAATATGAATTAGTTAAAACTGTACAAAGTAGTGATATGCCTCTAAATTTTTCACACTGTAGCTTGTCACCCCTTTTGTGGATTGGTTCCATTAGTTTGGCATATGAGTTTGTTGCTAAATTTGCTGGATGACTTTGTAAATGGCTTTCTGAATACCGATGGCACCATATTTAATAAGCACCTCTAGAATCTCATTATGCTATTCTTTTGAACCTTCATGATGTCCTGGTTTCCCTACCTGAATATAATTTAAATACCTTTTTTATCCAACGCATTCTTGCACTCATCATCAAACCAATCATGTCCTTTGCGCCGGGTTCGATATCCGATAGTGTGATCTACCACGGTCTTAAATGTTGCTTTAATTTCTACCTAGAGCGAAATGTCTTATAGGATAGGAGTCGGCTGGTTGTTGAGTGTTTTCGTAAAATTTTTCACCACAGATGACATTTGAACCCTTTAAATGTCAAATTTCTGTAAAGGACTGATCTGTAGAGGATTATAAGCCTTTGACATACGACATCGATACGTTGATTTGATCAAGCTATGATCTAAGTTATAATTAGCTCCTCGGTATGTACGAGCATCAAATATACTCGAGGTCTATCTTTGTTGGCTGAGAACATGATCGATCTAATTTTGTGTGTTGCCATCCGGTTATATCTAAGTCATCGTACGTATGCGTCGATGCAGGAAATAAGTCGAACGTATGACTGGTTCTCTGCTTTACGCAAAAGTAGCTATCCTACAGTCACTCTCCGATGAGAAAGCTCATTGCCAACTGTAGCGTTGAAATTACTTAGAACTATTTTTATATAATTTGTAGGCAATGAGTTAACTAGTTTTTTCAGATGATTGTGGAACTTTTCCTCATTTCTTCATCTTTTTCTTCATTTAGGCTGTTATCCGCCGAATTTTGCTGATGTACGGATCGCACATATTTGTTCATTGACTTCTTTAAAATCAGTAACGTGCTATTTGAACTTCGTGTACAGAATAAAGGCCACTCTTAATTTTCAGTTTACAGCAGGCTTCCCACTTTTGAATATTAAATGCGAACTCATGTCTTAAGTATCACTTCCTATCCAGTTTGTTTCCTGGGTCACCAGTATGTTTAATTTATATTTATTGGCCTTTTGTAAAATGACCTGAACCGTGCCAGGGTTTTTTCAGTGATCTGACATTCCAAGATCCAGCGCTATAGTCCTTTTTTCGATTGCGAGGCTTGTTTTGTAGTGAACTTAATATATTAAGTGTCCATGAAGGACTGCAGCAATGGCCTGCTGCCTCAGCGGAAGAGAATGTTGAGAACCGCCAAGATTTGTCTGGGGATGCGTGAATGCGTTGGCAAGGTAGTCGTGCGGCGGATTCTTTCCCCCTAGCACAAGGACCCACTAAAAAACAATTTCGCATTCACGAATTAAATATAGTAACATGCCGATTGACTGGTGTCGAGGTCGAGGTAACCTACTAAGTGCTAGGAAGTTGCTGGTTCAGAGAACAAATTGGGCCCGGAGGAAACGGATGGACTTACAGAGACTTCGTCGTTACTGACGATACTTATGACCCACAAATAAGGGTGGGGCATCCAGATGGAGCGGTGCCACCTCGCCCCCTCTCAACCGGATTAAGATCCTAACGTAGACGTGGCCAGGTAGTTCTCATTTGAGTGAAAAATTCATACGAAAGTAAAAAAGTAAAGTATCACTCTTTCCCTCAAATGAGGAATAGAAACGTAATCAATTTATGTAAAGAACATGCGAGCGGAAGGTCACTCTACCCGGTTAGAGCCCCTGTTAGGCAATAAAAAAAAGAAGAGCGCGCCCCATGGCTAGTCCATGTTTGCGGAGGAGCCTGCCATCTTTGCGGGTCCTATACCCGGTCATGTCGAAAGAAAGGGAAAAACAGAAGCTTTCAATTTTATTTATAAAACATGTTTATTTCAAATTCAATTTTTGAACACTATAACAAAAAGAACTTTTGCATCTTAGAATGAATTTAATCAAAATATTCATTAACTTAGCATGGAAAAGTTGAAAATTATATTGCTATAAAACAGATGGGAAATAGAACATAAACATAATCAACGATGCAAGCGATTTAGATGAATGATTCTATCTGCAGAAGCCATAAAAAAAGAAATTTTGTGAAAAAAAATTTACTCTATTATCCCAATTACGATTGCCAAAAATAGTATGCCATCATAAAGGTTGGTTGAAAAAAATATAAATATGTATGAATTCAGAGGAAAATAAACGGGTACTTACTCTCATCTTCCCCGGGTGCTCGCTGATACTGTGGGTACAGCCTTTTTTTGTGCAAGGGAGGTGAATGCTATTTATGCACAGAGTGTGGGACTCCCATGCGCGACTGGACTACCCACTAAACACCTCCCCTGTCAACCTGAGAACCTAGCCTGGAACCGTTTGACACATTACTGCGGGCCAGGTCTTGTTTTGTTACGCCGTGGGGTGCCTTCAAGCTGGGGAGTCCCTTTCCTAGCGGGAGGAGAGAAGGGTAGAGGAAATGCCAGAAGAGCGATCCCCCAGCCCCAGCGCCCCCGGCTGCTGTGAGTCCCTTTTATATTTTAGGACTGCCCGAGCATAATGTGCCACCTGGTTCCATTTGTACACGCAAAAAATGTGTGACAGGCGTTGTCCTCCTCTCCTGGGCAAAACCGACAATCGGGAGACCGTGACTTACCGATCTTGTGCAGGTAAGACTGAAAACACCCGTGCCCGCTCAAAAGCTGGGTCAGATAGAAGTCAGTCTCACCATGCCTTCAATTTAGCCATGGTCTCACATCCGGGATGAGGCGCGCAGTCCACCTTTCCTTCGTGCAATTCCCCCAAGACTGCAACCAATCGTTGAGCGAGCGTTGTCTCTCCTCGCGGACAACTATCTCCCTCGTATCCTCGTTTTGGCGCAGGTAAATAGTGCGGCGCTCTCTAGCAAGGAGGGCGACAGGTATCACGCCTGCAATCATTCTCACCGCCGAGTCGGAGACTGTAGGATACGAAGATGCAATTCTCAGTGCTCCTCTTCTCTGTACCTGTGCCAATCGTTTTCGGTTTACCTCCTTGCTGAGAGCGTCGCCCCACACCTCTGCTCCGTACAGTAGCACTGACCCTACAGCACTCATCAAGAGGCGTCTTCTTGATGGGCTGGGTCCTCTAACGTTGGCCATAAGTCGACTCAGGGCCGATATTCCCGAAGCAGCCTTTCCAGCCGTTGCCCTGATTTGCTCAGAGAAACTCATCTTCGAGTCGATCAGTAGCCCCAGGTACTTCACCGCTGGCTTCGATTCGATTCGTATATCTCCAATGCTGATCATCCTTACTCTAGGGATTCTCTTTTTTGTCAAGATGACCGCTTCGGTTTTCTCCAGTGCTAAACTGAGCCCGCGAGCAGTCATCTAGTCCCTCACTCGGCGCATTATCATACCTAGCCTAAGTTGCGCTTGTTCAACGGTGCGTCCGGCGACCAGAGCCGCAACATCATCCGCATAGCCGACCAAGCGCGACTCATCTGGCATCTCAAGTCTCAGTAGCCCGTCGTAAGACACGTTCCACAGGTCCGGACCAAGGATAGATCCCTGGGCAACACCCGATGTAATTTCCATCCTTCGTTGGCCCTGTGTCGTGTCGTAGAGCAGGCGTCGGTCCTTTAGGTAGTTCCTCAAAAGCCGCATTAGATATTCTGGAACTTGAAAAGAGTTTTCCAGCATGTCCAGAATATCCACCCATCTAGCGGAGTTGAAGGCATTCCTGACGTCGAGTGTCACCAACAGGACGATCCGTCGCTTGGTGCGACTATATGCCTCTGCCTTTTGGACCACGTTCACCACCTCTGCAATCGCATCAATGGTAGAACATCCTGCTCTAAAGCCGTACTGCCGAGGAGATGGGTCCCCAGCAGCACGAATCGCGTCAGTGAGTCTTCCCTTGATGAGTTTCTCTAGCACTTTCCCAGCCGTGTCTAGCATGCATAACGGGCGGTATGCAGACGGCGATTCGGGATTTCCCTTCCCCTTGCTGATCAGCACGAGCCTCGCCACCTTCCATCGTACCGGGAAAGCCCCGTCCCGTAGGCAAGCGTTGAATGTGCTGAGCAGCAAGTCAGGACAATGGTGATAGACGAGCCGCAACACCTCAGCTGGAACACCATCTCGACGTGGAGCCTTCGTCGCTTTCAAGGAGAGGACTGCCTCCTCCAGTTCCAGCTGTGTAAAGAGTGAGTACTCGACTGCTGTTTCACCATGGACAGCGTCAACATGGACGGGATTGGCGGGGAAGATTCCCCACAATATCGCGTACATCTTTTCTGCGTCATGCATACAAGGCTTCCGTAGGGCACCAAGTTTCCCCATGACCAGCTTGTAGCCAAGGCCCCACGGATCCTTGTTCACATTGTCCACTAGGTCTCGCCAGCAGCGAGCCTTGCTACTGTTGATCAGTTTGCGAAGGCATTTCCTGGCCGACTTATATGCTGCCACCTGGTTGGATGCCTCGTCACGGTTCCGCGCCCGTTGAGCCTCACGCCGAAGCTTGTGACACCCCCTCCGCTTTTCAGCGATTTCAGTAGACCACCAGTACACTGGGGGGCTTACCGTGCCGGGGTCTTTGACGGGGCATAGAAGCGCAGCAAGCAGTCGTGATTATGCTCATAGTAGAGTTCACCACGTCTTCAGCTGCCAGTTCTTCCGTCCCCCCGGAGCTCCCTGCAGCGGCTCACCTGCTGTGAGAACCTTGACGAACCTCTCGACGTCCATTCTTCCAATGTTCCATCCAGTTGTAGAAGGCCGAGAGCACGGACGTCGGGAGATAGCATCACTTATCTCAAGCAAAATGCACTGGTTATCACTGGCTGAGTAGTCCTTTAATACTTTCCAGTTGTGTATCCTCCGTACTAAGGACTCCGAGGCGAATGTCACGTCTGGTATGGTTCCCTCACAGCCAATACGGAGGAAAGTCGGCGTATTTCCGGAGCTTTGTACGACGATGGCCGTCCTGGCCGCCATTTCCAGGGTTCGTTTTCCCCGCGCATCCGTCTGAGGCATGCCCCATTCGATAGCTTTAGCATTGAAGTCGCCCCCAACGAGCACTTTACCCTCTGCGTTCGAGACAGCGCCCTCCAGAGCATTGAGCTTGGCTTGGAAAGATGATATCGACTCGTTAGGCGTTAGGTACACACTAAAGAAGGTGATCCCTGAGCACCGAACCCACACGAAACCATCCCCCCGTCCACAACTCTCCGCTTGAAAGTCACTGTTCCGAACCCAGATAGCTTCAGTACCAGTTTAATATTTGGTAGTCTAAATTACATAAATGAGACAAACGAAAAGGAGGCATTCCAACCTTCTGTGATGAAAATTGTAAATGTCTTGTTGGAAAGTTGACCCTCATGTTTATTGCATCATTATTATTGAATTTAAGCCAGTCAATAATGTTCGTATTTCAACCTTTTATAATGTATTTTTATTATTCGTACGATGGGAAAAACTTAACTTTGAAAACTGATTCAAAACTCAGCAAATTTACTAACGACCAAAGAAGAAGACTAGTGATAATTTAAATGTGAACCATGCTGTCGTCTTAAACAGTAAACATCCCACTTGAATTGCTTCTAGCACATGTAGTTCGTTGTATTTTAACGACGTATACACATTAATTAATTCTTTGTCTCTTTCTAACGCTTTGACCTCGCGTTTTTTCGTGCCAACTCAGTTTTGATCGAGTTGTATCGAGTTGTGGTTAAGTTTCTCTAATAAGTGCCGCCATTTGTGTATTATTGCTGGCTTCTACGTCTCTGCGACGTATATTTAGGCTTTACGTAACTTCCGAGGATTTTGGTTAGTATACGTTTGTGTTATTTTCAGATGATTACAGATTATTTTGATATGATTGTACACTCTTACAGCTGATTTATCATCATGGCGTATTCTAGATTGCTGACAGTGGAAGAAATTGAGAAAGCTTTGCAAGAAGAAGATGATTATTTGGCTGAGGATTCAGCTTCAGTCCAAAGCGATTTAGAGGAAGATTTTGGATTAAAATATAATGCTTTGGTTCAGAAACAAACTGAATCTAGTTCACCTGAGTCCATTCCTCTATCAGGATCCATCAACTACACCCGTACGATTCATCCCACAAGGTTAGAATGGTCATATTTGGCTGAATTCAAAGGGACACAACTCATATAGAACAGCAGCTTCAAATATTGTCCGCAGTTCAAAAGGTTCAGCGCGAAGTTGTAAACACATGGTTGATCCATCAGAGTACTTCAAGCTTTTTCTAACGGATGAAATAATCGGTGAAATTGTTCAATGGACAAATATTGAAATGGGTATCAAACGCTCAAAACTCCAAACCGTTTCTGCGAGTCAAAGGGATACTAATATGATCGAGACCCATGCAAAGATAGGTTTGAATTCTTGATCAGGTGCCTAAGAATGGACGATAAATCTTTACGAGCAGACTTGAAGAAAGATGATGCCTTTATTCCAATGAGAAAAATATGGGAACTATTTATTCATCAATGCAGAGTTAATTATGTAGCAGGGACAAATGTAACCATTGATGAACAGCTGACATTTCAGGGAAGATGTTCCTTTCGCATGTATATTCCCAACAAACCGGACAAATATGGGATTAAATTCCCCATGATGTGTGCCTCTGCCTCAAAGTATACGATAGATGCGGCCCCTTATACGGGGAAGGCAACCAACACAGGAGGATTACCACTTGGTGAATTCTATGCTAAAACGCTATCAAAAACCATTCATGGCTCTAATAGGAATATCACTTGCGACAACTGGTTTACCTCTGTACCACTTGCAAAATCTTTACTTTCTCAGCCATATAAACTTACCTTGGTTGGAACCATTCGTTCCAATAAACGTGAAATACCAGACGACATGAAACACACATGATCCCGTTCAAACGGAACGTCCATGTTTTGTTTTAATGGCCCACTAGCGCTGGTTTCCTACAAGCCTAAACCTTCGAAAATGGTTTTCCTTTTATCATCTTGTGATGAAGAGGCTATTGTGAATGAAGAATCCGGCAAACCAGACATGATAATGTTTTACAATCAAATAAAGGGAGGAGTTGACTCCTTTGATCAAATGTGTTCTAACATTTCATGCAGGCGGAAGACCAACAGATGGCCGATGACAGTATTTTACGGAGTTTTGAATATGGCTTTTGTTAGCTCGTTCATAATAGGCAGGAGAAATTTTATGAAAAAGTTAAGTTGTGATTTGTCAAAAACTTGGATGGAGCAACAACTGAACGCTCCCACCTTGAAGCGGAACCTCCGCGAAAATATACAAAATATTTTGATTGAAAAACCATCGCCACCAGTGGAGGTTGATGATGAAGGCGAATCATCAACAAAAAAAAAAAACGACGCGATTGTTCATTCTGTTCTTATAAGGAACGGAGAATGTCCAAACTTTTATGCCACAAGTGTAGAAAGCCAGTTTGTGGCAAACACAAAGTTGATGTATGTTTGAATTGTACCTAAGTTCGTTTAATGGTTAATATTAAATGACTGAGTAAAAAATTTTTGATAAAAATACAGTTTTTTATTTCATTACTTAATATTAAATTTAGAAATTTTTAATTCAAGATATAAAAGTTCTATTCACTTGACATGATAGAGCAGTCTTTGTGCACTACGTCTGAGAGACGTATGATTAGGCTTAACGTACTACTAGATAAGATTATGCTTCTATGGTTAACTTTTTTGCTTCAAGATGCGAGACTTTAGAAACATTTGTTAAAAAGTCAACAGCATAAGCGGTGGAATTTAATGCAGGATTGTGTAATGATTTTCCGTCTAAATTCACGAACGAAGTCGGAACCGACCTCTCTTCGGTTCTAGACGTGAAGTCAGAGTCGTGTCAACGAATGGTACCAATCAGTCAACCAGTTCGGGCACCCATTATCCATTTCGCGGTGGCTGCATGTCGGCCAGCTAGATTGGAGAGGATTTCGGTCGCAGGTCTTAACATGGATTACGCTCAATTACGTATTTCAGCCAGCATTAAGTGGCCGTTTCAAACACGTTGAAAACACGAACATACGGAAGAGAAACCTACTTTACTTTATTCCGTATTTCTTCATTATTCCAGTCAATTAAAAAAAACTACATTCTATTTCGCTCTCCCGACTTTCACCGACGCGGTACCGAAAAATATACTACGTTAATTCGAACCCGAAGAATGCTACGCTAAGAAAAAACGACAACGCCAACAAAGGTACCGCGTACCGCACGCGACGCGAAACCGGCATCAGCGGATTTGTCAAAACCCTACCCTCCTCCCGGCATACTTACCATGCACTCCCACTGCCTCTGAAAAAGAAGGGCCACTTTAAAGGAAAGTCGTTTTTTTTTCGTTTAGAAATTCATGTTATTATAAATCATATTATAATATAGCATTGTTCAAGCAATATTACTTGAAAAATTAGGAAAAAAGTAATTCGATTTCTTCCAGATAGCCCAAAAGACTAGTTATTAAAAATTAATTTGCATCAACAAATATTATGACAAAACCGTTTTAAGCAATTAATTAACATGCGTGAAGCGAATGAAATGAATTTTGTCCTAATTGGATTGCATATAATCTCGTGCCATACTGATGTAAAGTTCAATCTTGTGGAAAATATGCATGCGTAATTATTAGTATTTAAAGAGATCGTTATTACAATTTTATGAAAAATAAAATCCTTTTCCATAATTCGATACTAATATGGTATCTCACTCACTGCGACTTCTTAGAAAGAGATTAAATACATTTTTTTTTCTTCTTTCAGATATGGAAATCAATCCACCAGGATTAGATAAGCATGCTTAACCTCTTTTTATAATTTTGTCAAATTTATTTGTTTTGTCGATAGTTTATCTTACTAATCAGGAATCATAGTGAACAATTCTTAATATAGTTCAGTGTTTTCATTGATATATTGATTTGAATGATATTTTCGAAATTGATTCATATGATACTAAGTTTTTTTTTTTCTTTTTGTATTGCTGATAAAACAAAGTATTTGGTTAGGATACTTTGTCCTTGATAGCACATTAATACTTTTATTGTAATCAGATTAAGTAAAATCTGTCAAAATAATAATCAACTCAGTTGATCAGTTGATTTTCTGTCCTATCTTTAAATCCATGGATATACCACACTAAGTAGTTAAATTGTGAAGAGTAAAGATCATACTCTGATGCATGCATTGCATCAATTTAGTTTTTCCCTAGTTACGCTAATACTATGTAAAACATATATTTCATAGGCACAAATAAAAATGTTCTTTGATCTCACAGTGGAGATCATACAAATAGCAGCTGCTGTTCTTAGGCTATGATATCGAAATGAACAATTTTGGATTGTGTGCATGTGCGGGAATGGTTTAAAATAATGCTAAATCTCTACTACTTCAAAACTAATTGTACCTTCCGTAACTTGCACCACCCATGCCAGTAGAGGCAGTATTTCTGTTATTGAACGAAGACATTGTCGATGACTGTTGATATCCCATGCCACTGCTAAGCGCAGGTGCGTTTAGATTTAAATTTGATTTACTGATGTTTGAGTTAACGTTTCCACTGCCACCCATCCAACTCTCCAGTCCTTCCCAGGGCTGTACGCTCTTCTTGACCCTCAGAAGCTCCGTGTAAATCGGAAAATAGGTTAGCTACTTCTTGCATTTTGTCACGCCTAGTTACCTCTTTTCGTATTCTGTTTCCACTCATGGCCTTATTCTCACTGCTACACGAACAGTATCAATATCCAACATCGCCAAAAACTTCGTTTGTCACTGCACTTCAAACCCGGCTTCAATTAATAAACGAAAGCACCTTTTCAGTATATCAAAAGATAAAAATAAATAAGAGTCTAACGTAGTTTTCAATAAATTAACAAACAAACAATAAATAACTACGAGAAATTCAATATTTATAATCACAGAAATATAACATGCCCTCCGTTAAACTCATTGCCGGTCATTTTCAGTTTTCTCCTTAACCTACACCCGTCATGTGGCTGTCAACTCGACTTTGACATCCCATGACAAAACTGACGTGGGATGGGAAGCCGTCACGATGGACACGAGATGGAAACCCACATCGCAGCAAGGTGTATTAGTAGTGGTCGCCAGCGGCGTCAAATGATTCATTACAATTGTTATCGACAGATCGACACTAATGTTGTACTCTTCATGAGACACATTCGAACTATTTAATGTCGCGAATGATGACAAGCTGACGAGTCGATATTGTTGTGAAGTGGGTCGCTGCAGGACTATGAAGTTATCAATTGAAGCTGATCATTTGCATTCAGCAATGCAACTATTTTGTCAATCATGAATGATTAAATCTCTGTTGTTAATATGCACTTTTATTAGACGAAAAATTTTCAAAGATTCGTCTTTACAGCCCACTCAAAAAAATGTACGTAGCGAAGGTTGAAACTAGCACTTGAACTATTTCTGCTAGTTTTAATGATTTTAATGATTATATTATTTAGCAGCCACAGCCATTCTAACGTTTTCACTGATAAAAGCTCACACGCAAATGCAACGATATAAATATAAAAGAAAAATCTTTTCAAGTCACTTGAACCATTAAGTGTGAATAAAAAAAGCGAGTTTTAATTTTAGTTTAGTTCTTCTTCTTTTTGTGTGCCCTTGATTCGATGAAATACTCAAGTTTGCACACACTCAGTTTGATTAACTGATTTTCTGCACATAAATGGTCGATGCAGTAATTTCGGATGCGTTTTATTTACTCCTTAAAGCGTTCCATTTTATTATTAGCACTTTTCACTTTTCTGCATTTTTTTCTCTTACCGATCTACGCAAGCACCCGCTATTATGAGTAATTTATGACCACGCAAATATAAGATGCACAGATATATAACGGGAAACGGACGAGATGTGTGGATGACAAAAAACAGATGTGATAATGCACTTTCTCTTTAAAATTCCTTCATTTATTTTCGATCGCGGTCAACAATCATTCAAACGGACGCTGAGATTCTCCAAATGATCCATAACATGCCGGTTAATGTAGTCGTCATTTGAACGCAACACCAATCTAGGAAAGGTGGCTACAAAAACAAAACTCAACTACTCTATCGATTTATGTCATGATTTCTACTGCAGACATAATTGTTGGCTATTATTGATGAAAGTTACCAAGGAACCATTCACGCAAACTTTCCCACTGATCGTCGTGGACCCCCCGCATTCTCAATCGGCTTATTTCTCAATTAAATCACGCTTTTTCGAATCGCCCGCGGATGGGCAACCGTCGCGACCAATTTCAATTCAAGACTCTCCTAATTTACTTCTTGAGGATCGCATTTTCCCGACGTGCTCACCATGCCATTTAAAAGCAGACTTGTCATTTGTTGCTTGCCGTTATCTTACGGGACGGCTCAAAAACCAGTCGACGAGCCCCCCATCTACTTTCCATGGTATTGCGAAAGTGCAGTCGTGAAAGAGTTCCATTGGAATGGGGGTCGTCGTGTCCAGATTTCAATCGCAAATTAAAATGATGAAGACTATTTTAAATTTACAATTGAAAATGAAACCATACAGGGTGGTGCCTTCAAGTTACGGCATCTCACCTCTAGCGGGAGGGAAAGGAGGAAGAGAGATCGCTAGGAAAGTGACCCACCAACGTTCCCAGCTGCTGTGAACCCTATCATCTTATGGGACTGCCCAAACATATTGTGTTTCATGGTTCCATTTTCCAACTGATGCAAGCTTCTCCTCAATCAGACTATTTGGGGAGAGCTCTCCTGTTTCTGTTTGACCTTAGGTTAAGGATAAAATATAAGATGAACCAGTCTTCCGCCCGGGTAATGTTCTTCAACCATGAAAGATATCCCATTTTTCTTTACTTTCAAATTATGATTATATTTATGCGGTATATATTTAGTAAACAAATGTTGAATTTAAAAATTCTGAAAATTGACGATATGAATAAAACATTTATAGTTAATAAATTGTGAGAAATTAATTTTGCACTGTCATCTGACTGCAAAATAAAATATGGATCTCCACTTTTCCCTCTAATTAAATTTTCTGTGCTTCTAATACGCTTCCATTGCAACTCAAATCTTTGTGATGTGCAAATATATTCATTTAGAATATTTAATTACATCTTACTTTTGCCTGTTCACTAGTTGATACAAATTTCATAGTCACTACATACCTCATATAAGCTTGTGTCTTATAAGCCGAAATTTCCCTGACATTTTGAAAGCACTGCAGATTAGTTTACCCTATATTATAAGCAAGAGTATATCCAAATAAACCTTCCTCAAGTAACAGAGGAACATATACAATCCTTGTGAGTAACTCTGATGGAGTTGCACCGACTTTGTACATTTTGAACTCTCATAGTAACTGCAATATTTACTTTATCCTGATGACGATGAAAACGACTCTCGTTTCCAACGAATCCACTACTACTCACGTATGAAATATTTAAAACCATTTCTCTTTGTCACTTGTTGTCATGATAAAGTAATTTACTATAGCGACAAGAATCGAATTTAAAGACATACAGAGCGGAATGGAAGATGTTTACTTGCTCGCATCAAGTTTGGCTTTCCCAGTATTATCTTTCAGGTCGTTATGTCTCATCTCATCATGCCAGTGCTATGAACTTGCATTGAAATGTTGCCGTAACATTTATCATGTCCTTTACTTTAGGTAACCTTCGCTCCCTGCTGTCTTTTCCGTTCGGAAAACTCAAAAGTTCATTTCAGGAAGCGAATATAGTTGTTGGGCTCCATCATAAATTGAGTTGGAAATTTCGCCTGCGTTAAGGACATATAAAAGCCGAAGCTGAAGCCTTCAATAATTTAAATCAATTTCCGGGAACGACTGTTTCACGCTTATTCCAGCACTTGTATTAAATTTCTTCTGAGAAATTCTGGAAGGGATCAAATGACGTTGTACTGAATGCTTGGTTTAAGGTAAATTAGATGAATTTGGATCTGATGAAATTTTTGTGGTTGGACTGAAAGTTATTGCTTCAGGTATGTAAATGAAAAGAAGCCTTTACATATTCCATAAAAAATCCATTTAAATTGCCATAAAGCAATAAAATTAAAGCTAAAATGCATTTCAGAATGAACCCATTTAACATGCATTCCATTTAAGACCGATTTCCAAAATGCTGTCAAAACAATGTCTAAATGCGAAGGTTGTTGTCAAAAGAACAAACTGAAGAGATTTCTTCAACATGCTATTGACCCAAAGTAAATCTTACGTGTTTTAGGATATCCTGTCAGCAAGTAAAGCAGATTACTTTTGTATAGGATTGGACAAACGACTATGCCCTTATTACCTCAATCTAATTTACTCGTTTTAGGAATGGTTTGTGGTTGTCTCAACTCGTTCAATTATTCTTGTTTTTGTGGCTGTCAACTTACACAAATGGAAATCCTGCTTGAAATGGCACAAATGATTATTTTCAGTTTTTTCCCGCTACGTAATTATATTTGACTTAGAATGACTTTCATTAATTTGCTTTTCTCGGTTATTCTAATTTTGTTTCTGGTTTTTATGGATATACTGGCATCGTTTTTCAGGATATTTTTGTCCTTTTTTCGGGGAAATTGTCCATGAAGCTTTACATAGCGGGCTGTTCATGAGGTAAAGTTGATAAATCTTCATTAGGGGATATGTCCATATCTTCCGTATCAGGGAAATGTTGATTAAGGACATCATGTCAAAACCATGAATGATGTGGTATTCAAAATAAAATTATTCAAAATATTTATATGTGCTAGATCTTGAAACACAATACGTTACTGAGAAATAGAAACAATGATTGCTGCATTCATACTCGTGTTATCCATCATAGAATAGCAATGTAAACAAACGAGTATGGCGACCAAATTATAGTAAATGGTCTTAAATGGTCACATTGGGCTTGCTAGTTCTTAATGATGAGATAACTGTATCAACTCCCACAGTTATGTTATCAAATAATACTTACACCTCCTTGTGGAGGTTGCTGAAAGCTTCTACTTTCCGTATCCCGTGCTTTATAACGGATTCGAAAGTAAGAACCATACCGCCAGAGTGGAGATAAGGTGACGGGTGGAATCCTTATCTCCAAAAAATTCTACGAGTAGATTGTTTTGAATTCCGAAACAGAACCTTGAAATATATTGGATCAATGGCAATGGGCTTGCAACCAAAAAAAAGACTATGACATTGAATGCTTGAATGTCAGATCACTGAGCAACCCTGGTGCAGTAGTGGACCTTGTAAAACAGACCAGCTTATATAAATTGAACATACTGGCAATCCAGGAAATGAACTGGACTCGAAATTATATTCAAGACTCGAGATCGCATACAATATTCAAAAGCGGGAGATCCTGCTGCGAAGTGGGAATTCGGAGTAGCATTTGTTGTCACACGTTATTGATTTTAAGGCGATTGTATGCAATCTATAGGGGAAGGTGGTTTGAGATGGCATAGATTTTGAAAGGATTCATTATTAGGAAACAGGTGAATGTTTTAAAATAAATAGCAATGCAATATCAAATAATAGTTTATTATTAACAAATAAACAGTTAATAAGTTCAACAAAAAATACGATTTCTTCGAAAAATAATTAAAAATTAAATTCAGTCAAAAATCCATCACACCCAACCCCTAAAGGTAAGATGGCATATAGCTAACAATACTAGCAAAAACAACTTAGAGGGGAGGAAGTTAAGCAAATCGTGTTATTTACGATAATTACAAGCGGGTTTACTTGCAAATATCACAAATAACATGTTTAGCCTTTTTTGGTAGTCCTCTGCATTCGGCGTGGCACCACTTAAGGCAAACTTGGCATTGTAGCCACCACTCTCTCGAGCGTGAATGACTCCAAGGCCCCATGCAGTAAATGCAACATGGATCTTCATCTTCCGAAACAACAGGTTCTTCCTCGTCACTAGAATCTGCCAATATGACTCTTTTTTTTATTTTTCGAGCGGATTTCCTCAAATTTGTTGCTTCTTTTTCAGCAACAATAGCTTTCAATAGTGCTACATCTGGAGATGCATTCAACATTCCAAATTTACCCTTTTTAACGGATTATTCGCTTTGTGTGCGAAGATTTTGGCAGCGGAGAAATATCTGCTATGGTTGGACTTAGCTAGGTTTGGTCATTGACCTGAGAGATCACAGGCACTGAAGGTGCTGCCTCCAAATTATCGGTTGACTGGAAAAATACAGGTTCTGAAAGTGCCAGTTCAGCTTGCTCGTTTGACTGAGAGCTTAGATCTTGGTCGTTTGACGTGAAGTTCTGCCCATCACTATTGTCACCCAGTGTTATAGTGACAGAGTTTACAGATTCTGTATGTTCGGACTCAGCTTGATAGTTTGACTGAGATTTCTGTACATCACCACGGTCATCTGGTACTACAGGGACAGATGAATCTGCAAGGTCATTGTCCGTAACATCTGCAGGGGCATACATCCACTCAGGGAAAATGCTTTCATTTAACGGAAAAATACCACTCGCAGCAAATCCATTTTGACCATTGCTTACTGTGGCCGCTCGAAGATAAGCCAGCTTGAATAGCTCAGACACTTGTAACTGTGTGACATTTCTTCCTGGATGATTATAAAATATATTAAGTGGGCTAAAGGAACTTAGATCTAGTGGCTGCATTTTATGCGTGCAGTGAGGTGGAAAGCAAAACAGGATGATGTTATTTTCTTTGGCATAAGTTAATACATCCAAATTTTTATGACTGGAGTGTCCATCAAGAAGCAACAGAACCTTAGATTCTTTTGACAGATTAGCGTATTTAACAAAATGCTGCATCCACTTAAGAAATACTTCTCTGTTCATCCACCCTTTTTCTTGGGCAAAACCAACAGTGCCAGTTGGAGCATGACCCATTAATTCTGCTTTCATATTTTTCCTTGAAAATATGAAGGCAGGAGGTATGAAACTTCCAAGAGCATTAACGCAGCAAACTGTTGTAAAGTGTTGTCAGCATCCGTTAGAACATCTACTTGTTTTCTGGCTTTTGTTGCAAAAACCCTTGGGTTCTGTGATGGTTCTGTGCTGAATCCGGATTCGTCAACATTCCAAATTTGATGGGGTTTGATGTTATATTCTTTGATGACATCAACTAACAACTTAAGAAAGTTTCCACTTGGACTTTGTTGAAGCCCCGCGCTCTGGCTGCCGATGTAGCTTCAGGTACTCGAAGTGTTATATAGAGGGATTCCGTTTCCTAAAACCTCTCAACCAGTCTAGACCTACTATTACATTCTTCTGAGAAAATCTATGAGGAATTTTTTTAGAAATCGCTATTTGATATACCAGCCTTCTCAAATTGGTTGTAATCATTCCGAAAAATCGCACCTCCAGTTCTTGCAAATGGTGGATAATTTTTTGCTCAAGATATTTTGTGAATGTCGCTTTGTGACCACCTAAATATCCTTTTGAGGAATTACCCGTCTCTGCTCGATGTTGGGGTGTAGTAGCTGGAACATTGTATGTTTTTGCTGCCATCTGCCATCCCATTCTTTTATCACGAACCGCTACAATGACATCTCTCATATTCGTTTCGTCCCAAGCCTACCTTCCAGATATTCTGATATATGGTGCCATTCTAAAATAAAAAAGGCACATTTTGGACTACTATCGTCGCTGATGTAGGAAACAAAATAGTATTAGTAACTTCATAATTTACAAAACAATTATTAAAAGTGTTGTTTACATTGGCTATGGGTGAGATGGCATATCCATGTGCCATCTTATTCGGTGGTTACAGAATCAAGAAAAATATCGTACTTCTATTATATTAAAAGTTACATATTTGTTATTGACACATTCTATTCAACACGTTTGGCCACATTTATGTGCATATAACTTACCGGATATTGTCTCGTGAAACACTCACAATTTCGACTACTTTTAAACGATCTAAAAATTTCCGCGAGGCCAATTTTATGATAACAGCTGTGGTAATCGCTTTAATCACTCTGATGCACTGGCAACGAACTTGCTAGAACATGTCTGCGTCTGGCATCTCCTCACTCTAGTGACTGCTCCACTGGACTGCAAATAGCGAACATATGACGACTGTGCCATCTCAACCACTATGCCATCAAGATTCAAGATTCAACTAAATGTGTACTGTCTGGTTCGATAGAAAGCCCGAATGGTAGAAAAACTGCATATGGTTTTTGTTGTACTCGGAGAAACTTCAAATGGCTATTACTTCCGTGAGTGCGATTTAACTTTATTATTATTATTAATTGAAATTTAAGGGTACCCGTATGTATTCACTTGGTACAATATTACATTTACAAACTCTACAATTATTAACAAAGTTGAGTGATTTCTACTTCTAAGGTATTTGTTATTGTTGTTCTCATAAAAAAAACGACCACCATGATTTTAGCACCTTTAAAATGTATGTTTTCAATAGCCTGTACGTTTAATGTTGAAGTTGAAAATAATACAAATTTTCCTAGTATCCTTATTAAAAACAGCCGGCACCTTATTTTACGATTACTTATATCTCGTCGTTGCTGTGCATGATATACATCCATACTGAAAATTGCATGAAAATACAAGGTTTTCCAATAAGAGGTGTTATTTTGATATTAAAAGAAAAATGCCATTTTTTAATATAAATGATCGAATGTTTACTTTATTATGAAAAAAAAGCTATGCCGCTAATAATCAAAAATAAGATCATTCAAATGATCACCACGACCACGCCTACAGGACCATATCCTTTTCATGAAATTTTACGTAACCAAATCGCAAAGTGGCTGCCATATGTCCTCGATAGCCTCACGAATTCCAGCTTTGAGCTCTTGAATCGACGCTGGGCTGTTGGCATAGAGCTTCTCTTTCACGTGCCCCCAAAGGAAGAAGTCACAAGGTGTTAAGTCACAAGATCTCGGTGGCCAATTTTGATCACCTCTTCGAGAGCTAACACGGTCCGGAAACTTTTCCCATAAAAGATCAATGGTTTCGTTGCTTAAAGTAAACGTTGTCTGGAGCAATACCACCCAATTCCGGCGATAAAAAATCTTTGATCATCGCTCGATAGCGCAATCCATTCATCGTAACTGTTGCTCGAGCCTCATTTTCGAAAAAGTAAGGTCCAATGACTCCGCTGGACCATAAATCGCATCAAACAGTTACACGTTGGGGATAGAAAGACTTCTCAATAATAATTCTTGGATTTTCTGAGCCCCAGATGCGACAATTTCACTTGTTGACGGAGCAACCGAGGTGGAAATGGGCCTCATCACTCAAGATGATTTTTCGATGAAATTCCGGATCATTTTCATGCATTTCAAGGACCCAATCAGTAAAGATACGATGTTGTTGATGATTGACCGGCTTGAGTTCTTGTGTTCACTGAACTTTATAAGCCTTACAACCAAAATCTTTATGCAAAATACCATGTAATGACGTTCGTGGGATGCCTAATTCCAAAGGGTGACGAAGAATGGACAAATCTGGGTTTTCTTCAACACTTTCGGCTACAGCAGCAATATTCTTGGCTGTTCTTGAGTGACGTGCACGGGTTTTATTGTTCATATCACTAAGTTGTCCCAACAGCTCGCATTTTTCCACCAATTTCTGTATTGTGGTCCGACAGAGTGCTTCACGACGACCCAAAAATGTTCGAGTTCTACGAACCGTCTCTGCCAAATTTACTACTTTCAATGCATTGCTGAGGCGTGTATCGTTCCATTTTTATTAGCAACGTAGTTTTTACTTGTCAAATGTTAAAAAATAACAGCTTCAGAAGTGGCATCTATCGAAATAGCGGGCTATTCAAAATAACACCTCTTATTGGAACACCCTTCACTTACAAGTAGTGTTTGAGTCAAACGGAAGCACATTTTGCTTCATAGCCACGTATTGTTGTTGTTGTACCATAGAAAATTTAAACCACCATAACTTTGTTAAAATCTTCTACCCATTGCAATTATCGTAACGTTATGCAAGAGCAAACAGGTGGGTCGTCGAATTGTTCATACAACTCATCGTTGTAAGGCATATGTTTAAAAAATTGTCCGTCGTAACGATTCAAAATTTTTTTCCGCAAGTTTGCATCAATTTTATGACAGCATGTTCGGGTAATGAAACATTACTTGGACGCTCAATGTCTTTTCCTAAATAACGAAAGCCTCCACACAGATACTTGTTATCAACATACCCTAACAAAAAATACTTCATACTAAATTTACTTGGCTTGTTTGCCATGTACCGTTTAAAAAGACAACATATTTTAGATGGCAACAATTACTCGTCCACACTCATATTTTTTCTATCTCTAGTCTGCGTTGTCTAGTGGTTAGAGAGCTTGCTGCGTAAACCGTAGGGCCCTGGTTCGAATTCAGTTGGCGATAACAACAAAATATAACAATTTTCGATAAACTTGTTCCATATATCAGAAAAAATAGCAAATTTTTCAGTAGATAAGCGCATACTTCGTGTGCTTGTCATATCAAAACGTGAGTATTTCATTATTTATTTGAAGCGATTTCTATTCATTCAATTTTTAAAAACTGGGGGACCCCGTTCATGTGATTATAGTACGTCTAAGCCCAGATGACTCATGTAATAAGCTCCGCGTGCATAAATCAAAGCAATAAAAGCATCAACTCATGTAAAGAAATATATGGTTTGCGAGAAAAATAACACATGGACAAATGGACAGACGGAGAAATAAGTCGCGATTTTAATAGGGTTTTGTAAAATTATTTTACAAAACCCTAAAAATGGAAGTGACGGAAACGTTGAAGCTAAACATGAAATTATATAATGCAATGTTCCAATATTTCTTAAAAATGCAAACAGTCATGTAAAATTTAAATTTTTAATAGATAGTTTTATAATAGTTTAGGCTTTGTTTGCTTTGTTTATTAAAAATTTAGGATGTTTTGAAAACCTAGCCTAGAACCAATTGACACGTTATTTCCAGCTTAGCCTCGCTTTACTATGCCATGAGGTGCCTCCAAGTTGAGGGATTCCTCCTTTAGTTGAATAGAAAGGAGGAAGAGGGATTGCTAGAAAAGTGATCCCTCAATCCTAATGTCCCTAAATACTGAGGATCTTTTTGAATTTATGGCCTTCCTGAGTATATTGTGCCGTATGGTTCCATTTGTCAATCAATCAAAGCATCTCACCGATTACACTATTCGGGAAGATCTCTCCTGTTTCCTTGCAGAGACCCCGACGTAACCCGTCCATCTTTTGCATACGAAAATTATTAAGTAGACATAATCTTTTTCTCCTGCCTAAAACCTGCAGTCGGAGGGCCATGACCTATCAATCTTGTGCAAGTACAACTGAAGACACCTATGTCCACTTAACAGCTGAGTCACGTATAAGTCATTCTCACTGTATATTTGAGTATGCCACAGTCACAAATCAGGGGTGAAGTGCACACTTCATCCTCACTTCTTACTGACCATCCAGGACTGCTGCCAATCATTGAGTGGACGTTGTCTCTCCTCGTAAGCAACTGTTTGATGCAGGTAGAAACCATGGAATTCTCTAGCAAGAAAGGCAATGGGTTTCATGCCTGCAATGACTAGCACTGCCTAATCAGAGGCCATCAAATTTGAATATCCAAACCTCAACACTCCTCCTCTCTGTACCTGTGCTAAGTGTTTTTGATACAGCTTCTTGCTTAGAGCGTCGTTCCATATTTCTGCTGCATACTATAGCACCCACTCTACCGACCTCATCTAAAAACGTCTTCTTGTTTCCTACTTTCGCCATAAGTTGACTTAAAGCCGATACGCCTGAAGCAGCTTTTTCAAACATTACGCTGATTTTTTGACAGAAACTCATCTTTGAGTCTATCAGTAAGCCTATGTGATTTGCTCATGGTTTTAATTCAACAAATATTTATCCAATACCGATCGTCCTTCCTCTAAGGATTTTTTTTATCAAGTTGACCACTTCTGTTTTTTGAGTGCTGGACTGAGCTCACAAGTAGTCATTTAGTCTCTCATCATGCTCATGAGCATACCTAGACTAAGTTGCCCCTGCTTGATAGTGGGTTCAGCAACTAGCATTGCAACATCATCTGCATAGCCAGTCAGACACGATTCCTTTAGTAGCTCTAATCTCATTCACAGAAATTATATTTTCCACAGATCTTGACTTAGGATAGATTCTCAAACAGCACCTGACGAAAATTTCACTTATTTTGGGCCCTGCATTGTATCGCAAAACTGGCTTCGGTATTTCAGGTTAAAAAGTTGTATAAGATATTCTGAAACTTAGAAATGGGTTCTCAACGTATCCAGGAAATCCACCCATCTAGCAAAGTTGAAGATGTTCTTAACGTTGAGTGTTACCAACAGAATTTCCCGTCACTTAGTATAGCAAGGTGCCTTCACTTTTTGGATCCCGCTTACCAGCTCTACTGTTGCATTAGTGGTAAAGCGTCTAGCTCTAAAACTGTACTGAAGAAGAGATGGATAACCAGCAGCACGAGTCTCCCTTGATAAATATCTCTAGCACTTTTCCATGTCTAGTGTGTATAACAAGCAGTTCGTATACGGTGACCTGGGATTTCCCTTCCCTTTGTCGATCAGTACAAGCTTTGTTTCTTTCGAAACTTTCAGAAAAACCCCATCCCGTAGGTTAAAAATTGAAAAAGTCAGGAACATTTTGAAAGAGGAGTTACAACACCTCTGCTGGGATTTCATTTAGACAGCGTTTTTACTTGAATCAAGGAAAGATTTTAGTGAAAAGGCTGTCTCATCTAGCTCCAACTGCATCAGAAGTGACTGTTTGACTGCTTTTTTGGCGAGGGCAGTGTCAACATGGGTGAGATGGGCGGAAAACGTGCCCACACTGTTTCGTCCAGCCTTTCCACACTATCAAATTTCCGCTCAACTGGCTTGTAGCTGAGATCCCATCTAGATCTTGCCAGAAATGAGCCTTAGTCTTGTCAATCATTTTAAGAAGGTATTTTCTGGCCAACTTTTACGCTACTAACTGGTTGCGAGCTTTATTGCGTTTTCATGCTTGTTTAGGTGTATGTCGAGCACTTCCTTCCTTTTACAGTGATTTCAGTCGACCATCAGTACAGTGGAGGTTTGCCCTGTAGAAGTCTCCAACTGGGAATAGAAGTGCTACAAGAAGTCATGATTATGCTCATAGTTGAGTTCAACACGTCTTGAGCTGCGAGTTCTTCCGTCTGTTGTGAATCTTTCTGCAATGGCGCACCTTTGCTTTGATGAATCCCTTAACGTTTATCCTCCCAATATTCCACCTGGTCGTGGAAGTTCGAGGGCATGGGCATTAGGAAATAGTATCACATACCTCCAATGTATACTGACTATCACTGGCTGAGTAGTGCTTTAATGCTCTTCGATTGTGCACCCTCTGCACTAGAGACTCCGATTTAAATGTTACGTTAGGTTTTGTTCCGTCATAGCCCACACCAGAGAAAGTCAGCATATTGGCGGTGTTCAGCACGATTAGTTCGGTCCTGGCCATCATCTCTGGGGCTCATTTTCCCTGTGGATCAAAAGCATTCCCAATATAATTGCTTTAGCATTGGAATTGCCCCAATAGCTACGTGGCCATCTGCGTTCCTAAAAGCACCCTCCAAACCGATAACCTTGGCATGAAGAGATGATATCAGTTCTGAACGCTAAGCCCAAATGAAACCATCCTTCCACCCAGAGCTCTCCACTAAAAAATCAACACTATTCTGATTCCAGATGATGGCAGTACCAGATTTGTCAGGGAGGAGATTCAGTTGTGGTGTTGCTCACAGAGTAGCAGTAAGTTAGTTCAACTGTCTCTTGCAAACTGCTTGAGTGAATTTTGAGTAAGTATGCTCCTAATCTGCAGATCACGGCTCATTGGAGAAGTGCTTTGACTGTGGCTAATTTTTCGCAGAATCTTTGCAGAGTAGGTAGACCATGGGAGGGTATGCACAAGCCCTTGCTGAGACAACCACTCAGAGGCAAACCAGCGCTAATCCAAAATCTGTCTCAACTAAACCGGCACCACCAACCCAATGCTGCGCAATTCGATCATACTCTGAGGCCTGCCAAGGTTTTACTACAAAAGAGATAATTAGAGCTGTTTGCGTGCGGAACAACTAGGTGCAAACCATCATGTCTGCCAGCCCAAAGCATCATTACAGTTAATTTTTCAAAGCATAGTCCAGATTTATTCAGGGTCATTTACCTTTTATCTCCAAAGGAACCACACGATGACCTCCATTTGCTCGGATACATGAGACAGGCACTCCCCAAAGAATGCTAGCCTCCAAGAGTATTCCTGCCATCCAGGATTCTCCTTACGGAGATCCCCTTGGGTACATATTTCTAGCTTAAAAAATTGTTATACAGGGCTTATTTCAAAAAGATATTCTAGATTGTAGTCTATTATTTAGTTTATTTGATATCCGCAGCTCAATTTTTTTTTTTGAAGAGGCACTGGGTCTTGCTTTTTTGAGTAAACAGACATGTTTCGGCTCCTTTGAGATACTGAAAATGACTCAAAGGAGTCGATACATGTCTGCTCATTCAAAAAAGCAAAGCCTGATAGCTTTTCAAGAAAACCGAATATTCAATATTTTGTACATGTCGTTAAATAGTTTCACCTGCGTTTGCGGGGAATTCTTAGATAATTGACATATGAGTACGTTAACATTCAGTTAGTTTTAAAAATTGTTGTTGAATGATTTAGCCTCTCATTCATTCATTTGTTACTTTATAATATGATTAAATAAAATTTTCTCATATAGCAGTGCATACATATATTTGAGTTTTAGCAGTTTAATATTGTATTTGTATTGTATTCATGTACATAGGCTAATTTTGCTTCGTAAAATATCTGGCAGGTTTTCAGTCTGAAGGAATTTCTGAATTTTTTAAAGTCACTTCATTCTTAACACTAAACCTACCGACATATTATGTATACCTATTTCTACCGATGGCGGTCAAATGACCGCTTTTGAAATAAACATTATAGACTTCTCCAATTGATTGTAATTAATACAGAATTTAGTATTAACAATAAACACAAAATGATTATCATATAATAATTAAAAACAAACATTTATTTTTCGGACTTTAGGAGTACATTTTTAGAAAGAAGGCTCGAAACTGAACAATTATATGTTACTTCAGTAACTCACATACATAGCATTATTCAAACTAAAATAAAAGTTATTCGTTGTCGCACTTTTTACAGATGGAGGGTCTCTCCCGTAAACATTTTCCACAAACATATTTTTTACATATGGAACAAATGTTTATTGCTTTATTTTTTTTGCAATATCCAATTTGACACGTTTTTCGTCTTTCAGAAATTTTGGTAGAATCTGCTGAAGTTTTCGCCATACTTTCCATTTTTTCTTGTTCATGCATATCGCAGTATTCGGTGGCAAGTTCCTCTGCCAACTGAAATAAAAATTCTTGTCGCGATATCCTTTCTCCGGTTGTTTGCTTATATAGGATCCAAGCATTTATAGCAGCTAAGTCCAGAATGTTGAAAAATACGTGGACAGGCCATCTATTAGATTTAGATTTTGTGCTGTACTTTCTAGCCATTTGGTCTGTCATATCCACGCCAAATTTGGTGTTATTATAAAAAGCTATAGTTTCAGGTATACATTTACCTGTTTCTCCAATTTTCACATATTTATGCTTCGAACTGAGTAAGAGAACTTTTTTGTTCGGTTTGCTTTTGTAAATTGTTAGAGTACAATTATTTGATTTATAAAGCTGCGTTGAAAAACGTGCCATTTTGTCTTTCTTTTCTTTTGCAGGTTTGGGCAATTCCCTCTTATTCGCCCGAATAGTTCCTACTAAGGTAGTTCCTTTTGATAAAAGGTTTGTTGCTAAAGATGTGCTTGTAAAAAAATTATCGGTGGTTATATTTCGTCCGCACCCTATAAATGGTTCAGTGAGTTTGAGAACAACAAATTCACTGAGTGGTATTGCTGATGGCCTCGTCTCATCTTTTCCCAAATACGGAAATCCATTCACAATATATTTACTTTCAACGTCCGATGCCAACCAGAACTTGATTCCGAACTTATCGGGTTTATTGGGCATATATTGTGTAAATCGGCATCTTGATTTTGTCGCAAATAACTGTTCATCAACAGTTATATTCGCACCTGGTTTGTAGCAGTTTTGACTATTTTCTATGAATGCATTCCATACCTTGGAGATGAGAGCAAATTTGTCAGTCTGCAGACGTTGGCTCCGCTCGCTTCTTCTATCAAAACGAATAAATCGCATAATTTCTGTGAACCGATTTCTGTTCATTGTTCGTGAAAAAAATGCAGGACCCCATTTCTTATTCCATGAATATGAAACGTTCAAATTTCTTGCTTCATATGCACCACGTGCATATAATATTGCAATGAAAGCATCTAACTCTACTAAAGTTATACTCCATTCGGATCCTAAAACTCGACGTGCTTCTGATTCTGTGCACATTTTTATATGATTAATAATTCCCTGGTCTAGTATCAACGAAAATGCACTCCGTACTTTGCCCTTCATGATGTTGCGTTTCGCATATCCCGTTGGCCCTGATATTTCTCTAAAAAAGTATGAAGTGGAGATCTTCCAGGTCCAGAACCTTGGTGAAGTTTTTGCCAAACGGTTCCATCAACTGAAGTTTCAATATTGTGATCGTTTTCTTCGCATTCATCTTCGGAACTGGAGAACAATCTCATTCTTTTTCGTCCCCTTTGCGTGTTCACAATGTTCTCTTCCTCATTATCCGTGTCGAATAGCTCAGAGTCAGTTTCTAATGGATCATATATACTATCTTCTCTCCCAGAATTTTCTTCTTCATCTACTTCAGAGCATAGTTCGCTTATATTATTTATTTCTTCAAGCAATTTCTTATGCATTGACATTTTAGTACTTACTATTTTTATTTGTTTACTACCCAAAGTTTGAAGCCTATTTTTTATTATTACAAATAGAACTAATCACTTCGCAAATATTTGTAATGCCGCGTACAGAGCAAGTAATCTAATTTGAATGATCGCTATTTTGCCTCACCTCGTGAGTTACTTGCAGTCGCTCTGTACCCAGCATAAAATAACTGTAAGTGGATAGCTTGTTCCTAGAACACAATCGGTTGACATTTCTTGGAAAACTACAGTTTTTGTTTGAATTTCAATGTAGATACCTGCATAAAATTTCATATATATTCTAGCGGTCAAAAGACCGCTCAGGGTAGACAACGGTAGAGTACATATTATTATCAGGAAAAACGAAAGAAGAAGAGAAATATATATTGAAAAATTAAATAGCTATTTATTATAGAAAAAGTCGTGCAGTAAGTTCAAGAAAAATAAATTCCTGGAATTCAACAATTTTGATTAAAGTCTCAAAAGCGATCATTTGATCGCTCTGGTAGGTTTAGTTTTAAAAAAAAAAAACTAATAACTATTTTTTCTACTTCAATTATACCCCACAATCTCACTTTATAATAACTATCATTCCCACTTTGATAACACCTCAGAATCTCACTTTCTGCCAATCTGCTTTCAACGGCCCGCCCAAAACTTCTTCCCAGTTTTCAATTTTAACAATTTTAATGTCTCGATCAGACTCCAAATCAAGCATTTTTTCGTACCGAGTAACGTAATCGAAGTTCAATGCACTTCAATTCCGTTACCCACACATCTTTCCTATATCGACAAATGCAACAAATTCCATTTTGCATATATGGCGATTTGCAGAACCATGAAAGCGTTGCACACACGGAAATAATTGCTTTTGCCGATATCCCGAAAAGAATGTTCCCATGCTCAGGGAAACTTGAACCCAGGTCCCAGTGGACCCCCGGTTCAGAGTCTATGACACTACCACCGGAGCCACCTTCTGATGATTTCCCATTCATCCAATTCAGAGCTTCAACAGTGCAACTTTCTCAATGGGCATTGGTATGAAATTTATTAGTAAGGGATAAAGAAGAGAATTTGTTTGTATGAAGGAAGGAATTATGTTTGTTAGGGAAAATATGTAGAATGAAATTTTGTTAATGGGAAGTAATGAATGAAATATTGTTAGTGGGCAAGATAAAATTTTTTTTTGTAGTTGTAAATAGAGTAAGAAGGTAAAATCAATATGATAGGAAAATAAAAATTAAAGGTAAATGGTTAAATGCTAAAAAAAACAAACAGATATACAGAGGAAATGGTAGGTAGGTATAGCGAAAAGAAGGTGAAGATAATACAGAGATAATTTGAAGTTGCGAATGGAAAAATTCCGGTATGGTCGGAATTTGCGACTAGAGACCCCGTCACAGCCTGTCCTATTTTCGTACACAAAAACATGTGGCTTATGTAGTATTGTCTTCTACTCTCAGGCATAATATACAGTTGGGGGACCATGACTTACCAATCTTGTGCAGGTGAGACTGAAAACACCCATTTAATTTAAGCATGGTACTAATCATATCACTTTTTGGACTGGCGATACATTCGATCAAGATAATGAGATACTCTAACAATCTCTAAGCCAAGGCCTGAAAAGGGCAAAAAATGCCATGATCTTAGGTCCGGGGTGATCTGCGTGGTCCACTTTTCTTTCGTGCAATTCACCAGGGACTGCTGCTAATCACTGAGTTGGTGCTGTCCCTCCTCGCGGGCAATCGTGTCCCTCGCGCCCTCCCTTCAACGCAGTTAAATAGCGTGGCTCCCTCTAGCAAGGAGTGCAACCGATATCACGCCTCCAATAGCTCTCACCGTAGCATGATTGCTGATTATGCACTTCTCAAATACTTGTCGTTGGATTGAAGTCTTATTTCAGTTGTTTAATAGAGGCACACGCCAGCCTGACTTCATGCAAGGTCATGTTTTCGTTTATCTTTTGGATATTGCCTTCTTCTACGCATTTTTAGCTTGTCGTCATTTTTTAGCTTGTGGTCCCATGCAGTGTAGCTGTAGTGCAACAAAAAAGAAGAAGAAGGTAGTCAAGGATGAATTATAACTTCACTAATATGTTCATTAATATTTTCCAAACTGTCTCAACAGCTAGTGCTATTTATATTTGTTGATGTATCTTGAGCATTTTTTTGCGGTATGACTTTTTAGTTTGCGTGTAAATAACATTTTGAAGTTTTCTTAATTCATTTCAAATAATTTAAAAATGATTGAATTATATGAAAAACGACAGCCCCTTTTGAACCTTTGCTTAGAGATAGTTAAAGTATCTCATATCACGCTTTAGCCATGTGTACGTCCACCCAGCTATGATACGTTCTGATTTTCAAACCAGCACGTATTATAACTAAAAGGTCTTATAGTCTATCCGAAGAATCACTCAAACTTAATCTCGTGGTCGCTAACGAGAGCCAAACCAGGGACATTTGGCTTACGGGATAAGTGCTTTAACCACTACATCAAGTGGATTTTATAATTTAAAAATGATATCTGTCTAATTTGATTTCAAATGTTCTGCTTTTTTATCCCTTCCGTATTCCGTGTAACTATATTCTTTGGACTTGTATAACGCATCAATTCGTTTTGCTGAAATAATACCACGTGCCTATCTACCGTGAACAACCAAATTTTGTTGAAGAGATTTGAAAATGTTTCCATCAAGTTCACGGATATTATTCGTCATGCTAAAAATTGAAAATTATCTTTTTTGATGAATAAGATGATAGAATTAATTATCAGGGGAGTCTTGAAATAGTTAAATGAAAGGATAGTTTCCATTCGTCAACTAGGCCAATCATCATCGTGACTGTACTATCCGAAATGAGCTCTCCGATCATCCTGCAGAGACCCAGTCGCAGCTTGTCCCGCTTTTGCACACAAAAATATGTAGCACTTATCGTCTTCCTCTCCTGGGTAAAACCAATAGTCAGGGGACCTTGACTCATCAATCTTTTGCAAGTAAGATTTAAAAACATCTATGCCCCCTCGAATACTGGGTGAGATAGAATTCAGTCTCACCATGCTTTTGATCTTGCCACGGCCTCAGATCCAGAATGAGTCACGCAGTCCACCTTCCGTTCATGCAACCCGTAGAAGACTGCTGTTAATGGCTGAGTGAGTACTATCTCTACTCGCGGGAAATTATCTGTCTTGCGTCCTCGCTTCGACGCAGATTAATAACGTGGTACTCTCTAGCAAGGACGGCAACAGGTCTCATACCTGCAATAACTTTCGCCATTAAAGCATATATTGCCAGATATGAAGATGCAATACTTAGTGCTCTTCTTCTCTGTACCTGTGACAAGCATTTTTGCCATGTTTCCCTACTCAGAGTGTCTCTCCATATACACTCATTAAGAGGGGTCTTCTTGAAGGGTTAGCCCCCCCTACGTTAGCCGTAAGTCAACTCAGAGCAAAAACACCCAAAGAAGCCTTCTCAGCCGTGATTTGCTCGGAGACATTCATCTTCGAGTCGGTCAGTAGCCCCAAGTACTTCACCGCTGGCGTCGATTTGATTAGTAAGTCTCCAGTAGTGATCATCCTTACTCTAGGAATTCTTTTTTATATCAGGATAGCCACTTTTCTCTAGCTCTTGATTGAACCCACGAGCGGCATTATTAGCTTAAGTTTCACTGTGACTAGTGCTGCAACACCATCCGCATAGCCGATCAAGCGTAACTCATCTCACGTCTTCAGTCTCAGTAGCCCATCGCAAGATACGTTCCATAGGTCTGGACCAAGCACAGATCCCTGGGCAATACCCGATGCAGCTTCAATTCTTTACTCGCCCTGTGTCATTTTGTTAAGTAGGCTTCGGTGTTTAAAAATATCCCTCAGAAGCCGTATTAGATATACTGTAATTTGAAAATGGCCAGCATCGAGCCTTGCTGTTGTTAATCGATTTGCGAAGGCATTTTCTGGCCGCCTTATAGGCTGCTACCCGGTAACATGCCTTGGCATGGTTTCACGCCCGTTGAGCCTCACGCCGATGCTTGTGACACTCCCTTTACTTTTCAGCGATCTTAGTGGACCACCAGTGCACTAGGAGTTTGCCGTACCGAGCTTTTAGACGGAGTATAGAAGCGTTGCAAGCAGTCATGATGATGCTCACAGTTGAGTTCACCGCGTCTTGAGCTGCCAGTTCTTCTGTCCCCTGCGATGGCAACCCTTTCCATGTTCCCCCAAAATGTAGAAAGTCAAAAGCATGGACGCCAGCAGACAGCATCACAGACCTGAAGCAGAATGTACTGATGATCACTGCCTGAGTATTGCTCTAAGAGTCTTCAATAGTGCATCCTCTGTACTAAGGACTCCGAGGCAAATATCACGTCCGGTATGGTTCTGCCACAGCCAATACAGTGGGAGATTGGCGTATTTTCGGTGCTTAATACGACAAACACCGTCCTGGCCACCATTTCTATGATTCGTTTTCCTCGCAGATCTGTTAAAGGTATGCTCCATTTGGTTGCTTTAGCATTGAAGTCTCCCTCAATGATCAAGTTGCCATCTACGTTTGAGATAGCGCCATCTAAAGCATTAAGCTTGACTTGAAAAGATTATATCGGTTCATTGGGCATTAGTTGCACGCTCAAAAAGGTAGTTCTTTAGCACCGAGCCCACACAAAACTATTTGCCCGTTAACAACTCACCCCAGGGAAATCATTGTTCCGAACCGGGATGGTAGCAGTACCAGTTTTGTCAGGGCATGATGCAGAACTATTATCATGGTAGTGTAACAGTGGAATTTCAAAGTCTTTTAGATTTTCATATGGCAAATCTACATGACTTCGAAGTAAATTTTGAAATATTTTCTAAATTTTGAGATTTGAGGTAGATGGAAATAAGTTGTAACGCAAATGTTTTTGTTGGCAGCATGTGACTTGCACTGTTCATGTCAGTCCGAGGATTTTATATTTATTGTTGCTTAAAGTTTGTCGAAAGTATAGAAATGCTCATATTCACATATCATAATGCACAGGAATCCCATAAGTTTTCACCGATACTATTTAGATAGCAAGAATGAGGGCGACAGAATTTTTAGACCACCTGTTGGAAAGGTAAATACCTTACATGGGAAATTTGATTCTAATATCCAAATAGGTTTACACAGGGCTGGAATTTAACTTGGAAATTTGAACTCATTACCAACTATTAATAAAAATTAATTAACAAATGTTAAAATGAATGCGTTAACTATTTTATCTGTGATCGGGCTTTGTGTGTAGTGATTAGGAATAGATAGTGGATAAACTCTTCAAACCCTATACTGCGGGATGTCACAAATTGATTTGAGCTTGGTGAGACGTAGGAGATAGCCTATATAGTTTGCAAGGCCTTCCAAGCTTAAGAAAAAGTAATTTCAAACTTAGTGAGAGTGGGGAGCATGGTATATAAGGACTTAAGCCGTGCAAATAGAGCTGTTTTATATTTGGTAAGATCCAAGTGATGTCGAGAGTCTCCGTGAAACTTTTTGTCACAGACACCGTTTGGAGGCTTTCGATGTCAAATCTCAACAACCAGCTGGCTCCCATCTTATCAGACACATTGTTAAAGACAAACAACGAGCTCTGGATGGTAGTGAAAGTGGCTTTTAAGACCGTGGCAGAACAGATGATAGGATATCAAGCCCGGCGCAAAAGAAACTATTGGTATGATGATGAGTACCAGAATGCGTTAGACAAAAAGAATCCGGTATCCAAAGAATATGTAGGTAAGAACACCAGGATGTAGAGAGCAAATAAGATCATTAGAATAAGATCTTTCGGATAAAGAACAGAAAATACTATGACGACCAATTGTGAAGTATAGATGTAAATACAGCGAGCAACAACACGAGAAAAGCATACAACGTAGTGAAAGCATATATTTAGCAGAAAACACATGTAAGAACATACCGTGTGACTAAACAAAATATCAAGTATTACGCATAAAAACCAAAAAAAAATCGCTTGACTAAGAAAAATAATATCTAGCAAAAAGCATCCACCAACCCAACATACAAAATAACAAAAAATGAATACGCACTGCAGCATGTGTTGTCATGAGTTAGAAAAAAATGAATGCGAGTAAGGTGGAATCCCCCAATCGAATTTCATAGCAATGGATGATGATGGTCGTAGTAATTAATTGAAATGCTGACATGATTTTATGACCGAAGTGGAATGCGGAAAGTAATGCAAATCGATGTTGTGCAGAAAAATTGTATTGAGGAATTGGAAGTGCGGCGGTTGCACTTATGGAATTGGATTTTTGTGCAGTATGCGGCTTCCACAACACTTTCTTGTACGAAATTGGGATTTCAATCAGCAGGGTTGGCAAACCTTACGGAAGAATTGGATTGAGGTATACGCAGCGTCGGCTTTTTAACCCAATAAAAGCAATGGTTCGTGATAGAGGAGAGGTCAGTATTTTTTCTGCAGTGATTAGTTAGTTTCGGCGTGATCCTGCGTTGCAGGCTTCTATACGTGTCGGTGTCACTAGGCATTGAGTCGAGGATACAGTGCAGTCATCTTCAGTATTCTGCTACGAGTTTTTTATGCGCGTCGATGTGCAGTCATCTCCAGTGTTGTGCTACGAGTCTTTCATACGCGTTACTATCAGTAGGCATTGAGCCGAAGACATCGTGCAGTCATCTTCAGTATTTTGCTACGAGTCTTTTATACGCGTCAGTGTCACAGCCGAGGGCACAGTACAGTCATCTTTAGTATTCTGCTACGAGTCTTTTATACGTGTCGGTGTCACTAGGCATTGAGCCTAGGACACAGTGCAGTTATCTCCAGTATTCTGCTACGAGTCTTTCATACGCGTTACTATCAGTAGGCATTGAGCCGAAGGCATAGTGCAGTCATCTTCAGTATTTTGCTACGAGTCTTTTATACGCGTCGGTGTCACAGCCGAGGGCACAGTACAGTCATCTTTAGTATTCTGCTACGAGTCTTTTATACGTGTCGGTGTCACTAGGCATTGAGCCTAGGACACAGTGCAGTCATCTCCAGTGTTGTGCTACGAGTCTTTCATACGCGTTACTATCAGTAGGCATTGAGCCGAAGACATAGTGCAGTCATCTTCAGTATTTTGCTACGAGTCTTTTATACGCGTCGGTGTCACAGCCGAGGGCACAGTACAGTCATCTTTAGTATTCTGCTACGAGTCTTTTATACGTGTCGGTGTCACTAGGCATTGAGCCGAGGACACAGTGCAGTCATCTCCAGTATTCTGCTACGAGTCTTTCATACGCGTTACTATCAGTAGGCATTGAGTCGAAGACATAGTGCAGTCATCTTCAGTATTTTGCTACGAGTCTTTTATATGCACCGGTGCCACAGCCGAGGGCACAGTACAGTCATCTTTAGTATTCTGCTACGAGTCTTTTATACGTGTCGGTGTCACTAGGCATTGAGCCGAGGACACAGTGCAGTCATCTCCAGTGTTGTGCTACGAGTCTTTCATACGCGTTACTATCAGTAGGCATTTAGCCTAAGACATAGTGCAGTCATCATCACTATTTTGCTACGAGTCTTTTATACGCGTCGGTGTCACAGCCGAGGGCACAGTACAGTCATCTTTAGTATTCTGCTACGAGTCTTTTATACGTGTCGGTGTCACTAGGCATTGAGCCGAGGACACAGTGCAGTCATCTCCAGTATTCTGCTACGAGTCCTTTATACACGTCGGTGTTACTAGGAATTGAGCCGAGGACATGAACTTTGTAATGTGACGCCTACGCCCAGGAATCGAAGTGATTCCGATCCCGAACCCTTGTAACCGGCCAGATGGATATGTCCTCGAAGTGCCAGCGGACTTCATCTGTTGTGCGGATATCGTTGTGCAGAAAATATTTTTTTTTTCTGTCCAAATATTTAGATCCGTGGATATAAATATTCGAAATATAGAATTAATCCAACCCCGGCACATTTCGAGACATAGCCATCTGGAAATGCGCCTCCACCGTGGCCATCGAGAAAACTATGCCACTGGCGACATCTGGAGAGGCACATTGCCGCCATATGGCGTGCCATTCCACACACAGATGTTTTGTCCGAGGTGACAACCGGAATTTTTGACAGCCACATGTCGGCTTGGTTTTTCGTGGCTGTCGTCTGCTAATCGTGTCCAGTGTCGTGAATCGCAAAATTCGGAAATTTGTATGAACGGACCGTACTTGTTGGTGATTGTATTGTGGCTTGGATGCGAAATATCGAAAGCAATCAAAGATAGCAGCTGCTAATTGTTGGTTGCGGCAGATTCCGGTATTCGTTCTCGTTTGTGCCGAAAATATCTATAGAAAGAAAATCGCAAGAAAATGCCGAAGAATGAGAAGGAATCCTGAGCGAAAATTGTTGCGTTCGTATGATAATTTTGTTTTCAGCTGGTTGCATGAAGGTTTTCGCATCTGCAAACAATTTTCTTGAATGGTCTGATGTCTTTTTGAAAAGTGGTGACAATTGTGACAATGAACTGACTCGGTATTGTGATCCACTAGAGCCTTGCTGCTATTATTGCGAAGCTATGCAGCGGCTGATCACCTCATCAAATTTAACGTTGCGTGAACTGCGGACTAAGTGGAAATATACCTTCGATAAAACATTCAGTCGGTATCAAAGAAGAAGTTCCAGAAGAGGAATTGTTGGCAGATGTGAGGACTTTCATGCAGTCAGCTGAAAACAAAATTATAGAAATAGTAACAAATGAAGTCGACGAGTTTACAATTGTTGATGCGGGAATCGAAGTTGAAGTAACACCACAATTGCCACAGGAAAACGAAATTGATATATTTGAAGAAAAAGAAAATAGTCAGTAGTAGTTTAAATTTTATTGGTTGTATAAAAGATACTAGTTAGCGTGACGTCCATTCATTTAATAATTTTCTTCTAAACAATATTAAGCTCAAGTCCTGAAAGCTGAAACTCATTTAAATTATAATGTTTATTGCCAAATGTATCAGTTAGATTCAATTATCACTAGAACTATTAGGACTTAGTCAACAAGAGCTTGGAGAAACTCGAGGCAATTTTTACATAAACAAAAAAAAAAACAAATTTAGATAACGTTTTATATTTGTAATTGGCTAATAATGAATCGTTATACTATTACCTTCATTGGAAATAGCGCTGATACACAATAATCGAAATAGTTGACAATTGAAGTAAGTTAATTGCGGTTAGTAGGGGGTTGATAACAGGTTCTTACTAACGAGTTTTTGCCGCACCAACTAATAACTTAGAGGAAGTTGAAACGATTTCGTGGTTTTAATAACAAGATCCCTGAAGTGCACTAATCGGGATGGATAATGTTCTAACCGTTAATAGTAAAAAAAAAAAAAACAACTAGTATATCGCGATTATAATATTTCGCCGTAGTCATATCGCGATTATAATAATCCGGCGTAGATTAAAGGGCATGTCGCGATCGAAAGAATATAAAGGTAAATAAAGGAACACGGAGTGGCTTCGTCAAATCAAAGCGAAACTTTAAAGGCCTACGTTAATCACATAAAACAAGTGGGAACCTCAACTAACCGGAATAAGTAAAATTATAACCTACGATTTGGCATTCTCAGAATTTAAACATTAATCAAAAGCGATGTTTTCGTCATAGTAAAACGATTTTGTTATTTTAAAGTTCAGTACGGAGAGCTTTCGCCTACAGAATTGGGATCCATTGTCTTTGAATTATATCATAGATCTCAACCCAAGCAATTATTTGAAAAAAAAAAACGACATAATCCCTACCAATCTATATATACTGCCTGTGTAATATTTTATTTTAAAATGAAATGTGATTATTCTTTGAAGTATAGCAGTAAAATTTTGAAATTATTTAACAGAAGGAGCACAGAAATGTCTTAAATCGCTCGCTATATAAATATGCTTAATCGAAAATTTTCCAGAAATTAATGAGTTTTACGTTAGTCATTTATGACTTTTTACTTCATTTTAATTTTACTCAATCCCATTGTAAAAATACTATTGCTTCTTTATTCTTTCCTCATACTTGAAATCACAGTCGATCTAAATTTTGATATAAAAAAAAAAAAATAAGATGAATACTCGTATGCACACACAAATAATCCAAAGCATCGGTTTAAGTGAATCTCTTGTATGCGTCAAAATGGAAATGAAGTAAAAGTTATACCAAGTTGAATTCTATGTTGAAAATAGAAAACAAAGTTTTAATTTTTATAATCTGGGTAAAATATTTATCTACCTTGAAATACAGGCAACATCAAAGTTTAAATAATTTCCTGAAAATTTCAACAAATAAAAGTAAATAAAATTATTATTACGAACAGATAACTGAAATAAAAATTGATAAACGCAAACACCCACACACACACACGGAAAATTTTTAATCATATCTATTCATTAATTAAACTTGAAAAGTAAATAACGTTCGTAGTCAAGTAACTCATTACTACAAATGATCTAAAAGAAAAATAATTAAATGGAAAGGTTTCTACATCTATTCGTCTGATGTTAGTGATAGTAGTAATTATTAAATTAAAATTTAAAACCACAATTATATTATTATTATTAACTACTCAATAGTGTTGTATAAAGAATAAAAGCAGAAAAAAATAGAAATATTAATAGAAAAATTATACATATTTTTAGGAACTGAATAAAAATAACATGAATTGCTAGATAACTAACGACTTTCCTTTTCAGTGGCTCGTTTTTTTTTCAGCGTGGAAGGGAAGTGCAGGGTAGGTATGCCATCACGAGGTTAGGGTTTCGGCAAATCCGCTGAAGTCGGTTTCGCGTCACGCGCGGTACGCGGTACCTTTGATTGTTTCGTCATTTCTTTAGCGTAGTTTTCTTCGGTTTAAGTTCGAGTAGCATATTTTTCGGTACCGCGTCGGTGAATCGGTAACGCGCCTATGGGATTTTGTAGCGTTTTTGATTTGAGATCTGTGGATAGATCCCATCCAGAACTAACGTAATGTAGGTTTCTCGTTCTGGATGAGTAGTTAATGACGCGTTTGGAAAACGGGCAAGTTCAGGTGACTGAAATATTGTAATTGAGCGTAATCCATTCGGAGACCCGCGACCGAAATCCTCTCCGAACTAGCTGGCCGACAAGCAGTCACCGCATGAATGGGTTACGGTGCACGGATTGGTTGACCTGTTGGTACCATCCGTTGGCACTACTCAGACTTAACGTCTAGAACCGATGAGAGGTCGGTTCCGTGTTCGATCTTGAAAAGATAAAATCATTACAACTTGCTCCCAAGGTCTGAGTTCTTGTACGCATGCTCGTGGACCCACCGAAACACACCCCAAGGACTCCACACACAGTAAGAATGATGGTCCCCAAAGCCAGGTGAAAGCTCTCCAGAGGCGCTGGAAAAGGAACATGGCTGCTGGCGTTAAGAGTAAACAAGTAGAAACATAATTGTAATTACATCATGAAAATGTTTATACCCTGTGAAATAAATTGTAGAATCGTTGCATGCAAATGGTGTTTTATTCCGAAAGGTGAAGGTTAAAGGACTTGGTTGTGTAGGGTCAGTGGAGTCCACCGGGCAAAGGTCATAACAAGCACACAAAGCTTGAAATGTCTTTATAAGCCCAAAAGCACGCTCTGTCGTGTCGACATCGGCAATATCATCGCTGACGAAACCAAGATTAAGGAAAGATGGGCATCCTATTTCAAGAACCCCCTTAATCCTCCACACAGTCCTAGAACATCAGAGCTTATAGGTATTTGCGGAGAACTTCCATTGGTTCCACCAACTCTGGATGAAATTTGTTCTATCATCAAAGCCTAAAAGAATAGTTAAGCGCCAGGCATCGATGAGATTCCAGTGGAGCTCATTAATTTTGTTGGCAGCAGTGCTCATAAATCTATTCACAAAGCCATCCAGCACATTTCGTAACAAGAACATATGCTGAAAGAATGGAGCCAATCAATTATATTCCCTATCCACAAAAAAAGGTGACAAGCTACAGTGCGAAAATGATAGAGGCATATCACTATTTTGTATGGGGTAAAAAATATTTTCAAAGATCTTCGGAAATAAAATCGGATCATATGCCAACAGTATTATTGGGGAGTATCAAGGTGGTTTTAGAGCACGTAGATGGATGATAGACCAATTGTGCGCAGTCAAGTAGGTACTTAAAATGCTGGGAGTTCAACATAGAGTACACCAAATTTTAATTGAGTTTAAGCAAGCATACGGCAGTATTGATCGTAGCACACTGTAACAAATAATGCTTTGATTTGGCATCCCAGTCAAATTAGTCCGTCTTATGAAAATCAGGATGAAGCCAACAACCTCCCAAGTCCGCACCAATAACCAACTCACCGATGAATTTGACACAAATATTGAACTAAAGCAGGGAGATGGGCTAGCCCCATTGCTATTCAATTTGGCCCTGGAGTGAAATCATAAGGAAGCTTCTTGTCGACACACGGGGTACGAT
This sequence comes from Odontomyia ornata, assembly GCA_963969285.1. Taxonomy (NCBI): domain Eukaryota; kingdom Metazoa; phylum Arthropoda; class Insecta; order Diptera; family Stratiomyidae; genus Odontomyia; species Odontomyia ornata. The sequence goes on along the minus strand of OZ017742.1, from coordinate 64,797,566 downwards.
ACTATACAAGTCGAGCCAAGTAGTAGCCTATGTGGACGACCTCATCATTTTGTCACGGTCATTAACAACTGCAATAGAACACTCCCTGAAACTCGGCAGCGAAGAAAAACTGATAAAAAACAAAGCTAATGACGCAGTCGAGGAAAAATACCTCAAGCACACAAAATATCACACTTGGCGAGGACAGTATCAAAAATGTGAGTGAATTTGTGTATTTAAGCACCAAAATAACGCAAACGGGTAGTGAAAGAGACGAAATACGCCGAAGAATACAGCTTGCAAAAAAAAAATATTTTATTCTGTTTTGACGATCTTGAAGACCAGCTGCATATACAGGAAAACAAAGCTCCAAGTGTACAAATCTGTGATAAGGCCTGTGTTATGTAAGGGTGTGAAACATGGACCCTAACCCAAGCATCCGCAAATATAATGAACACCTCTGAGTGACGGGTCCTGAGGCGAATAATCAGAGTGAAGCTAGACGTGGACCAATGGCGAATTCGATACAACCATGAGCTGTATGAAATTTTTGATAAACCGGAGTTCTCAACGATTGCAAGGCTGCGGAAGCTGCAACGGGCGGGCCGCATGAATCTTACGGTAAAACAAGGGATACCCAAAAAGGTATGCATTGGGAGAAATGAAAGCCGGAAATCAGTGAGGAAACAGAGGTAACGCTGGGCTGACTCGGTCAATGAAGACAGTTCATCGCGGCTCGAATTTCGAAATTGGATGACGCGGTAAATGGACCGAGACAGTTGGAGGCACTATTTACAGGATGCGAAGGCCCGAGAGGAGCTGTAGTGCTAAGAAGAAGAAGAGATCGGGGGCATGGTATGTAAGGACTAGAGGAATCACGAATACAGCTGTTTTGAATTTGGTAAAATTTAATGAATATGGTGGATCGTTGGCGAGGACTTCAAAACCGAAACAAGTATTTTTCAATTTCGAGAGATCAAAGTTATTCGGTGGATGGTGGAGAAATAGAATAATGCTTACGAATGCAAATAGTTTTGAGTTTGGTGAGATCTATAATATTGCGTGAATGCTGGGCAAAACCAATAGAACTTATGTGAAATTGCGGAGAGTATCATATATATATATATATATATATTTATATATATATATATATATATATATATATATATATATATATATATATATGTATACGTATATATATATATGTTTATATATATATATATATACATATATATATATATATATATATATATATATATATATATATATATATATATATATATATATATATATATATAATATATATATATATATTGTCGCGGCCAATCATTTTAATGTTCCGGGAAAGGGAAAACACAATGTCTTTTAAATTAAACTAAAAGAGTTTATTAAATTTATTAAAAACGCACAATCTCTTATTTAACTTTTTCACAATTTTAATTTTCACTATTAAAAGTCTAACACTTGTTCATAAATTTCTTATCGCAATTGTCTTCTAAAATCACTTCACTATTACTCGATCAATATCGCTTTCCACACACTATCGCCGTTTTTACTATCGCGGTTGAATGAATGATCCGCTCATTCATTCAGCTCGCCTTATATATAGGGTCTCCATCCGTTCAATGCATTTCTCGTACATTGGCGAATGTTTTGGCGAGAGGTATCTGGTATATTCGAGCAGATGAATGGAGCAGTGACCCACTTCCAAATGCTGATCATGCTTGGTAGGTTCTCGTGGTTTCAAGTAAATTCATTTTGTTGATGTTCTTAATGGTTGTGAAAACAATTGCGACAGTAGCTCGCAGAATTTTTTGTACCTGTAACACTGCCCCCACCTCAGTTCTTTTCGCCCCGAAAAGATGGTCCCTCCCAATTATGCTGCAACTTTGGAGACCTACCCTTTCGCCGTCGCGGGTTATATAGCCACACCAAGTCATCTTGCTGGAAGCCAGTATAATTTGCCTTTAGATAATACTTGGTCTTCATGCGGTCAGTAGCCGATTCGAGGTGTTTTCGCACTGTCCGATGTATCTGGTTTAACCGTTGCCTTAGCTCACTTGCGTACTCCGAGATCGTTTGGGGTTTCTCGGGAGGTGTTTCGAACTTTATATCAGCTGGCAGACGAAAAGTCTTTCCAAAAATGACTTTAGCTCGGGCTTGGCCTATCGAGGAATGTTCGGCAGCTCTGTACACCATCAAAAATAGTGGAATGTGTCGGTCCCAGTCCCTTTGGTTCTCGTCAACCATCTTGGCCAGGTGTTTATTGAGCGTACCCTTGGAACGTTCGACCATTCCATCGGATTGGGGATGCAGCGGTGTTGTCCTCGTTTTCTGTATTCCCAGCAGCTCGCACATTTGGCTAAAAGCTAGTGACTCGACGTTTCGGCCTTGATCTGAATGTACTTCAACAGGTACGCCGTACCTACTGACCCAATTTAACACTAGCTTTTCAGCTACAGTAGTTGCTTCCTGGTTGGGAATGGGGTAGACCTCGGGCCACTTGCTGAAATAATCAGCTACAACTAGTGTGTATCGATTTCCCCATTCAGATTCAGGAAAGGGTCCTGCGATGTCAACGGCAATCGTTTCAAACGGTACCCAAACGTTGTAGGTTTGCATTTGTCCTCTCAGTCGTCGCTTTGGTCCTTTGATGGAAGCGCAAATTGTGCATCCGCGGCACCAGTCCTCTACGTCTTCTCGAGCGTGGAGCCAGTAGAACCTTTCCCGCAATTTCGCTAAGATATTGTTAACGCCAAGGTGGCCTCCCGAGGATCCTTCATGCATCTCCTTAACCACATCGTGGGTTCGCATTTTGGGAAGTATAGTTTGCATCCTATAGGAGCTGCTATCCGCCGTTTCCCATTTCCGCTTGAGTATGCCACCCTCTACGTGAAGGGAGTTCCATTGTGCCCAATAGATTTTCAGGGTTGCGCCATGCATTGAAACGTCTTTCCACTCAGGTCGCCCAGTTGTCTCCTTCCATACGAGCAATGGTCCGATGTCTTCATCAGCTAACTGGGCATTTCGAATCTTCTCCGGTGACCAACCTTCATCGAATTCAATCGTTATCAGTCGCAGATCAACAGTCGGCTGCGTTTCCTTAGCCCGTGGGCAATGCTTGCAGTTAACTGGTCATGGATGACGAGATAGTTTGTCAGCATTGCCATGAACTCTGTCCTATTGAAGTAGTTGGGGCGTCACTAGGTCTGTTCGGATCGTCGATCGGGTTGCACCAGTGTCGTTTGTTATGATGCTATGTCCTTCATCAACTTGGCTAGGAAGGCATAAGTCTGCTTCTCCACGATGTTGCCTTGACACGGTGATGGGGGTGCTGGGGATGTCAATCCTCCTAGCCGGCGTCCGTCGCATGAAGTTGGCCCTTTCAGTTTGATGGGGTTCTATTCTAGCCTCCTGACACGGTGTGGGTCTCTACCATTCTGGACAATAGCTCCGTTTTCTTCGCTTCTTGCAGTCTCTTTGCAGGTGCCCCTTCTCACCGCAATCCCAGGCGCACCATTTACTTACGGCTCTCGCTCATTTTCCACGCACTCACACCTGCGCTCATCTGCCACTACCTTGCGAACCCGGGCAGTGGTACGAGACGCATGTTTCACTGCCTCAAAGTTCAGGCTATTAGCCAATGCATCCTTGACTGTTTGCTTTTGAGCTAAACGCACAGCTTGTTGCAATTCCTGGTCTTCTAAGGTGCTGATGAATGCTTCTGTTGCTGCGTCATCTCGATGTTCTGGGTCATACGCTGGGTAAGCCAAAAGTGCCAGTCACTCAATGTCTTGGGCTAGCTGCTGTAAGGTTTCGCCAGACTTTTGCATCCGATTCCGTAGCTGTGCCCGATAAATTTGCTTTAGATGGGCGATAAATTTGCTTTAGATGCATGTCGAGCGCATTCAATATAGCAGCCGGGTTTGAGTGTAAATCAACGGGGATAGTCTGCAAAAGCTCGGCAGCTGGGCCTTTTAGAGCAAGAATTAATGCAGTTGCTCGTTCCTGCTCAATCCATTAATTTATCCTAGCGGCGGCTTCAAGCTGGATTTTGTAAATACTCCAGACCGTTTGCCCATCGAATATTGGTGCTTGCACATTCCTGGATGTGCTTTGCGCTGCGGTTACAAGCTGGGCTGGTCAAGTGGTTCTACTGCCTACGCTGATTCTAATTCCTTTTTCACTTTTTCCATCTCATGGTTCATTCTCTCTTCTACCTGGCTGACCTTTTCCTCGACCTGGTAAACCTTTTCCTCGACCTGGTCAACCTTTTCCACACGCCTTTAATTTGTTTGTTCAGATGACCGAGTTTCGCTTTTATTTCGGTTGACTGTTTCTCCAGCTTCTGTGAGATGTCTGCCTTGATTTCGATCACTTGTTGGTCCAGCTACGCTGATTGTTCATTTAGCTTCGCAGTTAAATTAGATGACTGTTCACTTAGCTTCGCAGTCAAACTGGATGACTGTTCATTTAGCTTCGCTGATTGTTCATCTAGCTTCGCAGTCAGACTGGATGACATCAGCACTGACATTTGCATCAGTGAATCTTCTGGTTCCTTTGATTTTGGCGTTTCTGCGTCTCCCTTAAGCTCTGCTATGGTAAATTCATTTAGTTTGAAATGTTAGCTCCGTGGTTATTATTTATTTTTATTATTTCGGCTTTTGTTTATTTTTCCACCAGTTTCCACGTCAGATTTCACTGTTAAGCATTTTTTTTTAATGTTTAAACGTTTTTCACTTTCGAAATTACCTTTCTCACTTCTCGACACGACTGTCGCGTGTTATGGTTCGCGGCCAATAATTTTAATGTTCCGGGAAAGTGAAAACGCAATGTCTTTTAAATTAAATAAAAAGAGTTTATTAAATTACTTAAAAATGCACAATCGCTTATTTAACTTTTTCACAATTTTAATTTTTACTATTAAAAGTCTAGCACTTGTCCATAAATGTCTTTTCGCAATTGTCTTCTAAAATCACTTCACTATTACTCGATCAATATCGCTTACCAAACACTATCGCCGTTTTTACTATCGCGGTTGATTGAAGGATCCGCTCATTCATTCAGCTCGCCTTATATATAGGGTCTCCATCCGTTCAATGCATTTCTGGTATATTCGAGCAGATGAATGGAGCAGTGACTCACTTCCAAATGATGGTCATGCTGGGTGGGTTCTCGTGGTTTCGAGTAAATTCATTTTGTTGATGTTCTTAATGGTTGTGAAAACAATTGCGACAGTAGCTCGCAGAATTCTTTGTACATGTAACAATATATATACACATATATAGATATATATATATATATATATATATATATATATATTTATATATATACACACATATATATATATATATATATATATATATATATATATATACACACACATATATATATATATATATATATATATATATATATATATATATATATATATATATATATATATATATATATATATATGGGATAGAACGAAATTTTCGACCACGCTAGAGGTTGCAATTTTGCTCCGATTTTCACCAAATTTTCAGAAAAGGTGTATTGATTGAATATCTCGGTTAAGTTTGTGAACCAGCTATATTGGCCGGGCAAAAACAAAATGGCGGCCATTTTAGATGAAAAATCGTTATTCCTGTTCAGATCAAAGTGTGGCTCCGATTTCAATGAAATTTGGTGCAAAGGTTCACTAATGTATTTGATGAATCTCACAATAAAAAATCCAAATTCGGTATGGCAGAAACAAAATGGCGGCCACTCAAAAGTCGAAAAACGTGCAAAATTTTGTTGTTTTAATAGTGGTCAAAGCTTTCAGCAGGTTTTCATGATATTCGGCAGTTAAATAGAAATTATATTTATCTAAAGAATTACTTGAAAAACTGGAGGTCAGGTCACAAAAAACAAAATGGCGGCCAGTTGAAACTCCAAGCTTCAAAGGGTTCTAAAAGTCGCAATTTTGATTCGACTTATATGAAACTTGGTTTCAAGATAGGCGTTACTAAGACCTACAAACTTCGACATTTTGGTGATCATGCATGTGCAAATTTCAAAATGGCGGTGGTTTAAATATGCGTTTTTATCAGGTTTTTGTGGCGCTCTAGTGGTCACAATTTGCAGCGGATTTTGATGAAACTTGAGATATAGATCTCTGCACTATGTTCTTGTATTATGCAGAAAATTATTAAAATTGAATGAAAAATAAGAAAGTGGAAAATTTAAAACCCAATATTTTTAGCTGCCATTTTCACTATAAATTGAATTATTTTGCCCTGTCTAGAGTGAAACTCCGATTTGAACGAGATTAGGCACATTGATTGATGAGGTCCTAGCCCACAAAGATTTAAAATAGTCCAAAATCAAATGCATGCATTCAAAATGGCGGCCCCCAAAGGTCAGGAGGCAAGCCCAATTCGGTCTTTTAGTAGCAACTGAAATAATGAATTTTTTTCATGGAAACGTTTTAAATGACTTATCTTGAACGTATTTATAAATCAGAATATTTTTTAAATATTGTAAAATATTTTTAACAATATCCTTAAAAAATTATAAAATCGCGACTTGTCTGTCTGTCCGTCCGTTTGTTCGTGCGTCACAAGTTTTCTTGCAAACCACATAAGCTAGAATGAGGAAATTTTCTACGTAGGTCAAAAGTTATGCCTCTTGAAATTTGCAGTGTAAGAAAATATTTTAAAGTGTTTAAAGGGGTCTCCCCATACAAGGGGTAGACATAAACATTTTTTTTTTATTTCTGTAGCCAAGTTTTTCAATAGAATCCGATAAAACTTGAAATTATAAGTTATTAAGGCAAGTTTATTTAATTTAATTTAACTATGCAAATCGGATGACAAATAAAAAATTCGAAAATTTACAGCTCAATATTTTTAGCAGCCGTTTTCAGTAAAAATTCAAAATGACGGCCCCTGGTGGTTCAGGAAAGAATCGAAAATGTATATATTAATGGCAATGCAAGTGCTGATTAAACTTTTATGGAAATCTTTTGAAATTAACTATTTGAGCTATTTAAGCCAACAAGTTATCACCTTTGTGTGGTAACCACTGTGAAATGTATAAACAGCAAATGTGAGAAGGGCGAAACGAGTATAGATATATTTATAACAATTTATTACCCGCCGATTTTCAATATGTGATCCATACGTGTGTAACTCAATTTAATTAGCAAAATATTTGCGCCTCTATGAAGTGTCTCCAAATACGAACGGCGGCAGATCCTTTCTGTTATGAAACGATACCCATGTAGTGCTACGAAAATTGCAGTAAGTAGTCCAATAGTAGGCAAGCCAAATTCCTTTTTCGAAACTTTACGCTGCATACGAGGAATTTTACTTTCCGGCTGGTGCTGCCAACGGAGATTTTAAACTTAGTAAGACTGAAGCCACCTGGAGGATGCTGGGCAAAGCTTCACATGTAGCCATAATTTAAATATTCTTTCTAGCCTGTCATTTATTGTACTGATCAGTGATTATACTAATACCTATATAATAATATAACCAACGTGAAATTCCATTTAAATTCCTTCATATTTGTGCTACCAATTGTCACAAGTCATTGATTTTTTGCTTTAAATTTGTCCACTTCAACTTAACTTGAACTTTTTAACACCATCGACAATTCTTTTGTTTCGAAAAACACTTAAGTTCTCGTATTTAGCATAAAACCCTTCCATTTGGGGAAACGGCACGAACACCCATTGCAGAGATATAAATTCTTCGTTGCCAGCCAGCGCATTTTCTGCCCACAATACGAATAGAACTTGGCGCACAATTCAAACATATAATCCATGAAATTATTACAAAGTCGATGAAGAAAATTTTGCTGAGTTTGCAAAGGAAAGCGATAGCGATGACGCCGAACAGGATGATAGCTAAGATGGTGGCGACAACAACGACTAAGACGACGGTAAGATTCTTGTATATTTCAATAGGCTCCAATTTCCTTGAAACGCTACGTCCTTGAGATAAGGGTGGCTTTATTCAGATTGATTTCAACTTTTACTTCATAGAATCAATGGCATCATTTTCGCTTTAGAAAGGAATGTTTACCTTCGCTGTATACTAAGTGGAACGCCGGAAAGATAAGAAGTTGTGAATGAAAAAATAAATAAATAAAAATAAACTTTTTCAAAGGGACTTCTACTTCTTCAGGAATACCAATTACCAGGAAATCAAGAAAAAATTTCAATCCTCAACAAGGTATTCAAATAAACGTGAAGTTTTCAATGAGCATGTCTCTTTTAATTTACTTAATTTTGAAATGTATGTATAATTTGAATACACGGACAATGAGAATCTCACAGATTGCCTTCAATGCTTACTAGGAAAATTTAAATGATGAATTTTCTTCACAAACTGTTGAGAAAGCGATACGTCTTGACTTTGCTCTTTGTTCTATAAAGGAAAGGCAATGTGAATTGAAAATAGAAATAATGGCATTTATAATGCTGAATCCTCACCCTTAGTCGGTTCTAAATTCCAATATGATGACATGATGGAAATCACAAATTGATTTTCATATTTAACCATTACTACGCAAAGGATGATGTGGCTTCAGACTAAAAAAATTCGAAATACCTTTCTTATCGCGAGTTCACTGTGAGTGGGAAGGAAGATTTGGCAGGAAACGAGAATGGAAGTCGATCAATAATGTTTTTTTTTGTAATTTTGAGTATTTTTTTTATGGGTGATGGAATATAACGACGACTTGACTCGAACTTAACTTTGTGGTTAAATATTTGCAGAGGGAACTCTGCAAAGTTTTGATAAGAAATGATTAAATATCGGTGAAACCCATTAATGGTGAAACTGAATAAAAAGTCAGATGTGAGTTTAATGCTTAAATGTTTATTTGATTAATGAAATCTATTTCTGAGCCATAGTAGTAGGAAAATGATAATTTGAAATTAAATTCATGGAAAAAATTTATTTCGCAAATATAATTTTAAAAGATGATTTCAATGAATTGATTCCCTGTTAAAATATGTCAAGCAAAATTTAATTTATGTAAAATTGTTACAGCAGCGTTTTGGAAAGTCCATTTATGGCTCAAAACCTTGAAAAGGGCGAATCCCAAGCTTGCAGTTTGAGCATCAAATCTTAAAAGCAATTGACAATTTAGAGAGTTTATATGATCAGCTCATTATTTTAACATGTTTAAAAGGGGCACGCACTGATTTTACATTTTTGTAAATTACAGCGATTTTAAGGCAATTCGGCCACAAACATCCTCATTTCGGGAACATTATTAAATATTTGTTTTAAAATATTCAGTCAGTTGACTGAATTCCAAGTTTCAAAACAAAGAAGTGTCAGTTTCAGCTCTTTGAATTTCTTGGCTTAAGTGAAGTTATAAATCTGTCATAAATTATAATCAGCTGTGTGAAATAAGTGAAGTGGTTACTAGTGTCGCTCTATCAAGTTTTCGAGATAAGTAGCGATCTTTCAAGTCATCAATTTCATTGATTCAATTTTTACTTAGGCGAACGAAATTAACGGAACCGGGAATTCTTGTTTTGGTCTAGGAGTGAGATTCCCGTGTAGCTAAATTTATTCTAAAAATTTTTGAATTTAATTTTAAATTTATATTTTATATTTTAAATTATTTTTTTTTTTGCAAGTACGGATTTCTACGTTTTTTCACTAACTATATTTAATAAATCAAGGATAATAAAATTTTTTATAAAAAGCACATAATTGAAAAAGTTAAAAATATAATGGCTGCTAAGCCAGATAAGTGTGGGAAGTGTAGGAAACCCGTGGAGGATATCCACTCGGCTATGGGGTGTGATGGCTTCTGCCTCAAGTGGTTTCATTTGAGGTGTATCAAAATGTCGGAGGAGAGATATCGGGCTATTATGGACATCACCGAAGATGTGATTTGGATGTGTGCCGGATGTCTTCCAACAAATGAAAAATTTGCAAAGCCAAGTCGAAGAGATGAGCTCAAATGTCACCTTATTAATAGATAAATCTACGTCTGCGAGCAAGCCCTCATATTCCGAAATTATTAAAAATTCTACTTCTCCTCCAACAGTGCATCGATCTAATACAATATCGCAAAAAGGGATTATAATTAAGCCTAGAAATCACTCTTCATCAGAAAAAAACACTGATGGATTTTAAGTCGAGGATCAGGCCATCAAAATGTAAAATTCCTCTACAGCTAATGAGACCTATTCGAAATGGTGGGGCGATTATCAAAACATCGACAAATGAAAATGCTACTTCGCTTTTTAGTATAGCAATGAATGCAATGAAAGAGGAGTATGATGTTGCTGAGACCAGAAAGCGACAGCCTAGACTTGTCATCAATGGACTAGAAAAACAATACGCAAATAATGAATTAAGAAATGAGATCCAGGCATTAAATCCCAATATAGAGGAGCGTGATTCTATGGAACTTGTACATGCTAGGCGAACAAGAAATGGAAGGTGGTTGCACATCATCCAGGTAAACGAGAGCATGTATAAGAGGCTTGCAAAAAGATACATTAATATAGATTATGGATCGTATTTTGTGAAGGAGGACTTCAACGTAGCGAGGTGTTATAAGTGTCAAAAATACAACCAAAAAACATCAAAATGTGAAGGGGAGCAAATATGTGTAAAATGTGGAGGAAAGCATGACCTAAAGGATTGCAAAAGCACGATTGAGAAGTGCTCGAACTGTATTGGTAACAATAACAATGCTGATCATTCTCACAGAGCTGACTCTGTAGAGTGTCCGGAGTTTCAACGCAGAATATTGATCGCCAGGAGGAGCACTGACTACAACTTTGATGATTGCTAATCTTTTTAATCAATCAAGTGCGACAAATTTAACACTTATGTATGCTAATATAAGAAGCTTAAGACATAAGCTAAGCGATATTCAGATTTACCTCCAGCAAAATCCTGACATAGATTTGATTATTCTAAATGAAATCTGGATTTACCCAGAAGAAGCACGGTTTTACAATATTTAAGGATATAATGCGGTATTCTCCTGCAGACCTGGAAGAGGTGGAGGTACAGCAATGTACGTAAAAAATGCAATCAATTTCATTACCAAGAGAGTGACGCCTGATAAGTATAACGTTATAATAATTAAAGTACGCCATGCAGGTAAAACAAGTTGGGTAGACAGACCTATGCTCATGTCAGAAGGGTTTTGTACTCAACTTACAAAATGCAGTAACCAGTAACGAATGAAATCAAGAAACATGTCATGTTCGAGGATCATACTATTATTAGCAAAGTTGAAAGAATTTTGACTTCTGAGGTATTTGTTATAGTTATACCCACAAATATCTCTCTCGATAATTATTTCAGATTTTTTAAGATCACGGGTGTCCATTCGCGAGGGAGGAAACACATTTTTCATGTATTCCCCATCCCCCCCCCCCCCCCCCCCCCCTATGCCCCCACTGAAGCAACAACTATCAGTTTAAGAACTGTTTTGAAAAGCTCTCATAGAGAACTTTCATTTGATACTCATATCGGCCACCTTTCATGAAATTTCTATTCAGGGGCCACTCCTCTGTACTGTAATCATCGATTCATGGCCTATTTTTTAGAATCTTAGAATGGTTACAAAGCCCTTTTGCTAGGAGCTCTCTCCTGCCTTTCCGACTTGTTTCAATTGTATATACTCATCTTCATGATACCTATCATTCCTGAAATTTTCATGCAAATCCTAGCAAAGCTGTAGTTTCTAAGTCAGTAAAAAGCGCATATGGCTCCATAGCCATATGTTTCCATAGTAATACAGGGCATATTGTTCCATAGTAATGCAGGAAAATTCAAATCGCTTTAACTTCGTTAAATATTATTCGATCTTTATGAAACTTTCAGAAAAGATCAATCTTATAAATAGTCATCTGTTTATTGTTTATTGAATTTAAGGGTACCGTTTGGATTTTATTCAAGAAAACATAAAATCGATAAATCATACTATTACTAACAAAGTTGAGTGAATTTCGACTTCTCATGTATTTGTTGTTGTTGTACTCATTAAGGCCTACATCCATGATTTTTTTCAGATTTTTCGGATGGAAGGTGTCCAATCGCGAGGGGGGGTACGCGAAAAGTTCGTACATTTCCCCTTCCCCTGCCCCCCTCGGTACTCATAAGGCAATTTTAAGACTTGTTTTGAAAAGATCTCGTTAAGACCTTTCCAATGACACCCTACTCGACTACCAATGGTGAAAATTTTTTTTTGGGGGGTCACTTCCCTATATGGGGAGACCCCCCTTAAATCCCTTTGAAATTTTTTTCCACCATTGAACTTTCAAGAGGTCACCACTTCTGACCTTTTCACAAAGTTTCATGGCTGTAGCGTCTATAGTTTCGAAGAAAAAGTGCTGTGACATACAGACGGACGGACGGACGGACGGACGGACGGACGGATGGACGGACAGACGGACACAGGTCGTGATTGCAATAGGGTTTTGTATTTTAGTACAAAACCCTAAAAACTAGTAGTTGGGAAATCATTTTGAATTGGATTTAGCTACATAAAATAAAAAATAATCATTCCGTTTGTTTTCCTCGTGCATAAAAGTTGTGTCGGTCAATTGCAAGGACATCTCTGGGTAATTGAATATATTGATGTATAGTTGTGTGTCGATATAATAATATTCATTCAGAAGTTTGAACCGTGGTACTTTTTGAAACCCAGTTCTATAAATTGAACATTTTGTCAACTTGGACTCGACTTTTTCTCAACTGGAAAGCCCGAGGCCACTGGATTGAAACAGGTTATAGGCCCAGAGCAGCTGTAAAAGGGTTTCTTCAAAAGTCAGGGAAGGAAATTGTCAGGCAAGTCGAGAAAGCAGTGCAAGACGTAAGAACCGGCAAGGAGAACATAACCTACAAATCAGCGACATTGGAGCAGCCATCGCACAGCAAGTCAACGTTGAGCAACGAACACGCAACTCGCTTTAAGTCAGAAAATCGCCACGAAAGATTCAAAATGGATACTGTAAAGTCTCAATTGGAAATGTTAAGCGAAGATAGTCAAGGAAATGTCAATTTCATTTCATGGCAATTTAAATTAAATCTAGCACTTAAGAACAAAGATCTGTATGATATGATAACAGGTGCAAAGCCCAGACCAGCAGGTGCTGCGTCAACTGATACAGTCGGCGCTTGGTTAAAGAAAAATGTTAAGGCTCAAACAATGATAGATTTAAATGTAAACAGTAAGATTGCGAACAACATTGCAAATTGTAAAACTGCTAAAGATATGATAGACAAATTAGTTAGCTTATACGAGATGTGTTCAAAAAGTATCGCGAATTTTGAATTTTCGCGGGTTACGTATATTCGAATTTTGATTTTTTTGTGGCGTTACGTTGGTACTCATGTCTGTCACTTATGCTGACAAGCTCGGCCATTTTGAATGTTCACTTAATTGGTGATAGCTGCTTTACTTGCACGTGTTTTCAATCGTCTTCGATTTTTACTTATTCAAAAAAATGGATCAAAGAACGTGTATCAAATTTTGTGTCAAAAACGAAATTAAGTGCGCGGATGCATTCCGAATGTTGACTGTGGCATACGGAGAAGCTACCTTGGACCGAAGCAACGTTTATCGGTGGTACAAAATGTTTTTAGAAGGCCGAGAAGATGTGAACGACGAAGAGCGTGCCGGACGCCCGAGCACTTCAACAACAGACGAAAAAATTAATGAAGTGGAGAAAATGGTATTGGCCAATCGTCGAATCACCATTAGAGAAGTTGCTGAGGACCTGAACATATCGATTGACTCGTGCCATTCGATTTTTATCAACGATTTGGGCATGAGACGGGTCGCCGCGAAATTCGTACCAAAATTGCTCAATTGCGACCAATTGCTTGTGCGCGACTTTTTGGCCAAAAACAACACACTAATGATGCCGCAGCCACCGCATTCCCCAGATCTGGCCCCCTGTGACTTTTTCTTGTTTCCTAAACTGAAGAGGCCCATGAAAGGACGACGTTACGCTACGCTTGACGAGATAAAGACGGCATCGAAGGAGGAGCTGAACAAGATTAAAAAAAATGATTTTTTGAAGTGCTTCGAAGATTGAAAAAACCGTTGGCACAAGTGTATAATATCTCATGGGGATTACTTTGAAGGGGACAAAATAGATATTCATGAATAAATAAATAATTTTTGAAAAAAAAACAAAATTCGCGATATTTTTTGAACACACCTCGTATGGTACAAAAACTGATATATTTTTAGAAACGTCTCGAATCAAATTTTTTACCTTTGAGTATGATGAAAGCAAGTCAGCTGTTGAGAACTGTATGGAGATTTTGGATCTCGTGGATGAGGTGTCAACTGAAAATGATCCTGTGAAGGAAAGTTGAATCATGACGAGGATCATGAGTGTGCGACTGCCAAAATTGGAATATTTCAGGACATCCTTGGACAACGTGGCCGGAGCAGCAAAGAACGTTTGAGACTCAAGGACGAGCAACTCAAAGAAACGATCACAAATGCAGAGGGCAGCACCAACAACGCTCTCATGGCCAGACGCAGGAAACAAGGACAGTCGTCAAACAGCAAGCAGGATTAGTCACAGTTTGCATGCTATAAATGTGGGAAGAAAGGTCACGTGCTCAAGGAGTGCGGAAGTAAACCGTGTGAGAAGAAGGGACACTTCGCAAGAGACTGCGAATCTCGAGAAGAAGCGAATAAGTCAACAAACAGGAAACCAAATAGGAAGACATTTTTGACCCCAGCACTCTCGACGGTGGACAACGACATTTCGAAGGACAAGGTCACTTCGTGTGGAGCCAGCCAACACATGACGTCTCACCGAGAGTTGTTTGTTCAGCTTGTTGAGTTGGACGAGCCCATTCCGATTGTAATTGGAGACTCAACCAGGCTAGATGGCGTTGCAGTCGGAAACATCGAGATGGAAGGCTTTGATGGTCAAAAGTGGTATCCAGTAGTACTACAATAGAAAATGTCATTTGAGTGCCAAACCTCAACTTTAATCTTTTCTCTGTGAGTCAGATGCTAGACAAGGGACATGTACACAAGTCAAACGGAAACGAGTCAACGTTTTACAGTCTGGATGGCAAGGAAATTGTGGCAATGCTTTGCTAGGAAATCTCTACAAAATGATGCTCAGCAGAGAGGTAAAGACAAGATTGATGGCCGTGTCGATAAAAGTCTGGCACGAGCGACTCGCCCATCAAAATGTCAAGTATGTGAGGGACATACTAAAATGGAAAGGAATAAAACACATTGATGACTGGAATGACTATGTATGCACAGGGTGATCGTATGGCAAGCTCTATAGATCTTCACACCCAGACAGTTCAGCAACAGTTAGATCTCGTGCACGTCGACACCAGCGAGATGAACATCCCGTCATTGGGAAGAGTGAAGTACTGGCTCATGTTTAAGGACGATTTCACTTACTACCGAGCCTGCTGCTTTATGAAAACGAAAAGTGAAGTACCAAGGAAGATTGAATGTTACCTGAGACTCGTTGAAAACCAGCTAGGGAGGAGAGTGGAAAGTCTGAGGTCTGACAACGGCACCGAACTGATGAATGCAAAAACCAAACAGATGATGGACAAGTTCAGAATTTCCCACACCTTCACGAATGTACACAAGCCAGAGCAGGACGGAAGGATTGAAAGAGAAAAGAGAATGATGATCGAGGCAGCCAGAACAGTGATACACATGAAAGAGTTGGACGAAATACTGTGGACAGAAAAAATGAACCATGCGATCTTCACGATCAACCAGACTGGAACCATCAACGTACCAGGGAAAAGCCGATCAGAACTTTGGTTCGTAACAAAAATTAAGATTGATAAGCTGCAACCCTTTGAATGCGAATGTTACGTGCTGACACAAAAAGAGAAAAGAGGCAAGATGAATAGAAAATCAGAAAAGAGAATTCTGGTTGGCTATTGATTGATATTGATTCACCCTGCTGCCGGGTTTATCTGAAAGAGAAAAGAGAAATTATCATGATTGAGAAGCTGCGACCCTTTTGATGAGAATATTACGCGCTAACACAAAAACAGAAAAGAGGCAAGCTAGATGGAATATCAGAAAAGGACATTCTGGTTGGCTGTGATATTGATTCACCCTGCTACCGGGTTTATCTGAAAGAGAAAAGAAAAACGAGAAATTATCAACTCAGACAATGTGATCTTCGACGAGTAAAAGATGAGACTGAGGCAAGGAACTGAACTTGAGACACAGGCACCAGAAAGCACACCTGAGAAGCAAGAGGAAAGCAGAAGCAAGACAGACGAAGAAGATGAGAACTGGGGAACTGGAGAAAGTGCTGAGGAGCCAAGCGATAACGAGAATGAGACACAAGCGCCAGAAGAAAGGTCAGGAAGGAGAGTTCTGTGAGATCATCAGACTCTGCAATCACCACCGAGACTGAGAGACTGCGTATTTGCCTCCCGTCCTGGAGGGAAGAGTGCCAAAGTAGCCATGATCGGTGAAACGGAGGACATCCCGGTTAGTGACGCACTTAGAGATGAAAAGTGGAGACGAGCAATGCAGGAGAAGTACGACTCGCTGATGGAGATGAAAACTTGGAAGCTGGTGGACTGTCCAGAAGCTGCGAAGCCGATCACTTGTCACTGGGTACTTCGAGAGAAGGGGGACAGGAGACTTAAGGCCAGACTAGTGCCAAGGGGATTTGAGTAGAAGGAGGGAGAATACTACATGGAAATTTTCAGCCCAGGAACTCGCCATGCATCCATTCGCCTACTCCTAAGTCACGCAGCGTCGGAGAAAATGAAGTTGGTATCGTTTGGTGAAAAACGGCTTTCTGGTATGGGAACCTGGAGCAGGACATCTATATGCACCAGCCTGAAAGGTTCGACGATAGAACCAAGAAAGTTTTAAGTTGAACAAGAGTCTCTACGGACTTAAACAAGCTTCGAGGATGTGGAACGAAAGGGTCACCACCCACTTTGAGAAGAAGATAGGCTTGATCAACACAGATGATGACCCGTGTAAATCTATAAGAAGGACAAGAGCATTATGCTCTCACTCTTCGTGGATGATAGATTGGTAGCCAGCAAAGATGAAGAAAAAATTTACAAACTCTTAGATGAGATAAGCAAGGGATTCGAGATAACGTTCAGCAAAAAACTACAAAACAAGCTAAGGTATTTGGGCATGAAAACCAAGACCGAGCAGGACGGCATCTTCGTGAGTCAGCTTCGCTACACGGAGAAGATCTTGAGAAAGATGAAACTCGAGCAGTGCAATCCGGCATCCACACCCACTGAGCCAGGAATGATCAACCATAAGGCAGACTTCAAGAACGACAAGGCACTTCCAGCGAACAACAATTTTCGCGAGGCGATAAGAAGTTTGTTGTAGTTAGCCACAATAACCAGGCCAGATATAAGCTTAACCGTGAACTACCTCAGTCAATTCTGCAACAAGCCGATGAAGAGCCATCAGATGATGATGAAATGTGTTTTTCAGTACTTGAGAGGGACCACGACAGCCGGAATTCATTTCGGAGGAGACAAGACACCCGATTCAGACTTTGGAGGAGACTCTGAGACAGGAAAGTCAACGAGTGGTGTATTAGTGATGAGAAGAGGGCCAGTGATCTGGTATTCACAAAAGCAGCGTTTAGTAGCGACTTCAACTGCAGAAGCCGAGTACCGAGCAGCAGTGTCAGTGATTGACGATGTGTGCTGGATCAAAAGAATCGCACTGAAACTCAGCATTCCAAAAGCTCAGCTGCCGATTTGTACGTCGACAACATGTCAGCCATACACATGCTACAAAATTCACACGAAGGAAAGACAACCAGAGGAAAGAAGCACATCAAAATACCACAAACGTACATCCAGCAACGCATTGGCGACACTGTGGCACTGCAACACTTTAAGAGCAGCGAGGACATCGCTGACATCCTCACCAAGCCACTCAACCGAAGAATTTTTGAGACGGTCTGCTATAAATTGATCAAGGAGGAGTGTTGTGATTTGATCAACTGACAGCTGACCCGACCTAACTCAACCCAACCTAGACCCTATCCTTACTTTGCGTTCACTGACATAAAAAACCAGTAGTCGGGAAGTCATTTTGAATTAGATTTAGCTATATAAAATAAAAAATTCCGCCTGAATTCCTCGTGCATAAAAGTTGTGTCGGTTAATTGCAAAGACATCTCTGGTTAATTGAATATATTGATGTATAGTTGTTTGTCGATATAATAATATTTATTCAAAAGTTTAAACCGTGGTACTTTTTAGAACCCAGTTCAATAAATTCAACATTTTGTCAACTTGGACTCGACGTTTTCTATACTGAAAAACCCGAACCAACTGAAATTAACAACAAATTTAGGTTTAGATTCTGGGCTAGCCTCTTTAGTTTAAATCAATCCTCAAGTGAAGTATTATCAATCAAGTTTTACTTACTATAAATCTTTAATCACTAAAAAAATTAACAGTTACATGTTGAACTAATGCAATCAAATAGATAATACTACTGTATAAAATTAAAAAAAAAACAAAATTTGTATTCTTCTGCATAAAAAAATAAAAGAAGCTCTAGAATAATTATTAATTAAGATTAATCAAATATATCAACGTGAGACTTAAAATGATGAGACTTGTAGGCACTACGTTGTTTTTATTTATTAATTAATGATAACCTTTATTTGCCTGTATATCCACAAATAACATTGATTCGACATTGTCTTCCGGAAAGAGGCTCTTGCTTTTTTCGCGCTTCACTCATTCTGCTACGATACTCGCTCTGCTTCGATACTCGATCTTCCAGTCTCGTGGAAAGATATGATTTATGTTGTGATTTATTAGAGGCTGCGCACGGTTGCTACAGGGCTCCCCTCCTAGTAATTGCAAATTGCAATTGCGATGACATTTGGCTGGTGGGTAAGACCGGACTGGTGGTAGTTGGTGTGAAGAGCTCTTGACGTTTGTATCCCAGCTGACTCGATAATTACATGGTTGAATAGGATGTGGCTGATTTACGGGGTTGTTTTAAACCTGATGTCCTCTTGGACAAGAAGTCTCTGATGGAAGAGTATTGTCGAAGTTTGCAGATGTTAAAATTTGTTGTGGTGACTGCACTTGTGACGCTGGATCTGGGCAGTCATGGCCAGAATGCTGATTTAACAAGCTGTGCTGCTTTGAGGCATTCCGTCAAAATGTTTAACCGATTTTCGTTCACGTCGATGGTGAAATTTGTGTTTGAGATTCTGTTAATTAACGTAGGGCCCGTCTGACTGCGTCAAATCTAAGGTGTGTACACGTCATGAGGTTCTTGTGAACAAATGTACTCCAGTTGTTTTTCTAGGCAATAGGTTTAGGCCTCATATTTCACATTTGTTGTTTGATATTTTCACTGAACAAATGTGGATCACTTGAGCCGTTGTACTTGACCAGAAAATTCCTTGGAAATCTTAATCTTGTGTCCAATACTAACTCCACACAGCTAGCTCCCAAGTCATCCTTACAGTAATTTCTTAAGGCCCAAGAGTATGTTCGGAAGAAGACTACACCAGTGACCGTCACTTTCGCGACACATGATGGTTGCTTTTAGTGTCCGATGCCATCTTCCCACTAGTCCATTTGAAGCAGGGTGATAAGGTGACTTGTTTGCTTCACTAGTTCCCATAATGTTTGTCAGTGGTCTAAACAAGACTGGCTCAAATTGTGTTTCTTGACCGGTGATCACAATTTCTGGTGCTCCAAAGCGAGACACCCAGGTGGCCAGGTGGATTTAGCGACTACATCTGCTGTCTGTTTTTCCAATGGTACTGCCTCTATTCAGCTTGAATATCTGCCAACAATCGTTAAAACGTACCTAAATCTATCCACTTGCGTTAGTGGTTCAGCTATATCCAAGTGCACTACTTGAAAGCGTTTGTCTGGGGCTGGAAATGGTTGTAAAGCATTTACTGTATGGGTGGGCACAGCGATGGAAGGTGTCAAAAATCCATTTACAAAGCGGAATTGGGACAAAAGCTCTTGTGAGACCTATTGACAGGTCGCAGTACATTTTTCCACTTTGGGTGTTAATTGGTTGCAGTTGCAAGGACGTCAAGTTGTTTCGAATAAGAGCGTCAAGTTCGAGATCGTTCATATGTTCGTTGACAGGCTCGTGATTTTCAATTGTTAGAGGTTATGATGTGGCTCCTATGTGGGACAGCGAATTTGCTGTAGTGTTAGCATCACTACAAATATGTACAAAGTTTCAGAAAGATTTTGAGATGTAATTCAACTGTCTTGACTGCTGAGGCGATGCCTCATCGGAAAATAGTGAATTCTGCTGTATATGGCAAACAACTCCCTATTGTAGGCACTGTAGTGAGACTCAGCTGTGGTGGCTTGCGTTGGAAGAATGCAATTGTAGTCTTGTAGTTGCAACAGTACTCCTCGGATAGCAGTTCCGATACGTCAGTGGACAAGGTCAGAGGTCTGTTGCTCTGAAAATACACTAGGGGTATGTCATCTGCGACGCAGTTTTAGCTGCGTTTGTTTCTTCGGTCCAAATTATTGGAGTATTGTCATTCTTCCTTGATTTGGGCAAAAGTTTCTTCAAGGGAGCTTGCATTTGGTCACCTTTTCTGATAGACCTTTGATAGCAGCTAACATCTCCAAGAAAACGACGGAGCTGTTTGATTGTATTTGGTTTTGGAAAATTCCTGATTGATTCGACCCGCTTTTCTAGGGGACGGATTCCCTCTACTGAAATTATATAACTTTGCGATGTTGATTACGACTTTGTAAACGTTCAGCCTCTTGAATACGGTGTGGAGTGCTTCTCATGTTGTTTGAGTGTATCCGAAGCAATCAATATGTCATCAAAATAGCAAAGGCGAAATTCAAGACCCTTGAGAACTTCATTCATAAACATTTGGAATGACTGGGCAGTGTTTTTGAGGCTGAAAGTCATTACAATGAATTTTTTGAGGTTGGTGCTACTACCACCATCTTTGAAATATCCTCGTCTGCGGTAGGGATCTGTTGGAATGCTCTAAGCAGCTGTATTCTTGAAAAAACGTTCACACCAGATAAGTTGGACCCTATGTCTTGAATGTATCGCATCAGGTAGCGTCCGGAATTGTAACTGCGTTAAGACACCTCTAATCCCCACATGAGCTCCATTTACCTTCCTTCTTTGGAACGAGGTATAGAGGCACTGCTCAAGGGCTGTCTTATATTCAAATTCCGCTCTTGTTATCGAGAATTTGTCACTTTACGATGGGTGGGCTATTGGTTACAGTATAATGTAGCACTGAATGCTTTTGAGTCTCGCTAGTGCATGACGGGTTCGTGGTGTCCAGATATTTGCTCAAAATTTCAATATACTTCACGTTGCTACTTAAGGTTGACACAGGTGAGTGCTTTTGTACGTTGTTTCAGCCGCTGGTTGGTATATGTGTCTAAGGGTCAAATAAACAACGATTTTTTATGTTCACCAGCAGTCCAAAGTGTGCAGGAAGTCTGCTACTACAAATCTCTAGAACAATTACTTCTAAGGCCGAGTAAAAAAATTGAGTGCACGCGTGCCGCATGCTTAAATTCCACAGCCATTGGCAGCAAAAAGTTTAAAGCCGTTTCCAAACTACTTGACCATGGTCTGTGGGGCAAGGATGACCAAAACATCGGCTCAGTTATCGACAAGGAATTTAAACTAGGTGCTGTGAGCCTGAACATGCAGGCGTGAACGTTTTATCGCGTCGCTTGTACTTGCGACAAGCGACGCGCTATCTAGTTTTTTTTGGACTACTTTCAGAATAGAAAGAATATGTTTTTTCACGTTTTCTTGCCGCCCTACCAAAAGTAGCATATCTTGTTTCGGCATTTAGCGGGGTGAGGAGAATGAGCGGGACTGAAGTGTAAATTGCGAGCACGGTTGGGGCTTCTGCTGAACTGCAATCTGTCTACACGCAAATAAATGTTGAAAAGCTCGCGTTTGATTTCATTTCTAATGGCAGTTTGACTTTTGTTGGCTTCGGGAATGAAGTGTATGGACCGATCGCGTGTTTCCAGTATCTTGTCAGCCATTCGAGCCAACTGATCCAAATTTGCAGTTGACACAGTTAAAATATCTTAAGCACACGGCGGAAGCCGTTTCATCCATAATGATTAATTTTAAAAATTCATTTGAAACGTTTTCGCCCGTCGTACTTTTCATCGAGCGAAGTAGTTAGAATGGCTTGTTATCTCCATACTTCAAGCCTGTTAGCAAAATCCTGGAATTTGGTAGATGGATGGGAAGCAATTTTTGAGCGTCTCGTATTTGTTAGTGTGAAGTGGCTCCTAATGTCCGCAATCTGCATGAAAACATCATGTTCGAGTTCCTAATCACGTGATCGAACATATGTTCGCCCGATTATATTTTTAACACATCTGAATTGTGCCTCAACTCATGCAAACCAAAGGGCTGGCCACTGCTTCCAATTTAATCATTGCGATGCTACTTACTGCGTCGGGGTGTTCCGCTTGCGATGCTGGACTGGCCGTGGCACCGCTGAGAACGCTGCTGTTTAGGCTTTCTGTCATTGCGATTTGACGTGGTCGAATCATCAGTTTGTAGGCGCTACGTCGTGCTGCAAATAATAACAATAACGTTTTTATCTATTAATTAATGATTATTTTTATTTGCTTAGAATATCAACAAGTAATAATGATTTGTTTACTTCTATTTTACAGAATAAATACAATTTAAAAATAGATTATGAAATAGCACTGCAAGGAGAAAGAAGAAAAAAAAGACATACAAATAGCAAGATAAATATAATAAAAAACAAAATGAGGAGGAAAAAAATTACTAAAAATTGCGAAGAAGAGAGCTGACATATTTTTTTATAAACTAAGTATAAGAGGGGGAAGGCCTAAGTTGAAAGTCATCATGGTTACGTGGTAATCTGAGGATGGGTGAGTGAAAATTCACCAAACTACGTGCAAATCGAACTCAAAGATATTCGACGATCTTGTTAAACGCATAACGCGTCTCACTGGAACCTGGTTGACTAGTCGAGTATAGAGCAAACCACGACATAGCCTGTAAAGGAAACATTCATCAAGGTATCGTCGACGCTTTTTCCTGCGAAGGAATATTGAGGATAGATAAGCGTGATTCATAAAAAATTTAGGGAATCTGGAAATTCAAGAAGACGATCCGGGTAAATCCTTTTTTCACAGCTTGTAGCGTGAACTTCAAACACTTCAAATGAGGCGAACAAACTGGCGAACAGTACTCAAGGACGGGATGAACCAAACTAGAATATAATTTAATACACAATAAAGAATCGGGAAAAATATAGGAGTTTCTTAAGGTAAAGCCAAAAATCCGTTGGACTTTAGAATTAATTCAGAAATATGAACGTCGAACTTTAATTTAGTGTCAAAGGGACAGGGACAACTAAGTCCCTAAAATGTGTTACCGTACTTAGCTACAAATTATTTAATAAAAATTGAAAGCTTATAGGGCAAGGATTGTTAGAAAATGAAAGCTGGATGCACTTTGAAACGTTTAGTGCAAGCTTGTTATAAGAACTCCAAAATAAAATGGCATCCAAATCTTCTTAAAGCAAGGTACAGTCATCTATTAACGACACTACTTTGAAAACTTTGATCTCGTCTGCATAAAAAAGACAAGAGGAGTTGATGACAATGGGTGGCAAGTCATTAATTAATAGAGTGAACAATTATGGGCCAAGATTGGATCTTTGAGGAATAGCTGAAGACGAATTGAAGGCAGTGGAAACACAGCCGTGAAAAAATTCTTGCCGAACACGATTGGATAAGTAAGAGGATAACCAGTGGAGCAAATAATCAGGAACGTTAAGAAATTTAGGTTTGCTCAACAAAATATTCACTGAGTCGAAGGAAGAGAAACCCAAATACAAGATTTTGACTTGTAAACGGTCCTCCAAGCCTTTTGAAGCAACACTCATGAATTCTAACAAATTTGTTAAAGTTGACCACCCTTTGATAAAATCATGTTTTAGGAACCAACAAATTATGAGTAAGTGAAAAAAGGTGCAAGTAGACGATTTTCTCCAGTAGTTTAGAGAAATAAACCAGAAAGGCCGATAATTAGCAACGACTGATGTGCTACCTTTTTTAAAAACAGGAGTAACATAGGATCTTTTCCAACATAAAGGAAAAGAGCCTGAAGATAATCTAGAGTTGAAGAGAAAGGAAATGGGGACACAAATTGAAATAGTTAAAGACTTCATAGTTTGACGCTGTCGTGACGTTGTCTTCTTCTAAAGAGAGGCTCGTGCTTTTTTTTCGCTTTACTCAACTCGTTCAGCTTCGGTCCTTGATCTTCCAGTCTAGTTGGAATATATTTTTTATGTTGCGGCTGGTATCTGAATTTGGCAGGCGGATAAGTTTGATGCTGCGTTCAACCGCTACATACTCTCGATTATTTTCAACTGTCAGTGACGGTGTAGATGATAGCTCTATAATTTGTTCAAATATAGCATAAGATACATAAATCTTTTGGGTCTAGGTGAGATTTCTTCGCAGTATTGCGCACTGATCTCTGGAAAGTTACATTGAGTTCTCCGTTATCTCCAGGACAAGTCTGACTGATGGCAAGCTATCTCTTTTTGAGTGGGCACTTTAACCAATAAAAATATTCCAGGACCAATTAAATTGAGATGAATATTTTCTTTGCTAGCCATGTCACAAGACAATCCAGCTGCTATATTCTTAACATTGATCTTAAGAGCTATCTGGCGGAGAGAGGCTGTTTTCAAATTTTCGTCATCAGACGAAGATGAGTCATAAGTGCTTTTGAGAATGCTTGGTCTGTTATAGAAGCTCGTCAGGTCTTGAAAGTTTATTTCAGTTGATGCTTCCGTTTGACATGAATCAATTTAAATGGGATAATAATGTCCGTAAATTCGATAGCATCGTTGCCTTCATTTTCGGAGAACACTTGTAGTTTCAACATTTTTTGTAAATTTTGATTTTGGTACAATTCTATGATATCAGGTAATTTTTTCCTAATAATAGTAGTGATTTTCATTACACCTGGAACAACATCAATTGATTTAGGAACCTTTTTTTTCATGCCTTTAATTTCACCCTCAGAAATTTCTTCCACATGGATGCTAGACTCTACAAACAGATCAGCAATTTTTTGATGCAGTCTTCATATCTTTCCCCATTAACACATGACTATCCATCGGCCCCTTTCCATGTCCGTGTTCGCTAAATGTCCACGTAGATTTTATGATTTATTTAAAATCGTCAGTTTAAGCTTTGGGCCATAAAAATATGTGTTTGTACGATAACCATATTGTGATGTCGGTCCATCAGAGTAAATATGCAAAGTGTCAACATTCTTGTTTTCAAATATTTTCCTTAAAATTTGTTTTCATCTTCAGCGATGAAGCTCACTGGCTTTGTTAATAAGCAGAATATGTATTATTAGTCAGCAACAAATCCCCATATGCTTCTTGAGACACCATTGTATTTGCAAAGAATTGTCATTTGGTGCAGTTATTATGTCGGAGGTATTATTTGGCCGTATTTTTTCGTGGATGAAAATGAACATCATGTTACCGACAATGGAAAGCGCCGTCGTGTCATTTCGGAAGATTATTTGTGGCCAGAATTGGCTGAACTTGTCATCAACGATATGTGGTTTCAACTAGACGGTGTTACTAGCCACACAGCACGTCTTACATCCGATTTATTGAAAGGCAAATTTGGTGTACGTGTTATCTCGAGAAATGGTCCGGTCGAATGGCCATCTCGTTCATGCGGTGTAACACCATTGGATTTATTTTTGTAGGGCTATATCAAGCCACTGGTCTATGCCAACAAGTCAGCAACTTTAGACGAACTCAAAGACAACATCCAACGTGAAACTGCCAACGTTCCAGTCAAAATGTGTACCAAAGTAGTAGAATTATGTCTAAGGAATCGATTGCTGTAAATGGGCTCATCATGATCATAAAATGTAGTGCTTACTCTACACCCGCAATAAATTTGAACTCAATATCTCAAATATTTCTGTGTCTAATATATAGATAAGATTGTTATGTCCTCAATGGAACCCTATATTTAAACACAGCTGAACTTTAAACATCACTTTTCTGGCACTCTTCTGGAAGGAAGCTGTGGCCACCCAGTTCCTCCTCCTAACCCAAGCAAATGCACGTGTAACTCCAGCAGACAATCCAAGTTCATCCCCGGCCACTTATTGTCACTGTGCTGTTGACCCTTGATATTGAATATTGCATAAACAATCCGAAAAGTTTTGATTAGGAAATAAATCCACATTCCTCGTAACTATGGTATATACCCAGGCGCGTAGCCAGGGGGGGTTTGGGGGTTTCAAACCCCCCCCCCCCCGAAATTCCTGAAAATATATATATCTTTTCATACACTTTTTCGGAAATATGATTTTTTGAAAGAGTGATGACGCATTAGACTATTTTAGAAATTTGTGTTCTGGAGCATAATAATTCTTTACGGACTTAAAATATCTTTTTATCTTTTTCCCCGGAATTCCTTAATTAGCATGTAAGTCCCAAATATCTGCTGATAAGATGAATAGTGGCATCCAAGCTGACAATAAGCAAAGAGTGCAGAGCATATTTATTGACCATGGAAAAAAAACACCCAAAACTCTTCGTTTCGACCTTTGGTGCAGACAAAAATATATACCTGTTTTGGTTTATCGTTAGGATGCGACTTTCATCTATTGAATTTCAGTGGTGAACAAGGTCGTTGAACTGATCTTTTTCTAATGATAAAAAGTGTCATTTTGGAGTTCTAGTATCTTTGTCTGGAAATGGATATTCGTAAATTCTTTCAAAAAAGACCACGATTAGAAAGTTGTGGCGTAAGTATTAATTGTAATTACAGTTTTTTGATTTAATTTCAAATTCAAAGTGTATTGTTAAATGAGAAATGCCCTATACGTTTTTTAAATTCGGGGTACAAATATTGGTATTTTCTTGTTCAGGACATTCGGGAGGAGCCTGGTCCATCTTTTGCGAATTCGATACTGCCAACAGTCGAATCATCGTCATCCAAGCCAAAATCTGCACTGGTGAATACATATATATTCTTACTTGTGGTTTTAAACTTATAAATGTCATGTTTTAAAATGTGAGAAACCTTGGATTCAGCCTGATTTTTAAATTAAAAACTGAGAATTTTAAATTTCTAAGATTGAAATATTTCAAAATTTTGCGATTAAAATGTAAAGGTCAATACAATATTTAAAAATTAAGTTTGTAAAACTTACTGTTTTCCGCATTTTTGTCATTTTCATAGTTTAATGAGCGAAATCGGAAACGTTTTTGCAGGTTCCCCACAAAGATGTGGCAACTTTTTGTCGAAAACAACTGAATTATAATGAAAAATATGAATTCCTCGTTCATTCATGGGTATCAGATGAAAACTTCGAACTCCCAACTTCAAGTGATCGAAATTTAAGGTTCCAACTTTTGTGGTTACGTTATTTTCCATGGTTAGCTTATTCAGCTGCAGAGGACGGAGCTTTCTGTAAAGTTTGCATACTTTTTTCTCAAAAAAATGTTGGAAAAGGGAATCATCAAACTCTGAAATTTCTTGTGGAGAGTCCGTTCAAAAACTGGAAGAAAGCCCTTCAATATTTTAGAGAATATCAAGAAAACAGTATCACAAAGATGCTTGTATAGACGCACAAAATTTCAAACTTATTTTTGAGAACAAAAAAGACGATATCATAAGCGAAATAGACGCAACAAGAAAAAAAGTGCAACAACAGAATCGACGAAAGTTGACTCCTATTATCCGAGCTGTCCTTTTTTGTGGTAGGCAGGGGCTTGCACTTAGAGGTCATCGTGATTATGGCTTAATAGAGAGAGAAACTGCTGAAAAAAAATGAAGGAAATTTTAGAGCATTGTTACGTTTTGCTTTGGACTGTGGTGATAATGATTTACAACAACACTTAGATACTGCTTCTGCAAATGCTACATACTTAAGTCCTCAAATCCAAAATGAAATAATAAATGCTGCTGGAAATATCATTCAACAAAAAATTATTGAGCACATCAACAAGTCACGATGTTTCACGGTAATCACAGATGAGACCATGTATATCAGTGGGATTGAGCAGTTTTCTATTTGTGCTCGATACGTTGAAATGGCAAACGAAAAATACCAACTAAAAGAACATTTTTTGTGTTTTGTACCTGTCCAGGATGTCACCGGGAAAGGTCTCGCCGAAGCACTTCTCTCTACTCTAACAAATCTAGGTGTTGATATTCGGCTTATGGTTGGACAAGGTAAATTATTTCAGAAGATTTTTGTAAATGATTTTAGCAGCAATGCGCATAACACTGTGTTATATCAAGAACTACAATTAAATGAAACCTTTAAAAAATTATTCGTAATGACCTGTTAAATACTTCCTGTAAACGATTTTTCAAAGTTAACTTTGGTTTTCCAGTTATTAATTAAATGAGTATTTGATTTAAAGTATACCGTCAATTTTATATTCATTCAATTATAAACTTGAAACGTTTTCATTGTATTTTTTGTCTACAAGCTTATTCAAAATTGGTTAATAATGAATTTTCGTTAATTTGTCTGTCACATTGATTGATTGTTTGAATTTTTTTCCACTTTTTTAAAGGTTATACGGAGCACGCGCTATGAGTGGAATAATCAAAGGCTTTGCCGTTGAAGTTCAAAAAGTGCAGTCACAAGCTGTCTATCTCCATTGCGCAAATCACAGCTTGAATTTGGCCATAACCCACGCATGCGACATTCCAATAATCAGAAATTGCTTGGGAACGATAAAAGCAACAGTAAATTTTTTACGACAGTCAAGTAGAGCAGGAGTCATGTTGAAAAATCGAATTGAAACTGTTGCTCCAGGTGCGAAGCGAACTCGCCTAAAAATTTTGCTAAACACGATGGGTTGAGCATCTCAATTCTTTGGAATCATTTCACGGCTCAAACGAATGTGTTTTCTTGACACTCCAAGAACTGGATGAAAAAATCACAAAAGTTGAAGGAATTCAACCTCATGCACTGCTAACATCCGTGCAGAAATTTTCATTCATTATTGCTTTGACAGTTTTGAAACCGATATTTACACTGACAAAAAATTTGAGCCTACTTTTACAAAAAGAAAACTGCGATCTCAGTATCTGCATTGATTATGCAAAAGACTTGCTTAATGAAATTAAGGTGATGCTTCGTGAGGTGGACACCACGTTCAAAAAGATTTTTGAAGAAGCAAGTGAAATCGCTGAAAAAGTCGACGTCCCGCAATGTATCCCTCGAGTTGTTGCACGGCAAACGAATCGTCACAATTTTGAAGATGGCCCAGAAGAATATTATCGCAAGGCGATTTTCATTCCATTTTTGGATCACTTTTCAGAAGAATTGAACTCTCGTTTCCTCAAACATCGAGAACTTTTTTCGAAGATTTAAAATATATTGCCATCAAAATGTCATCAATTGGATACTGAAAAGATCAAATCAACCAGAGAATTTTTTGAACATCAGTGGCCCAACAACATTTCATCTTCAGAAGAGTTTGAAGCTGAAATGAAAATGTGGTAAAGGTATGCTTTCCTCTCGCTCTCATAAAACTCTGCAATTCTTCAAGTATAAATGTTTCCTTCACTTTTTCATTCTTAAATATCTGCCTATATGGATTTTCAGTTTTTCTAAAAAAAAAGGTTCCATCAAAAAAAATTTATGTTAGTAAATACAACAATTATAGTTTAATTACGTAGATTCATTGAGTTCTAACTTTTTCAGATACTGTTTGAAAACTTCAAAAGAAGAGCGGCAAAAGACTTTCATCTATTCTTTGGACATTTGCAACCAATCGTTCTACCCAACAATACATCGATATTTGCAAATCGCTGCTACTCTTCCAGTGTCAGTTGCGCCGAGCGAAAGATCTTTCTCTTCACTTCGAAGATTAAAATCTTATCTACGAAGTACGATGGGCAAAGAAAGGTTGAACGGGCTAGCTCTTTTGAATATCCATCAAGATTTAGAAGTGAAGTGCGACGAGATCTTAGATAACATGTCCAAATCATCGAGAAAGTTGGACATTCTTCTATAATTTCCATATGAAACATTCACACAATTTTATCACGCATTGTTAAAGCGAATAAAAAAAATCGTTAAGAAATTAGTTTGTACGAGTCATATTGAAAAAAAACAATGCATAATAAAATATTCTATGTATAAAAAAACATAGTACCTATATTTATTACTCAGTAAGACTTCCAAGAAAAGCCCCCCCCGAAACTTTTTTCTGGCTACGCGCCTGTACATACCTTTTGCTGAATTTGTTTTTTTTTCTCTATAACATTTATCCGCTTGTCCCCTTATTCACCAGAGGTTTTTCATCCACAAGCTAGCTTTTTTATCACTCTTGGTCAGGAAAAAAAGAACCGCACTCGCGAACGTAATTAATCTCATGTCAAAACAAGGTTCAGCGAGCATATCAAGGAAGCAGAGAAGCTAAAGTCAAGGAAAGCACCTGGTGATACAGCTAAGTCCGCCGTCGCCAAGCATATTGTAGAAACTAATCACGCAATCAATTGGGATGATCTAGAAGTAATACAAGACGTGAGCAACAATCGGAAATTGGACGCATATGAGAGCCTTTGGATTATTCGACAACCGGAAAACGCACGGCTCAATGAAGATGTGGGCAACGGTTACTCAAGGATACTAGATCTAATTAAATCTAAATAATATTTAAAATATAATAAACGAATTATAATAGCAGGGAAAAGCAATAAATGAGGGAAAAGCAATAAATGATACCTCTTAACCAGGGATAATAAAATGTAATTAAGGATATAGGTTAATTGATAGGTCTCAAAGACAAAAATAGGTAAAATGTAATTAATGTAAGGGATATAAAAAGCGGATACTATTTGGAACTAAACCATAACAAAAAAACACTGAAGAAGGAGGAACTCTTACCTCCGAAATATATATTTGTTTAGCATTAAATTGACAATATTTGCGTTTTTCTGGAAAAGTTGGAGGAACATTTATTTGGAAATCTCATGTTGCCGCCTTTCTTATGGGCGTATCATTTATGTCTAGAACAAGATTATAGCTGCCGTTGATCTTATTATCATAGAAGGTAAACCAATATGCCATGAATTTTAACGAACCTGTGATTAATTTTCTTTCACATACACTCAAACTAACACAGCGTACAATTTCTCGAAATCGCGAAAACGTCTTATAGTGTTTCACTGACGCTTGTCAGCTGGTTAGCATTTGCGGAGGGATGACAGATCTCTGTATGGTATCGCTCCAAAATATCGGAGGTTATTACACCATTCGACTACTTGAAATGAAAAGCATATTTTTAAGGATCAACCCCATATGGCAAGACTCTCTATAAAATTCTTTAAAAAATTCATTTGCACCAAAACTTATAAAAGACCGTCACTTTCGATCTTTCAACAAAGTTTGATAGCTGCAGTATCTATAGTTTTGTAGAAAAACAGCTGTGATACAGACAAATGGATGGACGTGCAGACAAACAGATGGACGAAAGTCATAACCTCGATACTATTTTGTATTTTAGTACAAAACATGAACATACAAAAAATGATTCAGATTTCCTTTTTCAGTTTTTTGAATATTCTCATGCATTGCCTTGAGATGTAATATTTCTCGAAAATACTCGTACATATCGTGGAGTCACTTTTGACCTTCTTTCCTGAAAACCTAAGTTCAAGGAGTGTTGAGCAAGGTAAGATATTTCTTCAGGCAATTTTCGGAAAAGAGTTACAATATCAAGAGGAATGGGGTCCACTAATATTAGCTCTCTACAATTCCAACCCAGTACTTCAATTTCCAAAGCATGTGAATTCAGGAGTAAAAAGTAAATAATTTTTGGAAAACCAAGCACTTCACGCAGGTAACAATAGTATTTTGTACTTTGTATGTGCTAAAATTTAATATTTCTAATTTACTATTGCCTAAATTTTATTCCATCCAACTATCATTTATTATTTGGTTAGTCCTAATTAGTACAAAGTTAGCAATACCATTGAAGTCTATTATTTTCAACCTAAAATGTATTCATTTCAGGACCAGCAAATTATCATTACCGTCTCGCTCATTTAGCACAGAGCATTAACAGCATGCACCCGATTCATTCAAGTATCCTAATTGCAGTATTTAATCGAATGCTTCACGATTCACTCGAACAATTACAGAGCAGATATCCTCAATGGTTAGGCGATTTGTTGTGATTGTAGAGAGACGACTAATTTATTCATTCGGCTCACGTATTTGATTTATCAGAGTATATAATGGATAGATGATTAAGTTCCCAAAATTTCCTATTATCAATTTGCGCATGATGCATTTTGACCAATTCAGGCGTCTGTCATAGAAATGTTTTGAATAAATTAATTGAAATGATTTTCCTAGTTTAAATATAGAATCCGTCGAATTTCCCACGACAGAGTAAGGATTATTCATTTCCAAATTTGTATGCTTTATTATTCAGTTCAGGTGTAACAATAAAATTTTAAATTGTTTCAACTAAAAGTGTGCTGCGACCAACTTATAGGATTTATTCATTTTGCTTGCACCTTAAAATATTATGACTCCAAATTTTGGTAAGGGTGCCTATTTATGTCAAGCTACATTGAATAGTTACTGCTTTCCTTTCTCTGCAGTTCTTATCTATTGTTCAACACCCCGGCATAAATTTTGGCATTTAGAAGTAGCTAACAACAATTTTTTGGGATTCAATTTGCTGCTACTACCAGGGATCTGCTGTTAGCACCGTCTGCATTTTTCAGTTGTTTCCACAACATTTAAATTTTTTGTAACGTATGTACTTATATCAACACTGCCATATTTCTTGAAATGGATAAAAAGCTGATGTACATCAATATCATATACCCAGCACATTTCAAACAATTGTTTTGCTGAGTTGTTGACCATCTTCATTCTACAAAAAATAAAGGGTGCTTATTTTTAGAGGTTGTTAAGTTGTCAACACTTTTTAATGGTACGTATGGTGTAACAGCTGTCATATGTTTTAGAGTAAGTTTGGTTTGCCATTTATCATGAATAGGTTGACGCCTGAGCAACTCCTCCAAATTGTGCTGAATTATTAAAAAAAACGGTTCTGTTCGAGAAATTCATCACGCATTCCGTCAATTTTATGGGCAACATAATCGTCCAACACAACTCCGTCGTAAACAGTCTCAAGCCTATTTGAGGAAGACCCCATTGATTCCCCAACTAATTGCTTCCATTATTCCTCATCCCGAACCCCGCAATTAAATGGTAGTAAATGCTCTCGGGATCGCACATTGGGTTTATTGGTTCCCCAATAATGTGACATTAAATGCCGAGAAATGCTTATAACTGTAAATACATCTACAGCTCTGTTACTAAATCCTACTCACACCTCCTTTGTGGGGACGTGAGAGGGTGAAGGCGAATCTTCCGCGCCTGATAACGGAATCGACGTAATAACCATGCCACCAGAATGGAGGTTTGGCGACGGGCTGATTCCTCGTCCCTGGAAAACCTGAAAATATTTGCAAACCTACAGATGGCCCTCGGAATGGATTGGATTCACGGCACAACCTCGCAAATACAAAAAGGAGTATGGTATTGGACCCTGGAATGTCAGATCACTCAATTACCCTAGAGCTGTTGAGGAGCTTCTACAACAGGCCAGTCAATATCAATTAAAAATACTGGCAGTCTAGGAAACAAATTGGAATGTAATCGACATTCAAGACATGGGGTCGCACATAATATTCAAAAGTGGGAAGCCTACTAGGAAATGAGAGTTTGGAGTAGCCTTCATTGTGGGTAGAGAGTTCAAATCGCACGTTATTGATTTTAAGGCAGACAATGAACGGCTGTGTGCAACCCGTATAAAAGCAAAATTCTTCAAAATCTGGCTGATTAATATTCACGCTCCGACCAAAGAAAAGGACGCAGAAACGAAGGAAATGTTCTACAATCACTCGGAAAGACTGGTCGACTCATTACCTACGAACAACACTAAAATAATTCTTGGTGATTTCAACACTAAGGTAGGCAATGAGCTCTCTCATTGGGGCACGACTGGAGGATATAGCCTTCACGATGAAACAAATGACAACGGACAGCGCCTGATTGACTTTGCATGTAGCAGGAACCTAGTCATACGTTCAACTTGCTTTCCACATCGACGCATTCATAAAATGAACTGGGTATCACCGGATAGCAACACAAAAAACAAGATCGATCATGTTCTGACCCAACAACGTTGGGCCTTGAGCAAACTTGACGTCCACACATACCGAGGAGCCAATTATCACTCGGATCATTACTTGATCAAATTAACATATCGATGTCGTATGTCAAAGGCATCTTTGGCGAAGACCAGCCCGCTACAAAAATTTGACATCGGAAGGCTCCAAACGGCGTCAGTGGTCAAAAATTTCACCGAGACCCTCGACAACCAGCTGGCTTCCATCTTATCAGATGCATCGTTAAAGGCGAGCAACGACCTCTGGATGGAAGTGAAAGCGGCTATCAGGACCGTGGCAGAACAGTCAATTGGACAACAAGTCCGGTGCTAGAGGAACGATTTGTTCGATAATGAGTGCCAGAATGCGTTGTATAAAAAGAATCAGGCTATGAAGAAGACGTAGGTAGGAAAACCAGGACGAAGAGAGAACACTATGGAAATCTCAGAAGAGTAGCGTATAAGGTAATTAGGATTAAGAAAAGCACATACTATGACGACCAATTGAGAAGTATAGATGTAACTTTAGCAAGCAACAACACAAGACAAACATACAAAGTAGTAACAAGCCAAAAACGTGGTTATAAGCCCAAAACCACGCTCTGTCGTGATGACATCGGCAATATCATCGCTGATGAAGCCAAGATTAAGGAAAGATGGGTATCATATTTCAAGAATCTCCCTAGTTCTCCACACAGCTCCAGAACATGGGAGCCTATAGATATCTGCAGAGGTTCCATTGGCCCCGCCAACTCAAGATGAAGTTTGTTCTGTCATAAAAGCCCCAAAAAATAATAAAGCGCCGGGCATCGATAAGATTCCAGTGGAGCTCATCAAATATGGTGGCTGTAGGATTCTTCATTCAGCACATTTAGCAACAAGAACATATGCCGGAAGAGAGGAGCCAATCAATTATATTCCATATCCACAAAACTCACTACTTTGTACAGCATACAAAATATTTTCTAAAATCTTAGAAAATAAAATCAAGTCATACGCCAACACTGTTTTTGGGGAGTATCAAGGTGGTTTTAGAATAGGTAGATTGATAATAGACCAATTATTCACAGTCAAGCAGGTACTTGAAAAATGCTGGGAGTTCAACATAGACGTACACCAAATTTTCGTTGACTTTAAGCAAACATGCGATAGTTATAGTGAAAATAGATATGAAATGTGCGTAAAGGACTGCAGCAATGGTCTGCTGCCTCGGCAGCAGAAAATGTTAACATCCGCCGAGAATGGCCTTGTCTGAAGACGCGTGAATGCGCTGGCAGGCTAGCGTTGTGGTATCGTGGGGTGGGTTCATTCCCCCAGCACAAGGACTCACTACAAAAGAATTTTGCATTCACGAATTCTTGGCTCTCAGAAAATGTCGACCGAAGTCAAAAAAATGGAGGTAACTACCTGAGGGTGGAAATTGCTTGTTGAGAGAACAAGTTGAAATGGGTAAAAACAAACGGATTCGTGGAGACTTCGCCATTATCCGACGATTCTTATGGCCCACAAATAAGAGATCAAAGCGGACCAAGGTCCAAACGTTGACGTGGCCATATATTTCCCTTTCTAGTGAATCCTACAAACATACTTTGCATGAGTTCTCCCATCAAAAGAGAAATATAGACGTGACCGATTTATGTTATAGAATTACGTGATCGGATCACATAACCCTATACCATAGAAGGGCATGTGAGCGAAAGGCCACTCAACCTGGCAAGAGCCCCTGAAAACTACTAATCGGTGAAGCGCGCCC
Organism: Odontomyia ornata; assembly: GCA_963969285.1. NCBI lineage: Eukaryota > Metazoa > Arthropoda > Insecta > Diptera > Stratiomyidae > Odontomyia > Odontomyia ornata. The sequence continues at coordinate 64,761,588 of OZ017742.1, read as the reverse complement.
GATGGCTAGTCCATTTTCTTGAACCGCCTAACCTCGTTCCGGGTCCTATACCCGGTCAGGTGGGACATTCGTTATAACAAATAGATTTCTATTCATCATACTTCGCCGGGCAAACGCGAATAAAAATATTGCAAATCACAACCTATTGCAAAGCGGAAGGTTCCTACCCAGTATAGTGAAAGCAAAATGAATTTTTTATGTTAACAAAAAATGTAGTAAATTAGAGTAACACAATTTGACGCAGATGTAATAACAATAATAATTTATGAAGTATATGAAGAAAAAGATTTTGGTATAAAAGATTAAAATTACTGATTGTAAATACAAATAAGCCAAAAGGGTACTTACACATCCTCCTCGACAAGCGCTCGTAGATGGGATGGGCACATCTGTAACTCTTTTCAAAATTTAATGTTTCACTCTTTGATTATATTAAACTTATTAACACAAAAAAAGTTACAAAGTGAAACGTGAAAAAAAAACAATACAAAAAAAATTTTGTTGAATTGACTATTCGAGACGACGTTCAGTAGTTGCCTCTTTTGTCGTTGACGTCCAAAAAGTTTACAGTGCGACCCGAGAAACCAATTTACTTGATGTTCCGTTAAAGTGTACGCTTCATGCTGACCATTGACACAAATCCCTCAGTGGAAATGGAAAAATATAATCGCGGTTTTTCAATGCAAATTCAAATCATTTATCCAATATAGGACTATGTAAATCCTACTAAACGAAATCCACGACCTCAACGATTAAATAACAAACTCATCTCAACAATCCAAACTAGCGGCGATACATTTTATCAGAGCTATTGTTTTCAACTTGGAAACACTTTATTCGCAGAGTACATGTGAGAAGAAATTAAGCTCGCAATTACAATGCATCGATTGTTTTAAAGTGCAAATTGTCTCTTAGCACGCGAAACTAAAGACGTGTCTAATTGATAAAATAAATTGTGGCGATCCTTCTTCTTTCACCCTTTCATGCACTCGAAATGAATGTTCGTCCTTGGAATTTCGCGACTCTTTCCATCACACGTTGCTTGTTACACTATTTCCAAATTTCTGCATCAAGTTTATCACAATCCATTTTCCCACGCACAAAATGTTATCTAGACTCTTGCCGATTATACGGAAACGTGCATATTCGCCATCACACTTTTCCAACCGCAAGGAATAAAACAGGCTACAAGCAAAATTCACATGGTAAATTAGCACACCAAACGATTTTCATCAGTTGCACAGCATCCGAGCAGTTTTTTCCCCAGATATCGACGGAACAAAAAATGGCCGAACAGTCAGACAAGCACCCCAGATAGCATTCCCTTCCTTTCAAGTTTAACCACGTATTATCATTTTCTTCCCATCAACATTCAAGCCATCTCACGGAGGTCACTCTTTGCTTCATTTTCCCCATAATTATAACTAGGAAAATCAGTCAAGTCGTCTAAATTTCCTCTATTCTGACGAGCACTCCTCATGCCTTCCCCTTGCCGTCACCATCCGTCGAAGGAATTCCTTCTCCCGCAAAATCCAAACTTATCCCACTGAACCGCACGATGCATTTCCTTTCAGCCGTGGTCCCGTTCAGCGATTCGTTGCACTCCCTCCCTCGCCGTGATGGCTGTAGTCATCCAAAGCGGAGTTTTTACCTCCTCGATGTGATCGCTGTAGCGATCTAAAAGCCCATCCTTTGATTCCCTCCATTCGAAACATTCAATCCATAATGTTCATATTTTACATATGTACAACTGTACGAAGGCGACATACTTCTGTAACTGCTTTTGAGAAATCTCAGCATGGGTGTTAGTGTGAATGACAGTTGAGATGCATGTTCATAGATATAGAGAGTACTGGATCCGCAACCGGTCGTGAGAGCCGAAGCAATTGGCAACCTTCGCTAAAGTTGTGTGAAGTTGAGGTTTGAAGTGATATGCCTTTGTTTTAGCACTCTATTCACGGCGAAACATGTTCACATTTAAAAGGTTATTAATTTTAAAGATCGCGCGTACATTATCGGAACTTTAATGCACTGTTTTAATTAAAAATTTACGAAATTTCTATTCGCTTTGACACATGAGTTTTCCCGCGTGTTTCGCGCTCTTTTCGATTTTCTTTTGCTTTGACGTTCGAGTTTTCCGTGAGAGTCGTTTGTTGTTTGTACTCAAACTGGTTTCCGAATGATAACGAAGGCGCGATCGTGTGTACGTGAAATGAAATTTCGTTGGTGTGCGCGGGTGTCAGTGGGGGAAGCGATTCTTCTGAAGAGAGAAAAGAAAAACCTGTCTGGAAAAAAGGAGAAGGAGAAGCAGAGGGAATCATGGAGTTTCGAGAGCGTAAGTTATTTATAACTTATTTATATGGCAAATTTGCTTCTCACATGGACGAGTACACAGATTCTCATTGCTCGTCCATTTGTTTATATGTCTTTGTGCATGTTCATTGAAAAATGCCTTTAGAATAATATTCTGTTGGTAGAAGTATTCAAATAGTGACAAAACTTTGTGCGCAATACTCATGGATTTGAAGAGAATTGTGTTTTTATTTATGTGATTCTAGCTGATGAATGTTTTGATTTATCTTTAGGTTTTCATAACCAATTCAAAATTAAGTGATAAATTACATTATTTAGATGCTTGCGTTGGATCAATGTGCGTTTTTTTAACGTAAGAATTAACCATCCATACGCGTTCAGCCATTTAATATATGATTTAAGAATACTATCTTTGAAATGTGTTCAATTTTGTTTCTCTTGATGAGGCAACTAAACCCAAACGTTATAGAGCCAAAAAATATATGTGCATCAACATATTTACATCGACAAGAAAATAACAAATAGAAATAAAAGATTAAAAATAGAAAACTGGACCACAATGTTCTCTCAATACAAAATACAATCCACTTTTCTTAGATATTTACGAATTGGCTAGCTTTTTGATAATTTTTCAATTTGTTTCCTTCTCTTTAAATTTTACTTAGTGTTTTTTCTGTCTCTAGATTTTAAAGCAGAAACGAAATTTTTATTTTTATCCTATACCTAACTAAACATTAATAATTGACTCTCGTGCTTTACCTACACCGATCCGATGTTGTCCCTGGAATATTGAGTAATATTCGAATTCCAATTTCGGTATGTAGTTATAGATCACGGAAATGCAATGATGATTGCCAACAAACGCTGCCATTGAAATTTCGACAAGGAGATAGGAAGGCTCTCAAGCAATGTGCCAGTGTGACTGCTCGATTAATACACAGTATTGATCGTAACGTACTGTACCAAATAATGCTTTGATTTGGCATCCCCGCGGAATTAGTCCGTCTTACCAAAATGAGATCGACGACCTCCCAAGTCTGCATCAACAATCGACTCACCGATGCTGACATAAATATCGGATTAAAGCAGGAAGATGGGCTGGTCCCATTGCTATTCAATTTGGCTGTGAAATACGTCATAAGGAAGCTACCTGTCGATACGCGAGGTGCATTACTGCTCAAGTCAAGCCAAGTAGTAGCGTACGTGGACGACATTAAAATTTTGCCACGGTCATTAACAATTGCCAAAGAATTTTTCCTGAAACTCGACAGCAAAGTAAAACAAGTAGGGCTACAAATCAATAAAAATAAAACAAAGCTCATGACGCAGTCAACGAAACATACTTTAAATATAATTTTATATATAATTTCTTTATTTCCATGTACTTACTGTTCAGATATTGCGTTGCTAATTTTGGCATCGATCATACATAGGACCATGCTATGGTTAATTGGAAATACAACATCATTAATAATTAGTATAGTTGGAAATAGAAGGTCAATTTTTGACTTGATCAATCTGCATACTTCTTTGATTAATCTTTCAGTTTATTTCTCATAAATAAATTTAATTATTCTACAAAGTCTTGGTATGGATGGTCATGGATTCGCCATATAATTTGGTCGTCCTAGTCAGCACAAGAGATATCACAAAAAGGAGTTTGTGAGTTTTCTCAAAATCATCAAAGTTTTGTTTGTATATACAGTGTCTGCATGACCCATCACACCCCCATTTATATACAACAGTGCAAGTGGAATAAGTGATGTCTAAGAGATTGAATACCTCCGGAATCACTTCACAACGAACGTACAGCAAAGTCGAATAATGATTGAAGATTTATTTCTGCAAATATATCGGCAACTGTTATATCCTCACCAGAAGGGTAACACTTTTGCTTTTCTTTAAAAAGTAACTCATAACATGTATAAAGGTAGAAATTTCTTTCACGTACTTCTTATTGGATGTTTTTATATGGCTTCATCGTCATTTTATTACTAACAAACAGTGCTTATACTTCTTCAAGCTTATGTATATGGTTTTTGTTCAAGCGGCGTGCCAGTATATTTCTTTTAATCTTAGATACACTTTTTGGTGACGATGTTGTGTTTTTTTTTTTGAATTGATTTTATGCTATCACTTTTGTCGCTAGCCCCTTTTTGTTACCGCTGCAAAAGACAATTCCGTACTGTTAAATTTTTTGAGTACACTTTCCACCTTTCTGGTTTTTAATTTTATAAGAAGCGTCACTCAAACTTTTTGAGGCCAACCTACTGGTGGTGTAAAATATTTTTAACACAATCTTTTTCTTTCTTAATCCATTCTTTGTATGATTTTTTAAAATTATCAAATTTACGATCTTTACAATTCCACTTTTCATTTTCTGCCTTCACTACCCGTTTTACAAGTATATGTTCCAAATTGTGGCTTTGAGAGTCTGTAATTTTAGATTGCTGCTGCAAAACCTCCATTGAATATCTTAAACGATCTGCGGGATTCGTAGAATGCCATATGTTGAAAAGCTCCTACCTGATGATTTTCTAATCTGTGAAAAAAAGTGTTTTAAGAAGGAAAATCGCACGGTTGTATGCTATGTTAGGTGACTTTGCTCCTGCAACGGTGACCGTAAAAATTGGTTTGAAAAGTTTCAACGTGGTGGCACGTCGGTTTTTTATTAATCACGCCTAGGTGCGGCAAAAACGGCTACCACGGAAGATAACGTGACAAAAATCTACGTGCTCGTATTGGCAGACCGCTGATTGAAGGTGCATGAAATTAGACAGTAGACATCTCGACCCCTTGGATCATATCCCACATGAAATTTTGAGCATGAGAGAGCTGTCGGTGTAATGTGTGTCGCGTTTCAGAACTTCAGACCACATGCGTAACCGTGAGACCACTTTATAAGTGCGATTTGAAAGAATTTCGGGACCAGTGATGAAATATGACTCCGTTGGTACACACCAGCGACCAAGAAGCAGTCAAAATAGTGGAGTTTACCCCACCAACTCACTCTAAAGAAGGTGAAGACGTTCCTATTGGACTCCGTTTTCTGGGGTTCACAAGGCGTGATCTCTGTCGACTACCTAGAAAAGGGCAAAATGGTCACAGGGCTCTATTATGCCGAATTGTTGGTTTTCGCCAAATTGCAGAAACGCCAAATTGCAGAAAAAAGGCCGCATTTGGCAAACAAAAAAGTGCTCTCCACCATGACAACGCACAGACTTACACCTCCACCGTCACCACAACAAAATTGCGCTAGGAACCGATACACCATAGTAAATTCACATAGTATCTACACCTTCCATTTACTCTGTGTTTCATATTTTCTGAATTTTCCCAGCGGTCGGTCAGCTGAGCCGGGGCACGTCAACTGAGGCAAGACCTGTCATATTCAAAACAAAAAGCAAATAAAATTTCCGACGCAGGTGCTCTTTTACGCATTTCAGATCATGCGAGTGCTGCTAGATCCTAATAAAAACCTAAAAGATTTCGTCGAACGAATTTGTTTTTCTGCAAAGTTATTGATTTTTTGAGAACTGGTAATCCTGAAATCTCTCATCGAAGCACATGTTTATATTCGCGCCAATCCTCGCGTCAGCATTTACCTACCTACCTGCTGCCGAGGATTTATGGTTCGCTGTTCGACTTGTGTTCAGATTTTTCCCGAGGGTAGATTGAGCGTGGATACTATGTGAGTAAACTATGCGCTACACCACCTAGCTTTTTCTTCAGATTTGGCCCAATACAACTTCTTTTTTTTCCAAACTTGAAAAAGTCACTCCACGGGCGTAAATTTGAATCGCATGAGGATGTCATTACCGTCATGGAGGTCTACTTAGTAAACCTCGAGAAAACGTATTTTTCAGACGGGTTAAAGAAGTTAGAGCATTGCTGGGTCAAATGAGCTAAGAAGAGATTATGTTGAGAAATAAATGGTCACTTTTCCAAAATCTTAATTTTTGTTCTTTAGGCTAAATACTTATCGCGCTGATAGTTGGTTGAGAACTGACATGTACTCATTACTAGAGTTGCCATGAATATTCGGCTACTATTCGGTATTCGGCCTATTCGGCCACTTTTTTGGTATTCGGTATTCGGCCGAATAATACGTACTATTCGGCCGAATACCGAATACCAAATCATGGACAATAAAGACACATCATATTAGCCAAGATTTGTATTTATTACCAAATTACAATACTTTAATAAGTAAAATTAGTCAGCGGTAAGTTGTGATGGATAAAAACAAGTTTTTCAGCATTTGATGGTAGCAAACGATTACGCTTTTCATCGTAAATGATACCTGCTTCAGAAAACAACCTCTCAGTATACACGCTACTCCCGGGAGAAGAAAGATAAACTTTAGCAAATTTCGAGAGGTTTGGGTATTGTGTTTCGTTTGCTGACCACAACTTGTAAGGATCAGCTTTCCTATCTAGGCGAATTGTTTTCAAATAAAAATCCATTTCATTTGCCACAATATTCTTCTCTATGTTCTCCTTATCATTATTATAACTATTTTGCATATTATCTGTAGCGACTTCCTCAAAGCATTTCCAGAAATTATCGTGTAATTCAAATATCTTATCATTTCCATTCAAGTTTCTTTTCTTACGAAGTGGAGAAGAATTGTCATCGGCACTATTAGATTCATCATTACAACTTAGTTTTAGAGCTTCTAGAAGAATTTTTTGTCTTGCTCTTTCTGCTTGAACAAGTCCTAGAAAACTTGTTTTGAAGCGTGGATCAAGAAACGTAGCAACCAAATATTTGTTGTTTTCATCAAAGTCAAATCGCTTTTCAAGCTCGGCTTGCAGTGAAGATCTCATTGTCACTAAATTTGGTACTTTCTCAGCTGTCTCTGCCTTGCCCAGATATTTTAATGAAGTTACTGAATGTGGAATCACTTCAGAGATTCAGGAGATACCTGAGCTGGTTATTTTGGTAATCTCTTCGAATGGTTTGAGAAGTTTGATACATTGTTCCATTAGTTCCCATTGAGCATGTGTTAAATTATTTAAAGTATCATGATCTGTTATGTACAAGAATACTGCTCACTTTTGGTCTAATAATCGCTCCTTTAAATAATACGTAGAATTCCAGCGTGTGCTTACATCTTGTACTAGTTGGTGGTTAGGCAAGTTAAGTTCTTGTTGAATGGATTTAAGTTTCTGCTCTGCTAAGCCTGAGTGGTTAAAATGAGTAACGATTCGTCTCGCAGCAGCTACCATCTGTAGTAATTCTGGTTGAGATTTTAGTGACTCCTCTATAGCTCGTCGCAATGAATGAATAAAGCACCTGCCTGAATCATATCCTGCATCTGGCACACCTTTTATCATATTAGCCCCACTATCATGGACAAGTAAATGGATCTTGCTTTAAGGTATATTCCATCTTTCTGTAAAGCCTCGAGTTCTTTAGCAATATTGGTACCAGAATGTGAGCCGAGAAACGATTTCATAGCTAAAACGCCATGTTTCAAAACGAACTCTGGAGATATCTAGTGCGCAGTGATGCTCAAAAAGCTCTCGTTATTGTGCTGACATGTCCATATATCAGATTTCACTGATACTGCTGTCGCCTGCAAAATACTGGCTTCTATTTTAGACCTAATTCTGTTGTATATATCAGGAACAACTTTCTCGCTCATGTAAGTGCGACCAGGTACTCTATAATGGGGCGCAACGGTTGCCATAAGCCTCTGAAAGCCGACCCTTTCAACAAGTGATGATGGTTCGTTGTCTAAACAAATCATTTCACCAATCAAGTAATAATATTTTATTGATTTCGGATCATTAATGTCCCATAGCAATTTCCTATCTGATGTTTCTTTCAGGGTTAGCTGTCGTTCTCTTGATTGGGACCTTCCAGGTACTGTTGGTATCTTGGAATCGGTGGAAGTAGAAGTACCGCCCTTATTGCTGCCACTTGTTGAGGGAATATCAGTTAAAGTAGCGTACTGCTCAGCATGTTTGGTTCTAAGATGGTTTTTTAAAGAAGTTGTAACTGTAAATAAAAGAAAACTAAAATGAACTACAATTAATGAGTTATGCACTAACATTTTTTATCCACTACGAAAAACCAAGCTGTTAAGTTTGTAAACTACGATTTAGTTAAATAAGAGCGTTAAATAAGAATAACTTTATAACTAGAAAGAATTAATTGCTACGTGTACACTTATTAGTACTCTTAAGCAGAGTGTTTACACAATATCGAATCGTGGAAAATGACGGACAGGTCTCAAATCACGTTTCAAGTTTCGTCTGAAAACACGAATCATTATTTTTTTTGTAACGAGAAACGTCGAAACATTTTGATGAATCGTGAAAAATAACGATTTCCTACGCAATGTGAACAACCAACCGTCATGACGTATCGTTATCGTGTTTTTTGACGAATCGTCAATGACGTAGATCTAGATATCCCGTGTAAACAAGGCATTAAATTAACTTAAGTTTTGACTTACTTGCTTTCTTTCCTTCTCCGCCTCTTGAGATCTTGCTGCTACACAACAAACATTTGGCCAATTTATTATTTCCACCATCAATCTCATAATATTGCCATATGGGCGATTTTTTATTAACTGATATCATTTTTTGACAAACAAACAATTGAAAAAGAACTAACAAACGAACTTTTCTACAAAATCGTAGGTAATGTTTGATTTAATTTATTTTTTTTTATTGTTCTGACAAAGCGTGCCGTGACGTGATTTACTCGCAATTGAAACAAAGAGTCAAATGGTCGCATGCCCGCCCGCGCACGAGTGAAACAGGTCGCGACGCGTCTTGTCGTATTATTATTTCTTTACGCGATCGACAATTATGTACTTACTTTGTGCCGAATATTCAGCGGCCGAATATTCGGTGCTTCGGCCGACAGCGTTGCAGAATATTCGGTATTCGGCCAAATCACTGTTCGTGGCAACTCTACTCATTACTAATCGTAATATGCACGAACATGTTCCGAGGGACGTTACACTACCATCTAATTCTTAAATTCCCATCCCATAGTCCAAATCAAAATCACTCCCAATTCCAAAATAAAATCACTTTTCAAATTCAAGATTAAAATCACTTTTCAATTTTCAAATTAAAATCAGCTCTCAAAATCCAAATCAAAACCACTTTTCATATTCTAAATTGAAATCGCTTTTCAAATTCCAAAACACAATTTCTTCTCAAATTCCAAATTAAAAAATCTTGCTTTTCGTGACACCGCACAGGCTCACTCCCCTTTCAAAACCAAAATCGAATTCGCTGCCTTCCCAAATCAAAAATTTCACTACCGCATTCTTCTCGTTCCCAATGACCGCTGCCACATCCGGGTAATGTAATCGAAGTTCAATACACTTCGATTCCGTTATCCACACATCTTTTCCGTAACGACAAATGCAACAATTTCCATTTTGCACAAATGGCGATTTGCTTAACCATGATAGCGTTTGGTTATATGCAAAATGTCATGAATACGGAAATAATTGCCTTCGCCGATATCCCAAAAAGAGTGATTTTCTTGTGCTCGGGAGAACTTGAACCCAGTGTCCCAGAGGACCCCCCCCCCCCCCCCGTCGAGAAGCCACGACGCTATCACCCGAGCCACATTCCGAGGATCTCCCGTTCATCCAATTAGGAACTTCAATTGGGAACCTTTCTTAATGGGCATTGAGATGAAATTTGTTGGTAGGGAAGCGTAAATGAATTTTTTTTAGTATGACAAATAAAATAAAACTAGTTAGTATGAAGGAAGGAATTAGGTTTTATTAGGGTAAAGATATCGAATGAAATTTTGTTAATGGGAAGTAACGAATGGAGTGTTGTTTTTGGGAAAGCTTAGGTTATTATTATATTGTTATTATTATTATTTTTTGTATTAAAAATAGGGTGAGAGGGTAAAATTATTATGATGGGGAAATAAAATTATAGGAAAATGGTTAAATGTCAATAAAAATAAATAACTATGCGGAGAAAAAGGTATATGTGCCCAAAAGAAGGTGGAGATGTTACGGCGGCAATTTAAAGTTGCGAATGGGAGAATCCCGATACGTGGGATTCGCAACAACCCTCCAGCGGCTGACTCGGAGCTCAAATCAATAAACAAGTGACGGCTTTCCACACCCATTCTCGAAGAGCCATCCCGGTCTGTAGCTCTCGCTGAAGGAGCCTCAGCTTGACGGGTGACAGTGATTGGTTGGCAGTTTGGAAGCATTTTGCTTTTAAAAGCACCAGAATCAGAATGTAAGTAGCCTTCACTATCTTACCACAAGCATTGAACAAATTTAATTCATTAGGCTTTGATGAATTTGCTTTTGTATTTTAAATATTAATCTTTTCTTTTTTTTGTACGAAAAATACAATTCTCGTTTTATAAACTCGATTGATGTTTCAGTTACCCTTTTTACGTCACCTTCTAGTCAGTAAGAGTTTCAAAATGATAATTCCTACTTATTATCTTCAAACGATTCATTTATAAACCATACAAGTAATCATTAATCCACAATCAAACTTATAGTTATAGATGACAGCAACCCTCCTTTTGCAGCAAATTGCCTCACTTTCCACAGCAGCTTCTAAATTATTTCATCAAATTATCAAAGACTTCCTGAAATTACGTAAGTTACCACTTAGCATGCGATAGAACCAAACAAAGTCAAATGAAGTTGGCTCAAATATCAGAAAGGAATTTTCATCAGTTCCAGAAAACAAAGCGGTCAAGGGATTCTTGCAATTTTGTAATTCTGATCACGTAATGTTTCATCATCTTATGTCGATGTTCTTATTATTTTCTATTAAGAGCTTCCCCAAAGTTTGAGAATTCCCAGAATACTTTTCCCTCTTTTGATTTCATTGAAATAAAATGATATGGATGAAACTTGTGGATTAGTATGAAATAGATAAAAAGTTCTATTGAAAAAATTTCTTACTGAAATCAAAATATCTATGATGCAAAATAGAGAATAATTTCTCACTCTAAAAACTGCCAGAAACGATTCATTTTCTTTCCTAAATGCTATCCGGAGACAATGGACAGTTTCGTATAACAGATACTCGTAAAATCCTTTATTATCGTCATTATTACCACTTTGTATTCTTCCCGTTCCGCTTCATTGTCCAATCAATCTAACATGAAGCCAAGCAGAAAATTACACGTACGCTACTATCGGTAAATTAGCCCCCAAAGAAGTGTTATCTTTGTGGAGACTAGACAATGTATCCATTTTTCTTGGACATGTCTACTCCAATTGATAGAGTGTCCACTGAGTAAAGATTGAATGTTTTTCTATAAGAGGAAGAAGAAGACGTCGCACCAGAAGATACTTTAAGCGCTGACAGTCATACGAGTATGTACATATATACAGTAGATACCAACTAACTGCTGCTATCCTTTCTACTTCATTGCAAAAGGATGACTGAGACGGCAAAAGTAATTAATGCCTAGTCAGCACAAGAAAGGTCCACTTTCTCACTGTTAATTGGTGCTAATAGCAATGGCCGAATCAAGGGATAATTGGATTCCCAAATTAAATTTTCAAGTCATCCCGTTTGAGTTTTTCATTAAATTTGTATGAGATAGTGGAATTTAAAGGGATGCGCTGCGGTTGAGAAAATTGTAACGAAATTTGTCTGTGCTTAAAGAGGTGCAGAAGAGATTCTGTGATTAGGTCTGATACCAGGAATTTTTCCGTGATATTTAATGTAAGCTGAGTAGGATTTTAAGAAGAAAGCTTCAAGTTGATGAGAAATTTAATATAGTTTGTGTGATTTGGGTAAATTGTTGATATTTTTAAAGTTCTAAGGAAGGATTTTTGACCATCTAAAAAAACCTCTTGCCACACATAAACTATGCATTACTTGGAGGAGGAGCAGTTCTTCAGGATACAAACTAACTGCATGTTGTTCCATAGCCATATGTTGCCATAGTAATAAATGCAGCGCATATTGTTCCATACTAACACAGGAAAATTCAAACCGCTATAACTTCGCTCAATATGATTCAATCTTTATAAAACTTTCAAGGTAGATCAATCTTATTAATAATCATCTGTGTACTGTATTTCATTGAATTTAAGGGTACCATTAAGAGTTTATTCAAGAAAATATAAAATCGATAAATCATACTATTACTAACAAAGTTGAGTGAATTGCAACTTCTCACGTATTCATTGTTGTTGCACTCATCAAGGCCTACATTTCTGATTTTTTCAGATTTTTCGGACCACAGGTGTCCAATCGCGAGGGGGGGGGGACACAAATTTTTCGTGTATTTCCCCTCGCTGTGCGCCCTTCGAAGCAAACTTCGTCAAACTAACACCTGTTTTGGAAAGTTCATTTGATACCCATATCGGCTACTTTTAATGATTTTTTTTTCGGGGGGTCACTCCCCTATATGGGGAGACCCCCCTTAAATACCTTATAAAATTTTTTTGTAATTGAACTTCAAAGAGAGCACCACTTTACACTTATCTACAAAATTTGATGTTTCTAGCTTAAGTAGTTTCCGAGAAAAACTGCTGTGACACACGGACGGACGGAGGGACGGACAGATAGGACACGATTTTAGTAGGGTTTTGTAAAATTATTTTACAAAACCCAAAAAGATATTTTAAACTTAATTCTTACATACAATTATTTTGCACTTGATAACAAAATTTTTACTCATGTGCTTAGCAATGGCTCACCCTTTGACCTTGCAAGCAAGATTCAGAATGCACCTTTTTAAATTATTTCATGCTTTGGTATCGTTACGTAGTCAATATTTTAGCTTGTTTTACTGGCATTCACAGGCAATTTTCTTCAAGTTTATCAATAACTTAGATAGAAATATCTTTTACATAAGATTTGGAGGAGAATAACTGTTAGTTTTGTCGAGCTTACTTTACGTTTTAGTAATTTTTGATAAACCAATTAATACTGATACGATTACACAATGGATCCCTATTATAATTAAGTAGTTCTTTTCCGATGCTATATAAATAGATAACTTCATACTCGATTATCTAACGAAGATTTTAAAATTTTATTAAATTTTATTAAACAGAAAGCACTTAAGTATGGATACCAAGCAGAGCTTGGAGATCAGAGGTTAAAAAAAATTTACACAAAGACGCTCTTAAATTATTAAATTATTCCCGTGTTCTTATCCGAAGCCTTAAAGGTTTTATTCACTAACCATTAGATGGTCCTTCTTTGAAATGTCACATTACTTTTTGAACTCACCTCGTGCACCGCAGTTGATGCAGTATTATTTTTCTTTAGGGTCTGACTGAGCCAATTTGCACTATTAACGGGCGTGAATTTATTTGTATCTTAGGCACTGGTAGTGCACGGTGTAGTTAGCAGCTAGATGGCTATGTCTTTGGTACCGGCAACACTGGTTGACTTCGTTTCTCAAGGCGTTCTCACCTCACTACGTTCAAATTCAAGTTTCTTATATTTTGAAGGGCAGTTGGACTGCCTTTATGAGAAATTCGCACCAAATAATAGGGAGGACTTTTTTTTGATGGATGATTTCATTGCTGTAAACGTTTTGACAGAAATGAATTCAATTTCTGGCACAGAATCAGGAGATTGACCATGTCCTCTCCACGATCTAGATAAAGTTGGATATTTTTCCCCCATTGAAGCATATGTGTTTAATTATTGAGAGAATCCCTTGCTGACTTTAAGTCAATTTCTTCTTAGCACTACAGCCCCTTTCGGGCCTTCGTTTAATGCAAACAGCGCCTCCAACTGTCTCGGTCTGTTGACCGCGTCTTCCATTTCCGAAATCCGAGCAGCGATGAACTGTCTTCGTCGACCGACTCAGACCAGCGTTTCCTCGGTTTCCCCACTGGCCACCGGCCTTCAGTTCTCCCAACGAATACCTTCTTTGGTATCCGTTGTTCATCCATACGATTCATGTGTCCAGCCCATTGCAGCTTCCGCAGTCTTACAATCCTTGAGACCTCCGGTTCGTCAAAAATTTCATACAGCTCATTGTTGTTTCGAATTCGCCATTGGTTCCCGTCTAGCTTTGCTCCGATTTTTCGCCTCAGGACCCGTCGCTCAAAGGCGTGCAATATATTTGCGGATGCTTGGGTTAGGGTCCATGTTTCACACCCATAGCATAACGCAGGTCTTATCACAGATTTGTATACTTGGAGCTTTGTTTTCCTGTGTGCCGCTGGTCTTCAAGATCGTCAAAACAGAATAAAATATTTTATTTGCGAGCTGTATTCTTTGGTGTATTTCGTCTCTTTCATTACCCGTTTTCGTTATTTTGGCGCTTAAATACTCAAATTCGCTAACATTTTCGATACTGTATTCGTCAAGTGTGATATTTTGTGTATTTGTAATATTTTGCGCCGACTGCATCATGAACTTTATTTATTTGTTGATTTGTAGCCCTACTAGTTTTGCTTCGCTGTCAAGTTTCAGGAAGAGTTCTTTGGCAGTTGTTAATGACCGTGACAGAATGTTGATGTCGTCTGCATAGGCCACTACTTGGCTCGACTTGTATAGTAATGTACCTCGCGTATCGACAGGTAGCTTCCGTATGACGTACTCCAGAGCCAAATTGAATAGCAATGGTGCCAGCCCATCTTCCTGCTTTAGTCCGATATTTGTGTCAAAGGCATCGGTGAGTTGGTTATTAATGCAGACTTGGGATGTAGTCGACGTCATTGTCATTTAAGTCAACTAGTGATGCAATTTTCATTGTTATTTTTTAGAGTTTACTCATTCGACTTGAAATTTTTGATTGTTTTTTTTTCAATCGCTAGAGACCGAATTCTATCGTGGCCACATTACCTAAAAATATTATTTTAAATTTCTTATTGTTTTGGATAGTATATAATTCATTTTCATCGTATAAGGTACCTGCATCCTTGTTATTTGAATCTTTGCAATCCATCTCGATGTTCAAGTCTTGGCAATTCTTTAGTTCAAGGACGAGGCAGCAGTTTGCAGGATCGTTGGAACCTCCAGGGCTTCATATTTGATCAGTACCTGTAACAGATTTTTCTTTTCTGCTTTTTGACATTGAAGCCTTCATATGAGTTTTAATCTCCAGATTTCTTCATTGTTGATTAGCATTTTTAACATTTTCCCCTATGAAGGAATCCTCAACTTTAGCTCTTCATTTCCTTTCATTACTTCTTGCAAGCCTTCACTGTTTGTCATTATTTGTCCTCCAATTTTGAAATTGGAGCAGCGATGAACTCTCTAAGTTGACTGAGTCAGACCAGCGTTTTCTCGATTTCCCCACTGGTCTTCGGCCTTCGTTTCTCCCAACAAATTCCTTTTTGGGTATCTGTTGTTCGCTCGTACTATTCATGTGGCCAGTCTGTTGCAGCTTCCACAGTCTCGCAATTGTTGAGACCTTCAACTCGCCAAAAATTTCATGCGGTTAATGGTTGTATTAAATTCGCTATAAGGCGCCATCTAGCTTTGCTCCAAGTATTTGCCTTAAGACTCAACGCCCGAAGGCGTTCAATATGTTTGCAGATGCTTGGGTTAGGGTGCATGTAAAGCACGCATAGCATCTTGTTACAGATTCGTGTACAAGTACTTGGAGCTTTGTTTTCCTAAGTATGTAGCTGGTCTTCGAAATTGTCAAAACTGAATGAAATATTTTATTTGCGAGCTATACTCTTCGGAGTATTTTGTCTCTTGCATTGCTAGCTCTCATTATTTTAGCGATCAAATACAAAAATTTGCAGACTTTTTGGATACTGTATTTGGCAAGTGTGATATTTGTGTATTTGAGATATTTTTCCACGACTGTGTCACGAGCTTTATTTAATTTTCATTGATTTATTGATTTATTTATTTAGAAAATCTTATTTACAGATTTACTCAATCCAATTATAAAATAGGCGAAAATAAGGGAAATACAAAAACAAAATTAAAAAAGAAGGCTACGTTATCCATTAATATTGAGAGCATTCCGTACTGTTGTTTAAAAATTTGCAAAGAATGCAGTGGAGAACCAAGCTGAAGATTATTGTAGGCTCTTTTAGATCGCACCAAAGGCGAGTACAGGTACGTGTCGGTTCTTGCAAATGGAACGATAAAGTGATCGGATGATCGTGTCCTCAATGGCGCACGTGCATGTAATGCATTGCATAGGTCAGATGCTAAGAGGCCTCTGGAGAGCTTAAAAAGGAAGCATAAATCTTAAAATTGTCTTCTAATGTCGAGAGGTGGGATATGAAGGAAATTTAAACGTTCACTGTAGGAGCGATACGAAAGGTAATATTTATATAAGAGAGTGCGTGTGAACTTGCGCTAGATTGATTCGACAGCTTCCGATAGATAAATGAACCGGGGTGGCCATACTTGGCAGGCATACTCGAGAATGGAGCAAACCAACAGGATGAAAAGGCGAACACAGGTATGAATACTGAATGTTCTATGAGAGCATCGTAGTACAAAACCAGTGATTCACGATGCTCTAGAGGTTATGTAAGCAATATGTACATCAAATTTTAAATGTGTATCCAGTATAACACCTAGGTCTTTATAATGATCCATCGTAGATAGAGTGATCCGTTAGTTGAATACGCATTGGCAAGAGGCGTACGCTTATTGGTGAAACACATATGAAGACATTCGGACACGTTGAGAGGAAGACGATTCATAGAGCACCATCGAAAGAGGGAGTCTAAGTCAGACTGAAGGTCACTACAGTCCATTTGTGAATAGACGACTTTAAAGATTTTTAAATCATCTGCGTATAGCAGACAATCTGATGTCAACACAGTTGGAAGATCATTTATGAAAACATTAAATAGAAGAGGGCTGAGGATTGAAACTTGAGGTACTCCAGAAGAAGGAGAGAAAACGTACGAACAGCAACCACACCAAGTAACCGATGAAGAACGAATTGTCAAAAAGGAGGATAGCCATGTAAGAAGAGGGCCAGAGAACCCAAAAACTTCAAGTTTCTTCAGTAATAGACTACCATGTCAAAGGCTTTGGCGATAGCCGTGTAAATCACGTCCATTTGCTGACCTTCATCAAGTGATAGGGCAATCGCATTGGTAAATTCAGCCAAATTGGTTACCGTTGACCGTCCCTTAACGAAACCATGCTGCTGTTTAGCGAAGTCATTGGAGATTGCATCATATATTCGGTTATGAACAATTCTCTCAAAAAATTTTCCAAAACATGAGAGTAGGGATATAGGCCTTTAATTAAGTGCTAAGCTACGGTCCCCTGATTTGTGAATTGGAAAGATGTTGGCTCTTTTCCAAATTGCTGGGAATGTCCCTACAGTCAGGCTGATATTAAATAATATTGACAAAGGTAAGCTTAGGGATGAGGACAGCGTTTTCACAAAAAAGTTCGGGACTCCATCTGGGCCCGAACTCACGTTAACATCAATGGAGTCGATTATACTTTCGGCTTCGGAAGGTGTTGTCAAAATGGTGCTTAAATGAGAGGAATCGTTGGTTGGGAGAATGGGTAAGGGTGACGAAGATGATTGGAAAACAAAGCAAAATGGTCTGCAAATATATCGCATATGGCCTGACCATCAGACGCTTGTTCCCATGCAGGCTAACAGAGCTAGGTATATTTGAAGTGGATTTGAGGGAGTTGACATATCTCCAGAAAGATTTAGTATTGTTTGATTGTAAAGAGGCTTCTATGGTGTTAAAATATGAATGCATTGCGCGCTTGATGACAATTTTGGCATTCTTACGTAGTTGTAGCCCTACTACCTTTACTTCGGTGCCGAGTATAAAAAGAGATATTTATCAGTTGTCAAGGATCGTGCAGAAATGTTAATGTCGTTTGCATAGGCTTCTACTTGGCGACTTTGATTTTATAAATTGGATATTCCGATGAGGCTATTTGCTTTAATATCCATTGGTTCCAAACCACACAGCACTAAAGCTGATACTAATAAATGAGATGCTACGTTCTGGATTCATTACAAATTTATTGTTACAGATAGATAAGCTAACAATTCAATCGACACAATAAGTCGATAACGAAAACATTAACAAGCTGGGTAGACGGACAAACGCTCATGTCAGAAGGGTTTTGTATTCAACTTATAAAATGCAGTAACCAGCAACGAATAAAATCAAGAAATATGTCAAAGACGATTTTATTGGAGAAAAAGGGAAACTCGAGGATCAAACTATTATTAACAAAGATGAACGAAATTTGACTTCTGAGGTAATTGTTATTATTATACCCATAAATATCTTCCTCGATAATTTTTTCAGATATTTTAGATCACAGGTGGGAGGGGGGAAACATATTTTTCAAGTGAGTTTAAGAACTGTTTGAAAAGCTCTCATAAATGACTTTCATTTCATACTCATATCGGCTACGTTTGAAGAATTTTATTTTTCCGGAGCCACTCTCCTGTACTGTTATCATCGATTAATGGCCGCTTTTTTCGAATTCTAGAATGGTTACAAAGCCCTTTTGCTAGGAGCTCTCTCCCACCTCCCTGACTTGTTTCACTTATGAGCATTAATTGTAGGTACTCATCTTCAGCCATTCAGTAAATTGAATCAAGTGTTCAAAGCATGCACCTTAAACGTTGAAGTTGGGAAAAAATAACTCAAAATTATTCAATCTTCGCATTTAAAACAGCAATTTTTTTGTTTTACGATTACTGATACCACTATTCCCAAAAATATACGTGACACGTATCATTCCTCAAATTTTCATGCAAATCCTAGCAAAACTGTAGTGTCTGAGTCGGTAAAAAGCGCATGTAGTTCCATAGCCATATGTTGCCATAGTAATAAATGCAGCGCATATTTTTCTGTAGTAATACAGGAAAATTCAAACCACTATAACTTCGCTAAATATGACTCAATCTTTATGAAACTTTCAGGATAAATCAATCTTACAAATAGTCATCTGTGTACTGAATTTCATTGAATTAAAGGGCACCGTTATGATTTTATTCAAGAAAACATAAAATCGATAAATCATACTATTACTAACAAAGTTGAGTGAATTGCGACTTCTAACGTAATTGTTGTTGTTGTACTCACCAAGGCCTACATTTCTGATTTTTTTCAGATTTTTCGGATCACAGGTGTCCAATTGCGAGGGGGGGGGGGGACACACAAATTTTTCGTGTATTTCCCCTCCCTGTGCGCTGTGTTTTGAAAAGTTCTCATCAAGACCTTTCATTTGATACCTATATCGGCTACCTTCAATGAAACTTTTTTCCGGGGGGCCACTCCGCTATATGGGGAGACCCTCCCTTAAATACCTTATACAATTTTTTTGTAATTGAACTTTGAAGAGAACACCGCTTTACAACTACATACCAAATTTGATGTTTCTAGCTTAAGTAGTTTCCGAGAAAAACTGCTGTGACACACGGACGGACGGACGGACGAACGGACGGGCGGACAGACAGACGGACAGAAGGGATGCGATTTTAGTATGGTTTTGTAAAATTATTTTACAAAACCCTAAAAATGAGAAAAAGGAAACAACAGCAAACAAGACCAACGAAAAAACAGTACCAACGCAGAAGACTTAAATATATAAAGCGAAATTGCAAGATACGAGCAAGACATCAATTCATGATGTTGAAAATATCCTAAGCGCAGGAGGAGTTGAAGGTAAAATATTACCATTTTATTTGGTCCGAATTTCTAACGATAGCAGTCCGAGTGCCCACCAATCGGTAAGGTACTTAAACTTTGGAGTTTTGAGGTAGGAACGCCTCCAAAAAACTGAGGTCAAACAGTTTACAGGTGCCAAAACTTCGGTCATTTGGCTGCCAATTGTGCTATGCATTATCGCTGTGTTAAGTGCAAAGATATTCACGCCCCCCGGTGAATGCGGAGCCAAAAGAAAAATTATACTGTGTTAATTGCGGTATATTTAGTCATCCAGCATCATATCGAGGATGCCCTCGGTATCAAGATGCAAGAGCTAAATTTTACCCAAACAAACCAAAGTAAATCACAATTTGTTGCCTCCCAACTTCGTCAAACCCAGGGTATCATTTGCACTTGCTGTTAGAGGACCAACAGACAACAATGTCAATAAAATAAATAATGTAAGTGGCAATAATGAGTTTCTCAAAATCTACCAGCAACTTGAATCTCTTTCAGATAGAATTAATAAACAAGACCAAAAGACAAATTTCGTTTTTCAACGTTCAGGCCAACATGCTTCAAAATAGTTTGTCATCCAGTTACATTCTCATGGATGGGATTCGTCTCATATCGATCAACGTCAGCTCCATTGTTACTATACATCGGCGTGATTATCTCCTTGAATTCATTATTAAACAAAAGCGTGATATTTTGCTTCTCACTGAAACCCATTTCAATTCATGGCACTCCATGACATTCAAGGATTTTGAATTCGTAAGAAACGATAGGGTAATAGGTGATGGGGGAGGTGGCACCGGGATATTGGTTCAAAGACCCTATTGTTTCCAAAATATTAGAAAAGTCGCATTCAAAAGCTTTGAATCTCTTGAAGTGTCCGTTATCAAAATCTCACTGCCAGGTCGGGATAACCTCTTCGTTATCTCTGCCTATGCAACTGGTGGAACTGTTCTCAAGCTCAAGAAAGAGCTCAATTCCTTGTTCGAAATACTCGAATTGAACAGACTGCATAGTTATTATATGCTTGCTGGTGACCTGAACGCTAAACATACATCACGGCTGAACGCCACAAATAATCCAAGAGGTTTATTCCTGAAATCGTGAATAACAGAGAACCAAATTGAATACAGGTGCAATCTATGTGGGTCGGAGCTCCCAACATACCCTAGGCCAAATTCATATTTGGACCTCTGCATTGCTGACGCAAGATTTGAATTCAGCTTTAATAGTCCTCAACGGAAACTGCAGGTGCTTCCTTACGATAGCGACCATAACGCAATCGTAATAGAAATCGATCATCAAAGGGATGACTTCTTCCTCATTCCAGTTCAACACAAAAATTATCGGTTGAATTTAAAAAAAAAAACAGACTGGGGAAAGTTTTAAAAGAAGTTTAATCGGGACGACGTTCGAAACGATTGAGAAAGTAGTTCCCAAGATTAAACATCGAAACAATATGGAAGGATATGAAATACCAACCATCGCAAGGTTAAAAAGATTGAAAGGCCTTCTTCTCACACGCGCCAATAGTATTTATCGACGATTTTGTGACTACAGTCATCCCTCATTGGCTTTGTTGAAATTACACCAGAAGAATGTCCGGAACTAAATCTGGTCATACTTCAGGAGTGAGGTCAGCAATCAATGGGCGGAAAAATTTAGCGGTATTAGCCCACAAGACCCAGATGGTGTCTTCGAGAAGTGAATAGAATTTTCCGCAAGAAGTCTCAAGTGAATGTATTGAATCTTGAAGTCACTAGTGATGAGATAAATCTTCTCGATAGAGCTGGTATCGAAATTGATAATACGACTCCGGATAGGAATGAAAACAGGATTATAGGTGAGGGATTGCATAAACTTGCCCTGATTGGAACATATTTTGAATTGGTTCATCTTTCAAACCCTGAGAGATGGAATGAAATATTTTCAGAGGTCATTGAAGCAAAAGTTTCCGACTTCAAATCAAGCCTGAACGGCCAATCAATTCTTCATTTCAATGAAACATTTACATCTGACCTCATACCGAGCTTAAATCTTGTTGATTATTTTGTCAGCTATGAAGACTTGTATTTCATATTTCGCAGCATAAACAACAAGAAATCATGTGGTACTGATGATATTCCGAATATAGTTCTCCGACATTTGCCTGAGGTTGCTATTAGGAACTATTGCATATTGTTCAACAACATGTTGAGCAATTCATATTTTCCAAATGAGTGGAAAAAGGCTTACGTATTTCCGAACTTGAAAAAAGGAAAAGAATCTTCATGCCCAAAAGCTACCGCCCAATCAGCTTGCTGCCTAGCACCAGCAAGGTGTTCGAAGTGATACTCAACAGAGCATTAAACGCCCACATTGAAGAATATGAGTTGACGCCGAATTGCCAATTTGGTTTTCGTGCCGGGCATTCGACCACACATGCAATAACGAAAGCAATCTCTGACGTCTGTTGGAAACTAAATGATAGACAATGCGTTGGAGCATGTCTCATTGATATGGAGAGAGCTTTCAATACGGTGTGGTTAGATGGATTAGTTAATAAACTCCTTCAGGACAAGCTCCCCAGACACCTTGTTGCCATGATGTGTAATATGTTATACGAGAAATCGTTTGTTGTAACTGGTGGAAATCTGACAACAATGCGCAAATTCAAGGTCTTGAATGGTCTATAGCAGGCAACAGTTACTGCGTCTTTGCTCTTCTCAATCTTCATTCGCAAGCTATTGAACGGCTTTGATTTTAACGTCTCGCCAACGCGATCATTGGTAGCGTTTGCTGATGATCTGATCATCTATACGGCAGACCAAAAAGCTACAATAGTTCAGAGAAATCTCAAAAAAATGTTCAATGATGTACAGCTGTACACTGACAATTGGCGAATGAAAATCAATGCGCAGAAGGGTGAAACAATCTTGTTTCGGACAACACTGCAGGGGGTCAGTCAAAACCTGAAACGTAATTGGAAAGATTTCCACATCATGGCTGGCAAGGGTAGTTTAGAACGAGTTCGACATAAATCCTGTGCTCAATACCTCGGTGTTTATCTCGATCATGTCAAAATCATGCTCAGTAAGGCACTAGAAATAGTCATGGCCCTACGAAAACTCTTTCATTCCAAAAACATTGATCAAAAGGTCAAAATTATCTGTTGGAAGACCCTGGTTAGACCAGTTTTGACATATGGATGTCACATCTGGTACAATCAGAGTGCTAGTACTATGGAAAAATTAAGAGTTTTCAAAAGGAAATGTCTTCGTGCATGTACTAGTTTGTACAGAAAGCCTGAAACGGATTGGAAACATTATATGTCGAATAGAAGAATTTATCAAACTGCTTAAGTGACAAGAGCCGATATCTTCATATTGAAACTTCTTCGGAATCATATCGCAAGATCTGTGACTGTGAGTAAAAACCCTTAGATTTCACAGCTGTTCCACCCTACAGATGGGTATATTGCGACTTGCCTCGCTACTGGCTTCGTTCCTCCAGAAGCATTCGTGTATTTGGACATGAATCGATATGTTTTTGATACTGACGGCGTCATAGTCATATATCACATATATCGACGGGCCACCGATGAGAAGATGAAGTATCCTCCGAGTTTGAGTTCACGAGATTAACAATTCCAATGGAGATACTCGTTTGCTGGATTCGTTGAAGCTGATCGAATTGAGACGGCCCAATCTAGGTATTGGTGGCTGAATGACAATGTCCAAATTATTTGTGTTTAATTCTAGTTTTTGTGTTTTTCGTTATTTAGTTTTTAAGTTTCAGCTCAGCATTGCTCCATTTAGTATTGTTGTTTATTTGGGTTAAAAATTAGGTAAAGGTTAGGTATATGTCAGGTTTATTATATTAGGTTAGAGATAAGGTTAAACGCTCAGGTTAGGAACATTGTTCTAGAATTTTGAGTATAAGATAAAGTTTTTGATTGCATTTTATTAGAATTAAGTTATAACATATTAGGTGTAGGATCAAAGTTCACTGTTGTGTTTAAATTATAAATAATTTTAGGATAGTGTTGGTTGGTTTGTTCCTATTTTTTAAATTGATTTTCAAAATATGTAATAATCTTAATTAATTGAATTTGCTAGAGTTTTTTTGATGAAATTCGTTTAATGATAACGTATGAATTTAGAGAGCCATTTGGACCAATAAGTTTTTGTATGTTTATTGTTTGGAATTTACTTTGTATTCTTTGAAAATTTATACCGATTAGTATTGAATAAAGCACTTTTGACTTGACTTGACAGGAAGAGTAATAAAAAAAGGTTCAGAACAAACCGAAGAGTATGTGTCTTGTGCGCGCCTCACGTTCAAACGGTTTCTAAGATTTGGCAGTGCACATTGACATTGTAGGATGCGCGAGGATTGGGAGACTCAAGCTATAGAAGTCTGCTTATGGTATTTTTTTTTGTTTAGTTTTTTCAACATGCTCAAAAGTATTTTGATTTTCTAGCGAAATGTAAACTATTTATTTCTTCTTAAATTCACAACCTGCACGACACTAATCTTCTCTATCACGAATGTAATGATGATATGTGTCAGCAGTAATGACATCGAAGTATAATATTTAGCGAAATAATGGACGTTCAATGCGTGTTAATTTACGTCAAAATAACTACATTCAACGAAATAAATTCAAATGAAATGTTCAATTATTAATTATTAATTGAATGAACATGGAAAATACTAAAGACCAATAAAATGGTATTTGGTAAAATTTTCACCATAAGTTCTCGTCATCTGAGAGTTCCTGACATTTTCTCTGTCCTAGAGCAGTAAGTTCCAGAAAGCTGTATCGAAAATTAACTTGAACGCATTTGCAGACAGATGATCATTTCTGGAACCATTTTTACCAATTTTGGAAGAATTCTCGGACCTTTAATCACAGAAAGATGTGTTGGCGAAAATAATAATAGGAGCTTTAATGCTTTAGTGTAGCAAACCGTAACAAAATCTGCTCCCTAATGTTCTGTTATTGTTGAAACAGCTTTATATATTTCAGCAATAATATTCAATGAATGCACTGGCAACCTTAAAAGTAATGGACATGCTGGGCATCGAAGTTGGACCAACACTCAATTCTTACTGCGCCAACCGTGACTCTAATTGGGTTAAAGCTGCTGTGGATCGCATGGAAAAGGCCAATAAAAAATAACAAAAGTTCAGAAGACCCCTAAAAATGAAGAAGAAGAGCCGTCACATAGTCCAAAACTGGACATTTTGATATAGGTATGAACATTTTAACAGATATAAGTTAAAATCTAAACATGTTTTCTTGAAACGTTTTATTTTTTAAATTGACCGATCGATAACTCGGGCTATTATTAATCAATTTTAAATTTTTTTCGGTTTATTTGTTTTTGCAGTGGTTAAGGTTAAGTGCCGCTGATTGATGAAATTTTTATTTTTACTATTTTGAAAGCTGTTTGAAAACAAAAAAACACTGATCCAAAATATGAAAAAAATTTCAATTGCATTTTGTCAAAAATCCGAATGAAAAGAAACGGCCACGTAGATTAATAACCGTACTAGTATAAACTATAATAAACTTATTTTTTCCAGATAACCTATTTTCAAGAAATCGATGCGGCGATGAAGGGAGATTTTTTCCTCAGGCTCTACAACAACGCCTTAGTCTTGAAGATTATTTGATATTTTGCAGTAACAATTTAACTAAATATTTATTTATTTATTTACTTCATCACTATTTTGCAGAATTAATAATCCCAATTATAAAATAGAACTAACAGATTACGTGTTGAAGTTAAAATATAAATATCATGTAAGAATTAATCTAAAGTTAACAATCAAATAGTGACTGAAATTAACGACAAAAGAATTTATTGCTCGTAGAGTACTCTCCGCAGCATGTTTTTAAATGATTCAAATGAGCCAGAAGGAGGACCAAGCTGGAGATTAAGATGGTCTCTTACCATACGAACCATCGGTGAGTGACTGTAAGTTACGGTTCTGGCAAACGGTATAGCGTAGTATTGCGACGACCTAGTGCGAGAAGGGGGACGTATTCTAATGGCGTTGTATAATTTCGACGATAATATGCCTCTCGATAATTTAAATAAGAAGCATTGATCCAGGAATTGCCTCCTTACCTGCAGTGAAGGTAGACCAAGGAAATTTAGGCGATCGTAATAAGGGCAATACGGGATGTTGTATTTGTAGAAAATTGTGCGGGAGAACCTACGCTGCACAGATTCAACCGCCACCATGAGATAATTAAGATGTGAGAACCATATCTGGCATGCATATTCAAGAATTGGGCGAGCCAACATGACGAATAACCGAGCACAGGTTTGAAAGCTGAAACATCTATGAGAGCAACGTAGGACAAAGCCCGCGATCCGAGAAGTTTTCTTGGTTATTTCCAAAACGTGAACATTGAATTTCAATTGAGAATCAAATGTCACACCTAAATCTTTGAAACTCTCAACCGAAAAGAGAACTGAGCTTTCGATAGAGTATGAAAATTGAATGGGGTAAGTTTTATTGGTAAAGGTCATGGAAAGGCACTTAGATATGTTAAGTTGAAGTCGATTTCTATTACACAAAGAGGAGAAAAAGTTTAAGTCATCCTGAAGAGGTTGGCAATCCTGAATTGAATTAATGACTCGAAATATCTTCAGGTCATCAGCATATAGAAGGGAGTTGGATGTGAAGATAGCTGGGAGATCATTGATAATGAGGTTGAAAAGAAGTGGACTTAAAATTGATCCCTGTGGAACACCAGAAGCTGGGACGAAAGAGTGTGACAAAGATTCATTACAGATAACCGTGCAGGAACGATGAAAGAGAAAGGAGTGAATCCAGGAAAGGAGAGATCCCTGAATGCCGAAACGGCGGAGCTTGTTGATCAGGATGTTGTGATCCACACTATCGAATGCTTTCACAAAATCAATGTAGATCACATCAACTTGACCTCCTAAGTCAAGGGTGATTGCAGCGGTGTTGACAAATTCCCCTAGGTTGGTTACGGTAGAACGTCCTTTTACAAATCCATGTTGATTTTCGTATAAGTTGGGGTGCAAAATATTATAAAGTATACAGTGAACAATGCGTTCCAAGATTTTTCCAAAGCACGATAGGTATGAAATGGGTCTGTAATTAGAGGCCTGAGAATGGTCACCCGCTTTCTGGATGGGGAGGATATTTGCACATTTCCAAAAGTCTGGAAAAGTACCCTTTTCGAGACTTAAATTAAAGATATGGGCGAGGGGAATACATCAAGATGAAGAGAGGAATTTGATAAAAATGTTAGGGATTCCATCCGGGCCGACTGCGCTGCTAGAATTCAGGGACTGAATTACCTCAGTGACCTCTAAGGGGTTAGTGTATAAATCAACAATTAAGTCTGGAGTGGATTAAGGGTTTTCATCAGAAGTAGAGGTCGGGGAGCTATAGACGGCGGAGAAATAGTCAGCAAACATGTCGCATATGGCCTGGTCATTGCAGACTAAGTGGTTCTGGTATGACATTGCATTGATATGCCGACGCGAGTCTTTTACATAACATAAGACATAAGACCAGAAAGATTTAGGGTTATTAGCAAATGATGCTTCAATTGTTCTCAAATAAGATAACTTTGTGGATTTACACACTTTTTTTGCATTAGTACGTAGGTAGCAAAATTCGGAGAGGTCCAGTTCTGATCTCGTACGTAAGTAGCGTTTTCTGGCTGAGTCCTTCAAAGACAAAGCAGATTCAACTTCTCTCGTGAACCACAAAGGAAGATTTTTGCGTGGTCGTGTGGCCGGTGTATGCAGTGGGATAATGCTGTTAAGCACTGCATAGAATTGCTGTGTTGCGAGGTTGGAATTGTGTAGATTGAGGGTGGCTTGCCAATTAATGACGTCAAAATCAGCAGCTGAGCCTTCGTAGTTAGCCTTGAAGAAGTTAAATCGACTTGGTTTCTCTTTAGACTTGCCACGTATTGGATCCAATGATAATCGGATCTCTAAAGGGGGATGGTGAGGGTCCGGCTTAACATAAGGAGAAGCAGCAGGGAAAACAGGATCTGCAGCAGGGTTGTTAGAGAAAATTAGGTAAAGAATGCGTTTTGAAGCATTCATTACATAGTTTAATTGTTTTAGGCTACAGAGGGATAAAAACGAGGATAAGGCTATAGAAAGGTCATCAAAAGAAGCAATGGATTTAGCTTCTGGATCCCAGTAAACGAGAGGCATATTGAAGTTTCCACATATTAAAAACTGCGAGGAAGAGCTGGCATTAATTATAAAGCTCGATAGTTCACTAAAAAGTATTTCATACGATCTTTAGTGAGTTCTACAGGGAATGTAAATACAGAAGACAAGTAGTGAACAGTTGTGAAGAGAAATCTGAACGGCTACGCCTTCGATTGGTGGTGACGGAGCAAAAGTACTGACGAATCTACAATGCAACTGGTTGATTACAGCTATTAGCACACCTCCACCATCCCGTTTACCGGAGGTAGATCGATACCGGTCATATCCAAAAATTACGTGTTGAGGAAAGATTTCTTTGTCCACGATCTCGTCATTAAGCCAGGTTTTGGTTAAGCCTATGATGACATCATTAGCCAAAAGGGATGCAAGGTTGATTGTGTCCAGTTTTGTTCTTGTACCTCTGACATTTTGATAATAAAAATTAACGTAATTACTAAAAGTATGGTTATTTATGTTCTCGCTTGAGGTCTGCTGGATGACCGAAAATTTTTCCGCGACTGGTGTTCGAAACGTTTCACAAAACTTCCCGGAGGCCAAAAGTCAGAGCTGAGCAAAATCTGCATATCAGATGAAACCGTAATTTTAAATGAAGCCACGATACGATTTGTTTGGCTATCTCGCGTTAACTTTTTGCAATGCAAATACTGCGGAGAGCAACCTTGTTGCGTCACAATATACTCTGTAATTACAGATACGGGAGTATCAAAAGCAAGATGCGATATAAGTATTTGAAGCGGAGGTGACACCACTCTTGACGAAAGACCAGAACGTAAGATTGGTGTAGAGTTCGATGAGCAGGGAAACGGTCGTTCTGCATTTGCTAGCGGAATATTGGGAGCTTGCAGAAGCTTCTCCTTTGAATTGTAATTAGCACTAAGCAAATGGTGTTGAATTGATGTTTGGTTCATTCCGCTTTGAACAAGACGATTAGTGACTGGCATGGATTGATTATTTCCATTTTAGACTGGCGGGTTCGATTTGCTTCTCGTTGTACGTGTTGTCGAAGAAGATTGGACACATGCGGCAATTGGAGAGTTACAGAAGTCTCTAGTCTCGGCGAAATCAACATTAACATATGAACCCGATAATGGTAATGGGTCTGAAAGGCTGCGATTCAGAGGCAAAAGTGGCTGTTGTTCCACATCATCAACCGCTAAAAGTTGCGCTATTTCCTCTTCCGCATTTGCCAGCATGTCTTACATTTTTGTAACGGAGGATGAAAGCGTGTCGACAGTTGCTTTCGCTTTTTGAAGTCGGGTAACGTAGGCAGCAATATTATTTTTGGGACAGTTATCGCAATACCAGTAGACTCCGGTATTCTTCTTCATAATAACGTCCGCTATTGCAAGATGTGCGGTACCTTGCCATATTATTAGACCCATGGACGAAATGCGTTATTTTTTTTTTTGAAGGTGGTTTTTTTTTTTATCAGAAAAACAATAAGAGAAAACAAATATAACGAAATATTTTTAGGTATTTGTAAAAATTTTTTTTTAATAAAGACCTACTAGTTTCGCGACCTGTCTGTCCGTCTGTCCATGGGTCACAGCTGATTTCCTCCGAAACTATAGAAGCTAGAAGGCTCAAACTTTGTGAAAAGGTCAGAAGTGATGGCCTCTCAAAAGTTAAGGCCTTATCAAAAGTTTTAAAAAAATTTAAGGGGGTCCCCCCTAATAACGAATTAGTCCTTAAAAATTTTTTTTAATCAAAGTTAGTCGAGTGGGGTATCAAATAAAAAGTCTTGATTAGAACTTTCAGAATCTAAAATAAAAAAGTCATTCTATGAATTAGGGGGTCCAGGGGAACACAAAATGTACTAAAAATTTGTGACCCCCCCCCCTCGCGATTGGACACCTTTGAGCCGAAAAATCTGAAAATTT
Source organism: Odontomyia ornata (assembly GCA_963969285.1). NCBI lineage: Eukaryota > Metazoa > Arthropoda > Insecta > Diptera > Stratiomyidae > Odontomyia > Odontomyia ornata. The sequence continues at coordinate 64,731,586 of OZ017742.1, read as the reverse complement.
TCACGGATGTGGGCCTTTATGAGTACACGGGCAACAAATACCTCAGAAAACGAAATTCACTCAACTTTGATGATAATAGTATGATTCGTAGATTTTATATTTTTGCCCATAAAATCAAAACGGTACCTTTAAACTACTTGAAAGTAGTATATAGAGTATATTTAGATAAATACGTTCACAAAATTTGAATGAGATCGAATCATAATCAGGCGAGTTATAGCCGTTTCAATTGTATGGAATTACAACAACAATAACACGTGTTTATGATTTAAAATTGGCCTAGGCACTTTTATTTTCTTTCAATTTTCATGAAAATTTAAAGAATAGTGTTTAACATGAATATATTCAATCGGCCGAGCATTCAGAAAAATCAAAATAGCGGGTGCACTGTGTTCTTATGAAAGAAACTGAGCATCTTTTGCATAAATTTGAACGATTTCATGTCCAAGTATTAGATGAATAAATTTGTTTCTAACCCTAGGATGTTTACAAAGACCTGCTCAACTTGTTTTATTCTATGGACACTACATTAATTTTAACTCTACGACCTATATTTAGTCAATATTTTGTTGACCCTCCTTGAGCCACAATAAGTGCCTTAAGTCGTCGGGGCATACTTTCTATGCATGTCTGGATAGTATCTTGCAGATGACGATTATGATTTCACTCGAAAATCAATTTTTCAGTAGGCTCTGCTTTTTTTGTTATAACAGATATTCCTATTTCCGTTTTCAGAAGCTCCCAAGCATTCTCGATGGGATTCATGTCTGGACAATTTTCCAGGCCACTCTAGAATTTGAATTTTCTTATTTAGCAGACAGCTTACGATTTTCTAAGCTTTATGACAAGGTGCACCGTCGTGCTTAAAAATTGGTTTATCATCCTCAGGGAACCAGTCCTTTAACTATGGTATCAGCTTGGTTTGTAGGACTTTTTCGTATTGTTCTTGGCGCATTGTTCTTTCTACTATATAGAGGCGGCCAGTTCCTTTCCCTGATATCAAAGACCAGACCATAATAGAAGGAGGATGCTTTACGGTAGTAACGATGCATTCGGCTTTGTATTTCTCGTCTGACGTACCCCGGACAAATTTTGATTTGTCCATGAACATTTGGAACGCAGGTTTGTCGGAGAAACTAACCTGCTGTGATAAATACTGATATAATTTCTGTCATTATGTACTGATATCATTGATTTTCAAAAGTGCAAAACACTTTTTACCCTTTTCCAATCTTCTATGGTGCAGTTTTTGTATTTATGGTTTTCTCGCAGGTCTGCATACGATCAACCTGTTGTCAGTGAGCCGCTGCTGCACAGTTCACTGAGATACAAGTATCTCGCTATCCCTTATTTTTTGTGTGAGTAACTGTACCGGTAATTTTCGGTTTCGGATAGAGATATCTCGTATTTTCCTTTCCCCGCGTAAGGACGTTATACGTCAACCTCCACATTGACCCTTCCTTTTTGGAGACACAGGTGTCTCGGAGTTCATTTTTCTTTTGATATTCTTTACGGGACTTCTCAACACACCTGTCACTTTTACAATATCGTATTGTGATATATTAGTAGCCGTTCAAAGACCACGTACTTCACCAACTTTATTTATTGGGAGGGAGGTCATAATTTTTTCCCATCTAAAATATTTACATAAATTATATTTTAAGCCATTTTCATACTTTATGCACACTCAAAGCAAATAACTGTGAAACAAATCAAATCAAACCGAAAATTAAGATGCAAACTCACCGTTGTTAGCAAAAAGAAACCACTTTAACGTTCAAAATTTATCAGTCAAGGTATGCTTTGTTGCACGTACGAGAGTATAATGATAGAGGTAAATGGGGTGGATTCACACAAGGGGCACCTACATACACTGAGTCTATTCGAAGTTGGTCACGGAGCGAAAGAATGAAGTTAACGCGTGTGCGTAGTTTTTATGTGTTTATATGGACTAGTGAAGTTTGAATTCAGTTGCCGCGGAACACTCGAGTGTACGACACGGAACGTGTTTTTGCCTCACGTAAGTAATTTCGTAACCTAACTTTGGAGGTATTTTGTGATTAGTGACAGTTGTTGTGGTTACTCACTGCTATTTATTTTCAAGCAAAATATCGTATAGTTTATTTTTTTTGGTTTGTAAATTATCCCACATGAAGCCAGTTTTTTTCTGGAGTAGATACATACGTAAGTACAAGGGGCACATTCGTACTGTATGAATGTGCCCCTTGCACTCTCGCAATTTAATGATTGGTTCTTATCATTTTTTCTTACACAGAACGATCATGGTTAGAAATTATAAGAAGGAGGGGACGAGGAGTGGGGAGGTTAATGAAGAAGCAATGTCGTCGGTTATATCTGATATTTTGGTATACAAACTCTCTTTTCGGAAAACAGCAGAAAAGTATGGAGTCAATGCACAAACATTTAAGAGCCGAATAACTAAACTTCGCAATACAGAACAATGTGGAAGTGAGGGGCGTACTTTTCACTCAGAATTAGCAGCACGTCAAGTATTTACGGTTAAAGAAGAGGGTCTTTTGTAAAAGTATATTTTAGATAGTTCAAAAATGCATTTTAGACTAACATGTATTCAAGTTAGAAAACTCGCCTATGAATTTGCCAATACCAACAATATTAAACATTCTTCGAGTTCGGTTACGAATAAAATGGCTGGAGCAGACTGGCTGGCAAGTTTCCGCAATCGTTATAGCACCTTAAGCTTACGGAAGCCTGAAAATACGAGTGCCGCCAGATCATTTGGTTTTAATAGAACGGCGGTCAATGAATTCTTCAAGAATCTTTAAACTGTTTGCAGCAAACACAATTTTACTGCAGACCGCGTATTTAATTTTGACGAATCTGGCATCTCAACTGTTCTCAATACACCCAAAGTCTTAGCTGGCAAAAATCAAAAACAGGTTGGTCAAATAGTATCCGCATAGCGAGGAGAGTTGGTTACATTTGGCGGTATCATAGCAGCAAGTGGGAATACAATACCACCATTATTTGTTTTCCCTCGTGTACACTTTAAGGATCATTTCATAGAAGGCGCTCCAGAAGGATCATTAGGTGTTGTCACTAGATCCGGTTGGATAAATTCGGAGATTTTTGTCGAAGTTCTAAAGCATATCCAAAAGTTTACTCTCTGTTCAAAAACAAACCCCATATTAATTCTATGCGACAATCACGAAAGTCACATATATATCCATGCAATTAACTTTTGCCGTGATAATAGTATTGTTTATCTCTCTTTTCCACCACATATGACTCACCGTCTACAACCGTTAGATGTTGATGTTTTTGACCCGTTAAAATCAAAACTGAAAATATCATTCAATGATTGGCATGTTTCCAACCCAGGAAAAACGATAAATATTTATAATAATCCAAAACTAGTAAAAGCCCTTTATCTGGAAGCATTTAATGCCAGAAATATAACCAGAGCTTTTGAGAAAACTGGAATATGGCCCTATAATAAATTAATTTTCAATGATGAAGATTTCGCTCCTATTCAAATATATAATTCGAATCCTGAAACAGAGCTGAATGAAAGTACAGGTGCTGATAATTTTGTTGAAATTTTGGCTTTGACTCCACAAACATTTTCAAGAGAAATTTCACAGCAACTTACAGCAGCGTCGATTGTTAATGATGATTGTTTGCCTTCAATATCCAAAGTCTTAAAGACACCAGAAACTATACGGCCTCTACCAAAAGTTCATAGAACGAAACAAATTAAAAAAGGTCGATCCCTGGGAAAATTCAGAATTTACACTGATACACCCGAAAAGCATAGAATCGAAGAACTAGAGAAAAATACAAGTGAAAAAAGGAAAGAAAAGGAACGGAAAAGTAGAGCGAAAGAAATGATGCGTGCTTTGAGTTTTATTAATGAAGCTTCCTCAAAAACAACAAAAAATAAGAAAAATAAAATCGAAGAGAGTGATAGTAGCAGTGAAACAGAGATTAGTTTAAGAGAAAGCTCTGCATCACCTTTCGACGACATTCAAGAAAACGAATTTGAAGATTTACTACTGCCTGTCTGTCCTGATCATTTAAAAGATGGTGCTTTTGTACTTGTTAAATTTGAAAAAACGAAGACCCTCATATATTACATTGGAAAAGTTATTGAACATTATACTTCAACTGAAGTGAAGATTTCTTTTTTGAGGAAAAAACCAGGGAGCTCTACGAGCTTTGTGTTTCCAGATGTCAAAGATGAGGCATCAATTGATTTATCAGATATAGTGATGATACTTCCAGATCCTAAGTCGGCTGTCACAGCTAAAACAGCCAATATTTTCAACTTTAATATTGATCTCTTATTTTTTAATGTGCATTAATGTTAGTTTCTATAAGGATTTATCTTTATGTTCACTAAAATTTGATTTTAAGATTGTGTGGTAATTAATAACTTACAAGCAATGATTTCCTACATTTTGTGATTTTCAGTATTATTAAAATAAATAAGATTGATCGCAAATAATGACATTAACTCAATTACAACTTAAGTGCATTTGATAAATTACAATATATGTAACCTACAGACTGCTAACTAACACTATGTTCACAAGTCTTAGACATGTATATCTCACAAAAAAATTATTTTTTGCTAGCTAGTTCGGTGTAAAAAAAATCACGAGCAGATTTAAATAAGGAACGTTTTTCATTTTTATTATTTGTTTGTTATGTAAAAGAATTATTTTTGTTTTTACTGGAATAGTATGTTTAAAAGCAATAATTTGGTATGAAAAATAAACATTATTTTGAATCCAACAAGTGCGTATGAATGTGCCCCATTCCCCGTATGAATGTACCCCACTAATGGGGTACATTCGTACTTTTTCTTTTTTTTTCTAAAAGCATTATGGACATTTTCGCACTTGAAGTTTCAGTAATATTATGCTTCCAATGCAATATAAAACAGTTAAACTATCAGTGTGACATAAATTGAAAGATATATACGTAATATACGGCATCCCACAAAGCTAAATATAAAAACTGTATGAAGCTACCCTACTCTCCCCTATGTGTTTTCTTTTCGTTGTATTGTAAGCCTGAATATTTCTTTCTTAATGTTGTCAGTAAATTTAAACAAGTTGGGTAGACAGACCTATGCTCATGTCATAAGGGTTTTGTACTCAACTTACAAAATGCAGTAACCAGCAACGAATAAAATCAAGAAACATGTTAAAGACGATTTTATTGGAGAAAATGTGAAATTCGAGGATCATACTATTTTTAACAAAGTTGAACGAATTTTGACTACTGAGGTATTTGTTATAGTTATACCCATAAATATCTTCTTTGATAATTTTTTTCAGATTTTTTAGATCACAGGTGTCCATTCGCGAGGGAGGAAACACATTTTTCATGTATTTCCCCCCTGTGCCCCCATTGAAGCAAAAACTGTCAGTTTAAGAACTGTTTTGAGTAGCTCTCATAGATAACGTTCAGTTGATACTCCTATCGGCTACCCTTCATGAAATTTTTATTCAGGGGCCGCTTCTTTGTATTGTAATCATCGATTCATGGCCTATTTTTTCGAATCCTAGAATGGTTACAAAGCCCTTTTGCTAGGAGCTCTCTCCTGCCTCTTCGACTTGTTTCAATTGTTTGTACTCATCTTCATGATACCTATCACTCCTGAAATTTTCATGCAAATTCTTGCAAAACTGTAGTGTCTAAGTCGGTAAAAAGCGCATATGGCTCCATAGCCATATGTTTCCATAGTAATACGGGGCATATTGCTCCATAGTAATACAGGAAAATTCAAATCGCTTTACTTCGTTAAATACTATTCGATCTTTATGAAACTTTCAGAAAAAATTAATCTTATGAATGGTCATCTCTTTGCTAAATTTTATAGAGTTTAAGGGTACCGTTTAGATTTTATTCAAGAAAACACTATTACTAACAAAGTTGAGTGAATTTTGACCTCCATGTATTTGTTGTTTTTGTACTCATGAAGGCCTACATTAATGATTTTTCGGATGGAAGATGTCCTATCGCAAGGGGGGGGGGGGGGGGTACGCGAAAAGTTCATACATTTCCCATTCCCCTGCCCCCCCTCAATCAATCAATCAAAAGCGCTTTATTCAATACTAATCGTTATAAATTTTAAAAGAATATAAAGCAAATTCCAAACAATAACAATAAAAAACTTAATGGCCCAAATGGCTCTCTAAATTTGTACGTTATCATTACACATTTACAAAAAAAAACTATAGCAAATTCAAATCAATGAAGATTATTACATATTTTTTAAATTTAATTGGAAAAAGGAGAAAAAACCAACCAACACTATTCTAAAATTATTTATAATCTTAACACTACAGTGAACTTTGATCCTACACCTAATATGTTTTAACTTGATTCTAATAAATGCTATCAAAAACTTTATCTTATACTTAAAAAAATCTATAACAATGTTCCTAACCTAAGCGTTTTACCTTATCTCTAACCTAATATAATAAACATAATATAAACCTAACCTATACCTTATTTTTAACAAAAATAAACAACACTAAATGTAGCAATAATGAGCTGAAACTCAAAAACTAAATAACGAAAAACACCAAAACTGAAAATATACACGAATAATTTAGACATTGTCATTCAGCCACCAATACCTAGATTGCCCCGTCTCAACTCGATCAGCCTCAACGAATCTAGCAAATGAGTACCTCCATTGGAACTGTTGGTCTCGTGAACTCAAATTAGGAGGATATTTTATCTTCTTATCGGTGGCCCGTCGATATATGTGATATATGACTGGGACGCCGTCAGAATCAAAAACATTTCGATTCAAGTCCAAATACACGAATGCTTCTGGAGGAATGAAGCCAGTAGCGAGGCAAGTCGCAATATACCCGTCTGTAGGGTGGAACGGCTGTGAAATCCAAGGGTTTTCACTCACATTTACAGATCTTGCGATATGATTCCGAAGAAGTTTCAATATGAAAATATCGAGTCTAGTCACTTTAGCAGTTTGATAAATTCTTCGATTCGATATATAATGTTTCCAATCCGTCTCAGGCTTTCTGTACAAACCAGTACATGCACGAAGAGATTTCCTTTCGAAAACTCTTAATTTTTCCATAGTACTAGCACTCTGGTTGTACCAGATCTGACATCCATATGTCAAAACTGGTCTAACCAGGGTCTTGTAACAGATAATTTTGACCTTTTGATCAATGTATCTGGAATAAAAGAGCTTTCGAAGGGCCATGACTACTTTTAGCGCCTTACTGAGCATGATTTTCACATGTTCAGTATAGCACAGATACTGATCGAGATAAACACCGAGATATCGAACACAGGATTTATGTGGAACCCGTTCAAGACTACCCTCACCAGCCATGATGTGGAAATCTTTCCAATTACGTTTCAGGTCTTGACTGACCCCCTGCAGTGTTGTCCGAAACAAGATTGTTTCACACTTTTGCGCATTGATTTTCATTCGCCAATTGTCAGTGTACAGCTGTACATCATTGAACATTTTTTGGAGATTGCTCTGAACTATTGTAGCTTTTCGGTCTGCCGTATAGATGATCAGATCATCAGCAAACGCTACCAATGATCGCGTTGGCGAGACGTTAAAATCAAAGCCGTTCAATAGCTTGCGAATGAAGATTGAAAAGAGCAGAGGCGCAGTAACTGTTCCCTGCTGTAGACCATTCAAGACCTTGAACTCGCGCATTGTTGCCAGATTTCCATCAGCTACAACAAACGATTTCCCGTATAACATATTACACATCATGGCGACAAGGTGTCTGGGGAACTTGTCCTGAAGGAGTTTAAAAATAAGTCCATCTAACCATACCGTATCAAAGGCTTTCTCCATATCAATGAGACATGCTCCAACACATTGTCTATCATTTAGTTTCCAACAGATGTTTGAGGTTACTTTCGTTATTGCATGTGTGGTCGAATGCCTGGCATGAAAACCAAATTGGCAATTCGGCATCAACTCATTTTCCTCAATGTGGGCGTTTAATGCTCTGTTGAGTATCACTTCAAACACATGTTAGGCAGCAAGCTAATTGGGCGATAGCTTTTGGGGCATGAAGATTCTTTTCCTTTTTTCAAGATCGGAAATACGTAAGCCTTTTTCCACTCATTTGGGAAATATGAATTGCTCAACATGTTGTTGAACAATATGCAATAGTTCCTAATAGCAACCTCAGGCAAATGTCGGAGAACTACATTTGGAATACCATCAGTACCACATGATTTCTTGTTGTTTATGCTGCGAAATATGAAATACAAGTCTTCATAGCTGACAAAATAATCAATAAGATTCAAGCTCGGTATGAGGTCAGATGTTAATGTTTCATTGAAATGAATAATTGATTGGCCGTTCAGGCTTGATTTGAAGTCGGAAACTTTTGCTTCAATGACCTCTGAAAAAATTTCGTTCCCTCTCTCAGGGTTTGGTAGATGAACCAATTCAAAATGTGTTCCAATCAGGGCAAGTTTATCCAATCCTTCACAAATAATCCTGTTTCCATTTCTATCCGGAGTCGTACTATCAATTTCGATACCAGCCCTATCGAGAAGATTTATCTCATCACTAGTGACTTCAAGATTCGATACCTTCACTCTAGACTTCTTGCGGAATATGCTATTCACTTTCGCAAACACGCCATCTGGGTCCTGTGGGCTAATACCCCTCAATTTTTCCGCCCATTGATTGCTGACCTCACTCCTGAAGTATGACCGGATTAAGTTCCGGACATTCTTCGGATGTAATTTCAACAAAGCCAACGAGGGATGGTTGTAATCCAAAAAATCGTCGATAAATATTGTTGACGCGTGTGAGAAGAAGGCTTTTCAATCTTTTCAACCTTGCGATGGTTGGTGTTTCATATCCTTCCATAATGTTTCGGTGTTTTATCTTGGGAACTACTTTCTCAATCGTTTCCAACGTCAGCTTCTCTAACTTCGACAAATAGACATCTATTTCATCGTTAGTTAGATTCCTGTCATTCGGAACCATTGAGCAAGAGTTGCCACCATCAGAAGGGGGACATTGCTTCTGGTACTCGCGATTAAACTTCTTTTGAAACTTTCCCCAGTCTGTTTTTTTGAAGTTCAACCGATGATTTTCGTGTTGAACTGGAATGAGGAAGAAATCATCCCTGTGATGATTGATTTCCATTACGATTGCGTTATGGTCGCTATCATAAGGAAGCACCTGCAGTTTCCGTTGAGGACTATTAAAGCTGAATTCAAATCTTGCGTCAGCAATGCAGAGGTCCAAATATGAATTTGGCCTAGGGCATGTTGGGAACTCCGACCCATAAAGATTGCACCTGTATTCAATTTGGTTCTCTGTTATCCATGATTTCAGGAATACACCTCTTGGATTATTGGTGGCGTTCAGCCATGATGTATGCTTGGCGTTCAGTTCACCAGCAAGAATATAATAGTTATGCAGCCTGTTCAATTCGAGTATTTCAAACAAGGAATTGAGTTCCTCCTTGAGCTTGAGAACAGTTCCACCAGTTGCATAGGCAGAGATAATGATGAGGTTATCCTCACCTGGCAGTGAGATTTTGATAACGGACACTTCAAGAGATTCAAAGCTTTTGAATTCGACTTTTTCAATATTTTGGAAACGATAGGGTCTTCGTACCAATATCCCGGTGCCACCTCCCCCATCACCTATTACCTTATCGTTTCTTACGAATTCAAAATCCTTGAATGTCATGGAGTGCTATGAATTGAGGTGGGTTTCGGTTAGAAGCAGGATGTCAGGCTTTTGTCTGGCAATGAATTCAAGGAGATAATCACGCCGATGTAAAGTAACAATGTAGTTGACGTTGATCGAGATGAGACGAATCCTATCCGTGGGAATGTGGCTGGATGACAACTTATTTTGAGCATTTGAAAGTCCTAAACGCTGAAAAACAATGTTAATTTTCGAATCTTGTTTATCGATTCGCTCTGATAAGGAATTTAGTTGCTGTTAAATTTTAAGAAGCAGCTCATTATTGCCACTTACATTATTTACACTATTTGCCGCATTTTCTGCTGGTCCTCTAGCGGCTTGTGCAAATGATACTCCGGGCTTGACGAAGTTTGGAGCTAAGACACTGCGGTGTATTTGTGTTTGCTTTGGGGCAGATTTCAATCTTGCATGCTGATATCGGGAGCATCCTCGATATGATGCCGGGTGACCAAAAACACCGCAGTTCACACAATATAACTTCTCTTTTGGCTCCGTCTGAGCCAATTTGCACTCACCGGGAGCATGCACGTCTTTGCATTTAACGCATCGGTAATGCATGGCGCAGTTGGCAGCCGAATGCCCAAATCGTTGGCAGCGATAGCACTGGTTGATTTCTCACCTCTGGAGGCGTTCCCACCTCACCACTCGAAAATTTAAATACCTGATTTGCTGAAGAGCGCTTGGACTGCTCTTATTTGTTATTTGTACCAAATAAAGTGGTAAGTTTTTTTTTCTACCGTCGACCTTCTTGTCGCGAATGTTTTCACTGAGATAAACTCGATTTGTGGTGCTGTTTCCTTGAGAACCTGAAGAAGATCGACGGTATCTTCTCCGCAGTCCAAGCCCTTCAGCAAGAACGTCTGGTTCTTCTCGCTTTTGGGGGTATAGGTGAAGTGCGGAACCTCCCCAGAATTCAAAGCATCTTTCGCTGATTTGAAATCAACCAGTGGTTTCGTTCTAATTGACAGCTTCTCAGAATTTATTCGTTTGATTTCGAAATTTGTCAACTTGTTTTCGGCTGCCAACAGCCGAACCATGTCTTTTCCGCTTTGACCGAAGACATTAATTGGCGGAACTTTCTCGGTATTCTTGGCTACTTTTTGAGGAGGACCAGCAGAACTACGGGCTGGTTTCTTCTCCCTATTGCTACTTTCATTATTTTTATTTTTTAAATATAAGATAAAATTATCGTCTTTATTACCTTCGTCTACCTCCATGTCCTGTTGGCGTCCACCCAGCGCCGCAAAGTAGTTCTGGCTTTCGTTGGTGCCACCAGCACTTAATACCTCTTCAGTTATTATTGGAGTTGCAGCTTTCTTCTGTTTTTCGATTTTTCGTATCGGACCACTCTCTTGAACTTTTTTTGCAGTCTTGAACATTTCTTCGTACGTTTGAATTCTTGCTTTCAACTCTTCGATTTCACTTCGAAAGCGGCACACTTCCTGTCTATCCTCGAGCACTTGTGTTTTGCAACCGGCATCTGCGGTATCCTGGGTGCTCGTGTGTCTCCGCTTGTTGACACTTGCCAATTTCACACCGTCACTCTCCCCGGGGCCCCCAATGGAGGGAAGCCGTCGGGCTCCTCCATACAGCAGTCCCGAGTTGTCTTTGGTTTGTTGCTTTTCTTGATTTATTGGTATGGTTGGTCGATGCCTTCGACGATTAATTCTTCCCCAATAAAATCAAAACTTGCTTTTGACTGACTCGTACAAAATTAATTCAATTATTTGAAACTGACTTTTGTGAAAAATTAATTAATTTTTAAAATTAATGACAGGAGCGATTAAAAATACGTCAACACGCAACGAGGGCTAGACGTAGAATCCCCTGCCCCCCCTCGGTACTTATATGGGGAGACCCCCCTTAAACGCCTTTGAAAAATTTTTCCACCCTTGAACTTTCAAGAGGTCACCACTTCTGACCTTTCTACAAAGTTTCATGGCTGTAGCCTCTATAGTTTCGGAGAAAAATTTCTGTGACATACAGACGGACGGACGTACGGACACAGGTCGTGATTGCAATAGAGTTTTGTATTTTAGTACAAAACACGCCGCACACCAAAATATTCACAAAATCGTTCTTTGAAGTTAGAAAATCCAATTATTTTTGCTTGGGTCTAATAATAGAACAAGACACTGTACGCTAAATAAAATAAATGAAAAACGATTTTAATATTTCTTTATTTTCTCGGTTAAAAAATTTCTAAAAATCATTTAATTTTTTCAGCTGTGACAATAACTTTTCCCCTTAATGCTTCGAACAAATAGACAATTTTTGCAAATTTATTAATGAAATATTAAAATATTTGACATAAAACAAGCGCTTTCCTTTTCCAAATTGAATTTCTCCATCATTTTCGCCGATTTAGTAAAACTTAAGAAAATCTGAAATGCATCCAACTAGAAACTTTTCATATTTCATCTGCAACCAACTTCAATTTATCCTATTCTTAATATAGTTCCATCATAACTGAATGCACCAAGTCCCAGTGGACTGTCCTTTAAAGAGAATAGTAGCATGTCAAGGCTATACATAGAAGTCAGTCGCTCGACTCATACTTTGCTTAATTAAAGCACGACTTGACGTTCTCTCCTTAATCGTGGCTAATGAATTATTCAAAAGTTTTTCGCTTAAGCATTTCCCATAAACTCGAGTCAAGATAACTTGGACCAAGTTTTGTTTTGGTTTCCTCATAGCACAAAAGATAATGACTTAAATTTGCATGTAATTAAAAAGAATATAAGCCCGGCAAAAGTCGAAATATCCTTTATTGTGGTGAAAGGCATAAGGAAAGAGATTAAATTCTTTTGAATACATGAAACGTTCCAGACAAGTTTGGAGAAAGGAATATTTTTTTCGTATCTTGGTTGCTGGTTTTAAGTGGAATTTAATGGAAAGATCAACATATTGAAAGTATACAATCGTTGAGGGAATGGAATTATGGTAATTTTAAAACAACTGGGTTTTTTGACAAGTTTAAATGATTTCTAAGTGATGATAAACAAAACGTTAATACTAGATCCCTTCAATTATCGTTTGAGGCATTCTTCTCGTAGAGTTGCGCCTAATTTTCCCCACAAACATTTCCATTTTCTTGTCAAAATCAACATTAAGTTATGGTTTCTTAATTATCTTTACACACTTACCGCGACCATTCACCACGCAATTTATTCCATCAAACACAAGGTCTAATAAGGCTGAGTATTATGCAAATGTTATGATTCCAAATTAATATTTTTAACATCTCATCGCAAGTCGCGACACCACCAACAAACTGTTCCAAGACATCTTCTGCACTTAATTCTTTCGGTAATTAAATCAAGTAAATAGACGTGAGTTTATTTAAGAAATGTAGTTTGAATGAAAGCCAGTACGCTTCCGTTTTCTTTCCCATCAAGAATGTTTCCAGATCATCATTTCGCTCGTTAGTGCTAAGGATGCCAATGTACTGTGTCCTATCTTGTCGGAATAAAGTATACACATGTAGTCATGCTGGCATTGAACGTGGAGGAGGTTTCTCTAAAACGAGGACCCCTGTAGGGATAGGAAGTAGTAGGATGTAATCAAGGGTGGAAAATTAAATGTTGTTAAACATTGTAAGTTAAATATGTTTACACCTCCGTTGAACATTCACCGGATACGCTGCAAGCTTGAAACACTAATATTTACTTTATTTGTGTCAGTTCTCTCAAAAATCATTGAAATCACTGTGAGGGTTGGTCTGCATGAGAAAATCAACAGAGTTCTAAGAAATTCTGCTCGGACTGCCTTAAGAATCATTAAATTCATAAATATTTCATATTGTTGGAGTACAGTTGACATGGATATATTTGGGACGTTTTCTCTATTAGTATATTAATAAAACGCTCTGAATTTCGAGAATCAATTATGAAAAAAAAGCTTTTCAAAAGAAATCTTTCCTGGAAAATATTCTCAAAAAACAAGAAAACCGACTTCAAAATGCGCGAAAATGGATGAAATAAATATCATGGAAGCGGTGCTATATCAATTTTTCTTCGTTTTGAGGGTTTTGTAAAATAATTTTACAAAACCCTTCTAAAATCGCGTCCTGTCTGTCTGTCCGTGCGTCCGTCCGTCCGTCCGTGTGTCACAGCAGTTTTTCTCGGAAACTACTTAAGCTAGAAGCATCATATTTTGTATATAGGTGTAAAATGGTGATCTCTTCAAAGTTCAACTACTAAAAAATTGTATAAGGTATTTAAGGGGGGGGTCTCTCCATGTAGGGGAGTGACCCCCCGAAAAAAAAATTTCATTGAAGGTAGCCGATATGGGTATCAAATGAAAGGTCTTGATGAGAACTTTTCAAAACAGGTCTTAATTTGGCAAAGTTTGCTTCGAGGGGCGCACAGGGAGGGGAAATACACGAAAAAATTGTGTGCCCCCCCCCTCGCGATTGGACACCTTCCATCCGAAAAATCGCGAATGTAGGCCTTGATGAGTACAACAAAAACAAATACGTGAGAAGTCGCAATTCACTCAACTTTGTTAGTAATAGTATGATTTATCGATTTTATGTTTTCTTGAATAAAATCTTAACGGTACCTTTAAATTCAATGAAATTCAGTACACAGACGTCTATTCATAAGATTGATCAACCCTGCAAGTTTCATAAAGATTGAATTATATTTAGCGAAGTTATAGCGGTTTGAATTTTCCTGTATTACTATGGAACAATATGCGCTGCATGTATTACTAAAACAACATATGGCAATGGAACAACATGCGCTTTTTAGCGACTCAGACACTACAGTTTTGCTAGGATTTGCATGAAAATTTCAGGAATGATAGGTGCCATGAATAACTTTGAGAATCAGTTCAGCTAGTGGTATCAGTAATCGTAAAACAAAATAGTGGCTGTTTTAAATGCGAAGATTGAATAACTTTGAGTTATTTTTTCCCAACTTCAACGTTTAAGGTGCATGCTTTGAACACTTGATTCAATTTAATGAATGACTGAAGCTGAGTACCTACAATTAATACTCATAATTGAAACAAGTCAAGGAGGCGGGAGGGAGCTTCTAACAAAAGGGCTTTGTAACAACTCTACGATTCGAAAAAATTGGCTATTAATCGATGATAACAGTACAGGAGAGTGGCCCCTGAAAAAAAAATTCATCAAACGTAGCCGATATGAGTATGAAATGATAGCTTTCATGGGAGCTTTTCAAAACAGTTCTTAAACTTTCAGTTTTTGCTTCAGTGGGGGCACAGGGGGGAAATACATGAAAAATGTGTTTCCTCCCTCGCGAATGGACATCTGAAATAATTATCAAGGGAGATATTTATGAGTATAACAATAACAAATCCTCAGAAGTCTAAATTCGTTCAACTTTGTTAATAATAGTATGATCTTCGAATTTCATAGTTTCCCCAATAAAATCGTCATTGACATGCTTCTTGACTTTATTCAATCTGGTGACTGCATTTTGAAAATTGAATACAAAACCCTTCTGACATGAGCGTAGGTCTGTTTACCCAACTTGTTTTTTGTAAAAGACAGCTTCCTTTTAATTTTGTGTATTATTTTTATTCTCGAAATCGATTTTCGACCGTAATCGTTCGGTCTTCTTCAGCGATTAATTTATTTTTACTCACATTCCTGCTTATATACTAGCTATGTTTAAACATATGTTTATACATAGCTAGTATATAAGCAGGAATGTGAGTAAAAATAAATTAATCGCTGAAGAAGACCGAACGATTACGGTCGAAAATCGATTTCGAGAATAAAAACATATGTTTAAACATAGCTAGTATATAAGCAGGAATGTGAGTAAAAATAAATTAATCGCTGAAGAAGACCGAACGATTACGGTCGAAAATCGATTTCGAGAAACGTAGCTAGTATATAAGCAGGAATGTGAGTAAAAATAAATTAATCGCTGAAGAAGACCGAGCGATTACGGTCGAAAATCGATTTCGAGAATAAAAATAATACACAAAATTAAAAGGAAGCTGTCTTTTTCTATTTTCAGTTGGAGTATTTTGTGAAGGCGAAAATGAATTCGATTACAAATATTGTTTTTTGTGATGGTGCACATGTTGGAAGTTTTTATGTTGAAATGGGGAAATTGATTTGGCACTGTTTCCATAAAGTTAATTTCATCCTTCTTGGGGCACTTTGAAGTCAGTTTTCTTTTTTTCTAAACGTTTTTTATTTCACCTTTTTTAGTGGCAAATTCTTTTCATTTCAAATTTTTTAAAGCTCGGTTTCTTGAATACGTTGTACAATGTAAAGGGTGGTCCAACCATAATGCACGGTGTTAATTGTGAGTCACACCTTAACGTCAAGTTTTTCGTTGTTTGTCAAATTTGACCATGGAGAGGTACACAATTGAGCAGGTCGTTAAGGTTGTTGAAGCCTTTTACGAAAATGGGCATTCAAATCAAAATGCATTTCGCGCACTTCGTGAATCGGAAGAATTGTGCGCAAATCTCAGCAAACCGGGTCTGTTGAAAATGTGAAATAACCTGTGCATGCTCGCCTAGTTCGTTCTGCAGAAAACATTGCTGTTATTCGCGATAGTGTGGCCAAAGAGCCGTCAACCTCGATTCGTCGTCTTGGCCAACAATTGAACATCTCACGAGCATCACTGATGCGAGTTTTGAATAAAGATTTGAATGTACACGCTTACAAGGTTCAATTGACTCAAGAGCTGAAGCCTTCTGACCATTTTAAGCGTCGGCAATACGCCAAATGATTGGTTGAACAAACACAAGGGAATGGTGACTTTACAAAGAAAATTATCTTCAGCGGCGAGGTACACTTTCACCTCAGTGCAGAATTGCCGCATTTGGGCAAATAAGAATCCACAAGTGATGGTTGAAAACCTGACGTATCCACAAAGAGTGACTGTTTGGTGCGGTTTACGGGCTGGCAGCGGCATCGGGCCGTACTTTTTCGAAAATGAGGACGGCCAAGTAGTTACCGTGAATGGTGTTCGCTATTGCGAGATGATAACAGACTTCTGGTGGCCAGAAGTTGAGATCATGGACCTAGATGATAAGTGGTTCCAATAAGATGGTGCCACTTGCCACACAGCCAACAAATAAATGGGTCTTTTGCGCGAGAAATTCAATGGCCGTGTTATCAGAGGTTGTGGCGATGTTAATATGCCTCTACCATCATGTGACTTGACACCATTTGACTTCATTCTCTGGATATTATTAAAAAAAACAGTGTTTATCAATAAGCCATGAATAATTCAAGAGCTAAAGGATGAGATGATTCAGAATATTAACGACATTAAACCTCAATTTTTTCTCAGAGTCATTGAAAATATAAACTATCGGATAGAAGTATGTCATCGTAGCCGTGGCAAGCGTTTCAGCTATATTTTGTTCAGACGTAATTGTCAAAGATACTTCTATTAAAATAATAAAAATATTTTTGTTTTATTCATAGTTTACAACGTGCGCTTTAGTTGGACCACCCTTTGTTAGTTGCTAATATTCCTTGAAATGAAATATAATTAAATTAAATACTATATGTAACGCGATGAAAACTTTCTTTTGTAGTGACAATAGTTGATAATTCTCACACAACAGAGATATTTTACATCAATGATGATGAGTGAATTGGTAAGCGAGGCAGACAAGATATTGAAAAATTTGAAGAAAAATGGGCAAACAAATTTACAGCTTGGAGCTTCTTAAAGAAAAACAAGGGAGGCTAGACAAAATTTGTATAGATGTTTTAACTTTATGTTAATCATCTGATAAAGAAGAAGTTCTTCACGGAAAGATTAACTTTGCAAAAATATGTATATACAGAAGCTGAAGAAATAATATAGTTGCAATCATAAAAACCTCCAAAATGTCAGACTTTAATTTAGAAACCGCGATGAAAACGATTCCTGTTTTTGAAGAAAATTATAAAAATTTTAACGCCTTCATAAAATGAGTACAAATTGTTCACGCATCATTGAATGTAAACGGGGAAGACTACCTTTACAACGTCAAGCTATCGTCAAACGTTCAGATTGTAGTTTGTTGAATGAGGATTCCTACAACACTTGAAGCGTTTAGAAAATAATTTAAAATTAAGATGCAAAAGTACTAGTACGATACCTCAGTTCCGTACTTTATTGAGTAGTTAAACGCAAAAGAAACTAGGGGTGAAGGCTTATGCAAGTTAAATATTAGAGATGGTAAGTGAGTTGAACACCGGGCATTGATGAGGTTTCAGTGGAGCTCATCAAATATGGTGGCGGCAGTGTTCATAAAGTTACTCACAAAGTCATCCAGCACACTTGGCAACAAGAATATATGCTGAAAGAGTGGAGCCAATCAATTATATTCCCTACTCACAAAAAAAGTGACAAGCTACAGTGCGAAAGTTATAAAGGTATATCACGACTTTGTATGGTATACAAAATGTTTTCACAGACCTTAGAAAATAAAATTGGGTCATATACCAACAGCATGATTAGGTAGTACCAAGGTGGTTTTAATTCCTCACTGTGAACCAGGTACTTGAAAAATGCTTGGAGTTCAACATAGACGTTCACAAAACTTTTGTTGATTTTAAGCAAGCATACGACAGTATTGATCGTGGCGTACTTTACCAAATAATGCTTTGCTTTGGTATCCCAGCCAAATTAGTCCGCCTTACCAAAATGACGTCCACGACCTTCCAAGTCCGCATCAATAACCAACTCAACGATGCCTTTGACACAAATGTCGGACTAAAAAAGAGAGATGGGCTAACTTCATTGTTTTTCAGTTTAGCTCTGGAGCAAGTCCTAAGAAAGCTACTGGTCGATATACGAAGCATATGACTATACAAGTCGAGACAAGTGGTAGCCTATGCGGACGACATCAACATTTTGTCACGGTCATTAACGACCGCCAAAGAACTCTTCCTGAAATTCGACAGCAAAGTAAAACTAGAAGAGCTACAAATCAATGAAAATAAAACAAAGTTCATAACGTAGTCGAGGAAAAATACCGCAAATAAACAAAATATCACACTGTATCGAAAATGTGAGCAAATTTGCAAGTTTGAGCGAGACAAAATGCGCCGAAGAATACAGCTCGCCAATTAAAAACTTTACTCAGTTTTGCTAATCTTGAAGACCAGCTGCATATACACAAAAAAAATTCCAAAGTATACAAATCTATGATAATACCTGTGTTATGCTATGGGTCTGAAATATGGACCCTAACCCAAGCACCCGCAAATATCTTGAACGCCTTTGAATGACGGGTCCTGAAGCGAATAAACAGAGGCGAAGCTAGATGGGGACCAATGGTGAATTCGATACAACCATGAACTGTCTGAATTTTTGAGAGATGGGCTCACCAATAAATTTACCATAATCCGACCGACCTAGAACATCAAGGGATCCCGAAATCTTTGAGCATGTAAGAGCATCTGTTCGCGAAAAACTTGGACTCTCTACTCGAAATTCAAATTGTGCAGGAATTAAAGCCTCAAGATCATGCTCACAGGTTGCAGTTTGCTAATAAATGTTAAGTTTACCAAATTGGTATGTAAACAGATAAAATTGCAGATACTGAAATAACATCAATCTACAGTTGAAGCGTCAAAAACCCCTGCATTCATTCAAAGTTGCTGTATGGGCAGCTTTTTCAGCAAGAGGAATTATTGGTCCATACTTTTATGAAGACCAAAAAGGAGTGTTACAGTGAATACAGAGTGGTATATTGTAATGCTACAGAGCTTTTTTGCTCCAGCGCTACCGGATTTCAATTGCTTCAATCAACGCACGTCGTTTCAACAAGATGGGAATACATGTCATACCTCCAACGACTCATTGAATGTAGTTCGCGAAATTTTTGGGGAAAAAGTTATACCCGGAATAGGTGGAATTAACATCAAACGGACTTTTTCCTTTAACGATATCTTCAAAGTAAATTTTATATAACAACCCAGTGTCTCTTGAAGAACTAACATCAAATACCCGTGAGGAAATTCAAAACATTTCGCGAAACACTTGTAAGGTAGTAATTGCTCCAGGTTGCAGCAGCGTCAAAAAAAATCAAGTGTCACATCCCATCCCATTTTGTGTGCTTTTACAATAAATAAACTGTTTTTACCACATGTGACTAATTTTTTTTATCATCAGTTGAAATATAAAAAGACTTTCGTCCACCCTGTATTATAACTGGGTAAAAAAAAAGTGTCGTCCAATTTTTAGGGTTTTGTACTAAAATACAAAACCCTATTGCAATCACGACCTGTGTCCGTCTGTCCGTCCGTCCGTCCGTCTGTATGTCACAGCACTTTTTCTCCGAAACTATAGAGGCTACAGCCATGAAACTTTGTAGAAAGGTCAGAAGTGGTGACCTCTTGAAAGTTCAAGGGTGGAAAAATTTTTCAAAGGCGTTTAAGGGGGGTCTCCCCATATAAGGGGGTGACCCCTCAAAAAAAAATGTTCACCATTGGTAGTCGAGTAGGGTGTCATTGGAAAGGTCGCAATGAGATCTTTTCAAAACAAGTCTTAAAATTGTCTTATATGTACCGAGGGGGGCAGGAGAAGGGGAAATGTACGAACTTTTCGCGTACCCCCCCCTCGCGATTGGACACCTTCCATCCGAAAAATCTGAAAAAAATCATGAATGTAGGCCTTAACGAGTACAACAACAACAAATACATGAGAAGTCGAAATTCACTCAACTTTGTTAGTAATAGTATGATTTATCGATTTTATGTTTTCTTGAATAAAATCTAAACGGTACCCTTAAACTCAATAAATGATGACTATTTATAAGATTGATCTTTTCGGAAAGTTTCATAAAGATCGAATTGTATTTACCGAAGTTATAGCGATTTGAATTTTTGTGTATTACTATGGAGCAATATGCCCTGTATTACTATGGAAACATATTGCTACGGAGCCATATGCGCTTTTTACCGACTTAGGCACTACAGCTTTGCTAGAATTCGCATGAAAATTTCAGGAGTGATAGGTATCATCAAGATGAGTACATACAATTGAAACAAGTCGAAGAGGCAGGAGAGAGCTCCTAGCAAAAGGGCTTTGTAACCATTCTAGGATTCGAAAAAATAGGCCATGAATCGATGATTACAGTACAGAGGAGTGGCCCCTGAAAAAAAATTTCATGAAAGGTAGCCGATATGAGTATGGCCACAAAGCCCTTTTGCTAGGAGCTCTCTTCTGCCTCCTCAACTTGTTTCACATATGAGTATTAATTGTAGGTACTCATCTTCATTCATTCATTAAATTGAACCAAGTGTTTAAAGCATGCACCTTAAACGTTGAAGTTGGGGAAAAATAACTCAAAATTATTCAATTTTTGCATTTAAAACTGCCACTTTTTTTGTTTCAGGATTACTGATACCACTAGCTGAACCAATTCTCAAAGATATACATGACACCTATCATTCCTGAAATTTTCATGAAAATCCCAGCAAAGCTGTAGTGTCTGAGCCGGGAAAACGCGCATATTGTTCCATAGAAATACGGCGCATATTGTTCCATAGTAATACAGGAAAATCCAAATTGCTATAACTTCGTTAAATACCATTCGATCTTTGTGAAACTTTCAGGACAGATCAATCTTACGAAAAATCATCTGTGTACTGTGTACTGTTAAGATTTTATTCAAGAAAACGTAAAATCGATAAATCTATTACTAACAAAGTTGCGTGAATTTAGACTTTTCACGTATTTGTTGTTGTTTTACTCATAAAGTTCCATATTCATGATTATTTCCAGATTTATCGGATGGAAGGGGTCCAATCGCGAGGAAAGTACGCAAAAAGTTCGTACATTTACCCTACCCCTACCCCCTCGGTACTAACAAGGCAATTTGGAGACTTGTTTTGAAAAGATCTCATTAAGACCTTTCCAACGACACCCTACTCGACTACCAATGGTGAACATTTTTTTAAATGTTCACGTTCCTATATGAGGAGACCCCCTTAAACTCCTTCGAAAAAATGTTTCACCCTTGAATTTTCAAGTAGTCACCACTTCTGACCATTCCACAAAGTTTCATTGCTGTAGCTTCTACAGTTTCGGAGAAAAAGTGCTGTGACATACAGACGGACGGACGGAGGGACAGACGGATACAGGTCGTGATTGCAATAGGGTTTTGTATTTTAGTACAAAACACTAATTATACTGCATTAACTGCGGTATGCGGCTTCGCCTCATATCGATCAACGTCTCTTTGAATTTATTGTTAAGCAACAGCCTGACATCATACTTCTCACTGAAACCCACTTCAATTCATGGCACTCCATGGAATTCAAAGATGATGCATTTGTAAGAAACGATAGGATAGGGGATGAGGAAGATGGCACCGGGATATTGGTTCGCCGACCCTATTGTTTCCAAAATATTGTTACATGTACAAATAATTCTGCGAGCTACTGTCGCAATTGTTTTCACAACAATGAAGAACACGAATTTACTCGAAACCACGAGAACCCAACAAGCATTGTCAACATCTGAAAGTGAGTCACTGCCCACTCATGCTGGAACGTTCCCGCTTATTCACTAATGTACGAGAACTGAGTTGAATGATTAGAGACCCTTTATAAAGGCGAGCTGAATGAATGGGGGGATTCATTCGACCGCGATAAGAACTGCGATTGTGTGTGGGAAGCGATATTATTCGAGTAGTAGAAAAGTGATTTTCGTGATAGTGAAGTGATTTAGTTAAATAAATGATTGTGCATTTTTAATTAAATAAACTCTTTTAACTTAAATTAAGAGACATTGCGTTTTCACTTTCCCGGAACATTAAGATTATTGGCCGCGAACCGATAACACGCGACAATATTGAAAAAGTCGAATTAAACAATTTTAAATTTCTTGAAGTGTCCGTCATCAAAATTTCACTGCCAGGTCGGGAAAACCTCTTCGTTATCTCTGCCTATGCAACGGGTGGAACTGTTCTCAAGTTCAAAGAGGAACTCAATTCCTTGTTTGAAATACTAAAATTGAATAGACTGCATAGTTATTATATTTTTGCCAGTGACCTGAACGCCAAGCATACATCATGGGTTCAGGCCACCTATAATCTGTGTATTCCTGAAATCTCGGATAACAGAGAACCAAATTGAATACAGGTGCAACCTATATGGGTTGGAGTTCCCAACATTCCCCAGGACAAATTCATATCTGGACCTCTGCATTGCTGACGCAAGACTTGAACTCAACTTTAGTAGTCCTCAACGAAAACTGCGGGTGCAGGAAAACTGCGGGTACAGGATGGAAATCAATCATCAAAGGGATGATGTCTTCCTCATTCCAGTTCAACATGAGAATTATCGGTGGTATTTAAAAAAAAACAGACTGGGAAAAGTTTCAAAATAAGTTCCATCAAGAGTACCAGAAGCAATGTCCTCCTTCTGATGATGGCGACGCTTGCTCAATGGTTCCTAATAACAGAAATCTAACTGACGATGAAATAGATCTCTATTTGTCGAAGTAAGAAGAGCTGACGTATTCTATAAGAAGTCTCGAGTGAAAGTATCGAATCTTGGAGTCGCTAGTAATGAGATAAGTCTTTTGGATGGGGCTGCTATCGAAATTGGTTGTACGACTCCGGATAGAAATGGAAACAGGATTATATGTGATGGATTGCATAAACTTTCCCCGATTGGAACACATTTTGAATTGGTTCATCTACCAAACCCTGACATAGGGAATCAGATACCTTCAGATGTCGTTGAAGCAAAAGCTTCCGATCTCAAATCAAGCCTGAATGGCGAATCAATCCTTCATTTAAATGAAAAATCAACACGTGGCCCCATAACGAGCTTGAATTTTATTGATTTGTGTTTCATATTTGGCGAGATAAACAACAAGAAATCATGTGGTACTGAGGGTATTCGAAATATAGTCCTCCGACATTTGCTTGAGGTTGCTATTAGGAATTATTGCACATTGTTCAATAAAATGTCGAGCAATTCATATTGCGTGGAGAAAGGCTAAGGTATTTCTGATCTTGCCAATAAGAGAAGACTCTTTGACTAAAAGTCCAACCAGCTTACTGCCTAACATCAGCAAGATGTTTGAAGTGATTCTAAACAATACATTAAACATCAACTTTGAGAAATATGAGATGATGCCGCATTGCCAATTTGGTTTTCGTATCAGACATTCGACGATACATGCGATAACAAAAGTAACTCCAGACATCTGTTTGAAACTAAACAACAAAGAAGGTGGTGGAGCATGTCACATTGATATGGGGAAAGCGTTTGATATGGTGTGTTTAGATGGACTAGTTTTCAAACTTTTTCAGGACAGGTTTCCCAGACACTTTTTCGCCATAATGTGCAATATGTTATACGGGAAATCATTTGTTGTAACTAATGGAAGTCGGTCAACAATGGGCGAATTCAAGGTCTTGAATGGTCTACAGCAGGGAACAGTTACTGTGCCTCTGCTTTTCTCAATATTCATCCGCAAGCTTTTGAAAGGCTTTGATTTTAACGTCTCGCCAACGCGATCATTGGTAGCGTTTGCTGATGATCTGATCATATATACGGCAGACCGAAGAGCTACAATAGTTCGGAGCAATCTTTAAAAAATGTTTAATGATGTGCAGCTCTACACATACAATTGGCGAATGAAAATCAATGCGCAGAAGTGTGAAACAATCTCGTTTCGGACAACGCTGCAGGGGGTCAGTCAAAACCTGAAACGTAATTGGAAGGATTTCCACATTATGGCTGGTGAGGGTAATTCAGAATGGGTGCCACATAAATCCTGTGTTTGATACCTCAGCGTTCATCTTAATCAGTATATTTCACTATACTGAACATGTCAAAACCATGCTCAGTAAAGCACAAAAAGTAGTCATGGCCCTTCGACAACTCTTTCATTCCAAAAACATTGGTCAAAAGGTCAAAATTATCTGTTACAAGGCCCTGTTTAGCCCCGTTTTGACATATGGATGT
This sequence comes from Odontomyia ornata, assembly GCA_963969285.1. NCBI lineage: Eukaryota > Metazoa > Arthropoda > Insecta > Diptera > Stratiomyidae > Odontomyia > Odontomyia ornata. The sequence goes on along the minus strand of OZ017742.1, from coordinate 64,706,924 downwards.
CAGATCTGGTACAACCAGAGTGCTAGTACTATGGAAAGACTAAGAGTTTTTAAAAGGAAATGTCCTCGTGCATGTACTGTTTTGTACAAAAAGCCTGAGACGGATTGGAAGCACTATATATCGAATACAAAAATTTATCAAACCGCTAAAGTGACAAGAGTCGATATCTACATACTGAAACTTCTTCGGAATCATATCGTAAGGTCTGTGACTGTAAGTAAAACCCCCTGGATTTCACAGCCGTTTCACCCTACAAACGGGTATATTGTGACTTGCCTCACTACTAGCTTCGTTCCTCCAGAAGCATTCGTGTATTTGGACATATATAGACGGGCCACCGATAAGAAGATAAAAAATCCTCCGAATTTGAGCTCACGAGACCAACAATTCCAATGGAGATACTCGTTTGCTAGATTCGTTGAAGTGGATCGAGTTGAGATGGAGCAATTTAGGTATTGGTGGCTGAATGACAATGTGTGAATTATTCGTGTTTATTTTCTGTTTCTGTGTTTTTGCTCGTTACTTAGTTTTTAGTTCCAGCTCATGAGTGCTACATATAGTGTTGTTGTTTATTTGCATTATAAATTAGGGATAGCTTTTAGTATAGGATAACGTTCTTTTTTATTGAATTTATTTAGAATTAGGGTGTAACTTATTAGGTATAGGATAAATGTTCACGGTTGTGTTAGTAATGCAAGTAATTTTTGAATAATGCTGGTTTTGTTTTTTCTCCTTTTTCCGATTGAATCGAAAAATATATAATAATCCTAATTAGTTTAAATTTGCTAGTTTTTTTTGTCATTAAATGTGTTTCATTGATAAGGTAAAAATTTTAGAGCGAACCGGGCCATTAAGTATTCATAGTTTTATTGTTTGCGATTTGCTTTATGTTTTTTTTTTAAATTTATAATGATTGGTATTGAATAAAGCGCTTTTGCCTTTGACTTTAGGATTGGAGCACCAGCTTAGTTTCTTCCCCAGCAGCTTCTCTGTTCTTCCTCTTAAGCTATTCTATTTATTCTGCTTTGCTCGCGTTCAGTAACAGGAATTCATTTTCATGTACAAGATTTTCAAAATTGTGCTGTAAATTTGGATACACAATTTAACTTAAATTTATGAGCTATCATACGTACTTACTTTTACAAAGGATACAAGAACACTTCTCTATGAATTTATGGAAAGAGTTTAAAATTCCTTTGAGTTTAGTCACAAATTCAACTTTTATTGTAAATATAAGGCTTTTTATTAAGGAAATTACAATATATAAGAAAAATTCAATAAATCGATTGTGTGGCAAGCTGTGTGACTAGTGGCACCGTCTTGTTGAAACCACATATCGTTGATGTCAAGTTCATCCAATTCTGACCACAAATACTAGTAGTCTTTTATATAACACGATAGCTCTCTCCATTGACAGTAACATGACGGTCGTTTTCATCCACGAAAAAATACGGCCCCATCACTCTCCAGCAAAGCCATAGAGCCGGAAATGAGCTTCATCGCTGAAGATGATTTTTCGAAAATAGTAATTAATATAGTAATTTTTAATTATTTCCAAACAATACTGGTTCGTGAACTTTACCATGATAAAAATGTTGACTTTAACTAACGTTTTGACAGTAACAGTTGATCAAAAAGTTTTGGGTGCGTTCGTATAAAACTACAAAATTGTTAGGTCCCTAATGCAAAATCTTATATCAATCCACAAAAAGAGAGCATAATACCTATTGTGAATTTCGAAGTGTCTAATTTTCATTTTCGCAAGCATGAAGTATGTACAAAGTTAATTCTCCGTACACATGAAAAGTAATTTTCATCACTTTCAGCAATGAACATGTCTTGCATGTCAATGAATTTAGCCCTAAAATATTTTGTTGTCACGTCATGTGCTTAATTGCGAAATGAATTTTACTATGCTGGCATGGAATGAATGGTAGCAAAGTTTATGCATGCAGGTGGGCTTACCTATCTACAAAGCCAAAGGTAATATTCGTTAGTCCTCCTACCCATGAGCTCATATGGAAGTTAGTTATACACACATATACACATACGATGAGATAATTTACAGAGGATGTATATGTTACATGCATGTGAACATGTTACTTGTAGTAACAGAAATATACAAGCTCATCGGCAAATAATCCTTCCGAAATTTATTTGTGTAATTAATTATTCGGATCCAGAACCTTAACATTAACTATGTACGCCTTATATCAATAGACAAATTACCGCAAATTAGTTAAACGAGCTTTTTTTGCATGTAAGTATGGGGCTGAACGGTAAAATTATGCCTGTGTGTTTGTAGTGCATGAGGATTCAATAATGAATGTACGTGAAAATTTTAGAACCATATGAGTAAGTTAAAGTGATAAATCTGTATTAAACAAATTTGTAGGTGTGAACTTCGTATCTCGTATGCAGAAAAAGATTTTACGAAATATAAAAGAAGAAGGTAAATAATTATCCTAAATTCAGCGTCTTTACTTATTTCAATGCAAATAATTGCAATTGGTAATTCTAATTGCATTATCATTAAGCAAGAGTTCTAATGGGAACCGCCACATAAAATATGTCTTTTTCTTACCTGTCGTTGGAAAAATTTCAAATGGCTATAACTTCCGTGTATATCGTTCGATTTTCATCAAACTTAAAAAGTTTAAGAAGTTGTATGACTACTTAAATATCGAATTGCGTTCAGTTTAAGGGTGCCTATGTATATGATTTTATTGGGGAAATTGTGAAATTCGAATATTATACTATTATTAACAAAGTTGACCGAAGTTTGACTTCTTGGGTATTTGCTGTTATTGTACTCATAAACACCTATCTCTATAATTTTTTTCAGATTTTTCGGATCACAGGTGTCTAATCGTGAGGGGGGACACAAATTTTTCGTGTATTTCTCCTTGCTGTACGTCCCCAAGCAAGAAGTGTCAAATTAAGACCTGTTTTGAATAGTTATCATCACGACCTTTCATTTGATACCCATATCGGTTACCTTTGATGATTCTTTTTTTTCGGGGCCACTCCCCTATATGGGGAGACCCACTTTAAATACCTTATACAATTTTTTGGAAGTCGAACTTTGAAGAGACCCCACTTTACACCTGAATATAAAATTTTATGCCTCTAGCTTAAGTAGTTTGCGAGAAAAAATGCTGTGACACACGGCCGGACGGACGGACGAGATTTAGTGGGGTTTCGTTAAATTATTTTACGAAACCCTAAATATATAAGATTGAAAGACTCATTTAGCTTCTATTTGTTCTGTTTGGTTGCAAATAAATAAAGGGTGGTCTAACCTAAACGCACGATGTTCATTGTAAATAAAACAAAAAGTTTTCAGACAATTATGTTAATATTTTTTATTATAATAGAAGGATCTATGACAATTATATGTAAAACTAAACATTGTCCAAATGCTCGCCATAGCTACGGTGGCATAGTTCTATTCAATAGCGTATATTTTCATCGACTCTGAGATATAATTGAGGTTAAATGTCGTTAATGTGCTGAATTATCCCATCCTTTAGCTCTTGAATTGTTCTTGGCATATTGACATACACTTTTTCTTTTAAGTATTCCCAGGAAACGAAGTCCAACGGCGTCAAATCACATGATCGTGGCGGCCAATTAACATGGCCACATCGTGAGATAACACAGCCATTGAATTTCTTGCTCAAAAGAGCCATTGTTTCGTTGGCTGTGTGGCAAGTGGCACCATCTTATTAGAACCACATACCGCCCAGGTCCATAACCTCAATTTTCTGCTACAAGAAGTCCGTTATCATCTCGCAATAGCGAACAACCATTCACGGTAACTGTTTGGCCGTCCTCATTTTCGAAGAAGTGCGGATTGATGACACGGGCAGCCCATAAACCGCACCAAACAGTCACTGGTGGATACTCATTTGCCCACATGCGGCAATTCTGCTTGTCAACGAATTCACTGAGGTGAAAGTGTGCCTCGTTGCTGAAGATGATTTTCTTTGTACAGTCACCATTCCCTTCTGTCTGTTCAACCAACCATTCGGCATATTGCCGACACTTGAAATGGTCAGTAGGCTTCAGTTTTTAAGTCAATTGAACTAAGTAAGCGTGGGAGTTCAAATTTTTATTCAAAATTCGCATCAGTGATGTTTGTCAGATGTTCAATTGCCGGACACGACGACAAGTCGAGGTTGACGGCTCTTCTGCCTCACTATCGTGAACAACAGCAATGTTTTCCGCAGAACGAACTGGGCGAGTATGCACGGGTGATTTCACATTTCCTCGAGACCCGTTTTGCTGAAATATGCGCACAATTCTCCCGATTGTGGACACATTTGGTCAATTATGCTGACCAAAATATCACGAATTGTATTTTGATTTACACGCCCATTTTTTGCTCAACTGTGTACATCACCATGGTTGAATTTGTCAAACATTGAAACAAAGAAATGTCAAATTAAGTTGGGCGAAAAACTTGACGTAACGGTGTGACTCACAATTAACATCGTGCATTATAGTTGGACCACACTTTGGGTTAACTCATTGATTTGTATAAATTATCTTCATCAGATTATATTGTTTAAATGTAGTAGCCTTCGCATTATTTTGTCCTACTTTCGATAATTCAATTTTTAAAGATATTTTTTGACTCGAATATTATTTTTTGTTAGCTTTGAGGGTTTATTTTTTGATTCCTTTTCTCTAACATACTCGTTTTCTGGTATATTTGGCGCTATTTAGATTTTATATGAAAACTAGTCAGTAGAGAAAATTTTCAAGGTTATCCCATTTTTAACAGAATTTTGAATTCTTTTGTCCATATTTTGACAAATATTACCTGAATTTGTCTTCCTTTTCTTCGTAGCACTACAGCCTCTCTTAGGCTTTTGCTTCCTGCAAATAGTGCCTCCAACTCCTCACAGCATTGACCGCGCCCTCCTATTTCGAAATCCGAGCAGCGATGAACTGTCTTCGTTGACCAAGTAAGGCCAGCGTTTTCTCGGTTTCCCACTGGTTTCCGGCCTTCGAGCTCCTTTTTGGGTTTCCGTTGTTTGTCCATACGATTTACGTGGCCCGCTCATTGCAGCTTCTACAGTCTTACAATCGTTAACACCTCCAATTCGTCAAAAAGTTCATGGTTGTATCGAATTCGCCATTGGTCTCCATCTAGCTTCGCTCTGATTATTCACCTCAGGGCCCGTCGCTCAAAGGCGCTCAAAATATTTGCGAATACTTGAGTTAGGGCCCATGCTACACACCCATAGTATAACACAGGTCTTATCACAGATTTGTATACTTGGAGCTTTGTTTTTCTGTGCAATGAGCTGGTATTTAAGATTGTCGATACCGAATGAAATATTTTATTTGCGAGCTGTATTGTTTGGCGTATTTCGTCTCTTTCAGTACCGGTTCTTGTTATTTTGGCGTCTAAATACACGGATTTGCGCACAGTTTCGATATTGTATTCGCCAAGTATATTTTGTGTATTTGAGGTTTTTTTTTCGACTGGGTCATGAGCTTTGTTTTATTCTCATTGATTTCTAGCAATGAATAGCAATGGGGCCAGCCAATTTTCCTAATTGTCACCATTTTTGTAGATAAGTAGTACACTTGATGGCTTCCACTCGTTCGGCATATGTTCTTATTGCTAAATTCATTGAATGATTTTATGGATGGTTTTCTGAACACTACTGCTACCATGTTTGATGACCACCACTGTAATCTCATCGACCTCCGGCGGTTTGTTTTACTTTTGGGCTTTGATGATAGAGCAAACTTCATCCAGATTTGGTGGAGTCAATGAAAACTCCCCAAGAACATCTACAGGCTCCAATGTTCTGGAGCTGTGTGGAGGATTAAGGAGGTTCTTAAAATATGATGCCCATCTTTCTTTAATCTTGGTTTCCTCAGCAATGATATTGGTGATATCATCACGACAGAGCGTGGTCTTGAGCTGATAACCACGTTTCAGGCTTTTCATTAGTCTTCTCAACTGGTCATCATAGTATTTTCTTATCTTAATTTCAATCATCTTATTGACTACTCTTCTGAGATTTTCATAGTGTTCTCTTTTTGTTCTGGTTTCTCGGGCAACGTATTCTTTGTACGCCTGATTCTTTTTATCGAACCAATCATTTCTTTTCCGCCAGGCTCGATGTCTGATTTTGTGTTCTGCAACGGTCTTAATAGCCGCTTTCATTTTCATTCAGAGCTCATTGCTTGTCTTCAGCGTTGCGTCTGATAAAATGGGAGCCAGCTGGTTGTCAAGGGTCTCCACGAAACTTTTTCCCACAGACACGGCTTAGAGCCTTTCATTGTCAAATTTTTGTAGCGAGCTGGTCTTTGCTGAATACGCCTTTGACATACGACATCGATTAGTTAATTTGATCAAGTATGATCCGAGTTACAATTGGCTCCTAGGTATGTACGGACGATCTGGTTTTGTGTGTTGCCATCCGACGATACCCAGGTCATTTTCCGTCGATGACGGAAGCAAATTGAACATATGACTTGATTTCTGCTGCATGCCATGCCATACCATGCTACTTGTTTCATTGCGGAGGCTATATTCTCTAGCTATTTCCCGATAAGATAGCTCATTGCCAACTTAGTCAGAATTATTTTTGTGTAGTTTGTAGGCAATGAGCCGACTAGTCTTTTTGGGTGATTTTGGAACTTTTCTTAGATCGGGGCATGTAAATTTATCAGCCTGATTTTTGTGGAATTTTGTTTTTTTACGAATTGCATACAACCGTTCATTAACTGCCCTAAAATCAATAACATGCGATTGGAACTCCCTATCCACAATGAATGCTACTCCGAATTTCCGTTTTCCAGTAGGCTTCCCACTTTTGAATATTGTGTGTGATCTCATGCATTAAATTTCCTTTTCAAGCCAGTTCGTTTCTAGATTATCAATATTTATAATTTATATTGACTGGCTAGTTGTAAAAGGTCCTTAACAGCGCCAGGGTGATTGAGTGATCTGACATTCCAGCATCCAATGCCATTGTCATTTTCCGCAAGTTTAATCCATTCTGAGGCCCATTTGCAGGTTTTGAAACATTTTATGGCTTCACAGAGATGGGGAGTTAGCCGGTTGCCCAACTTGCATTCTGGTGGCATGATTATTGCTTTGATTTCGTTATCAGGTGCGGAAGACTCACTTTTACGGGCTAATGTTTCCATAAATGAGGTGCAAGTAGGATTTGGTAGCAGAGTTGTATTTGCAGTAATTGGCATTTCTCGGCTTTTAATATCCCATTATTGGCGAACCAGCAAACCCAATGTGCGACCCCGAGAATATTAACTACCATGTAATCGGGAGGCTTAGGATGAGGAATGATGGCAGCTGTGGGTTGGGGAAATAAAGGGTTCCCACCTCCTTTCTCAAACGGGCTTGGAACTGTCTACGGCGGAGTTTGATACTTTAGGAATTCGTATTACTTTAGGATATTTAAAATAGGAACCTATGTAATGCTGGAGTTAATCGTAAGGATATTCGAACGATGACATACTCTCGGATACTTAAATTAAATCAGAATATGAAAGTGCATTGTTTCATGTAGATTCCGTTTTCTCAGTTTGTTTCTTCTTCTATACTTTGTCTACTATTCTTTCATTAGATCAGCAAATTCTCTTACTTTCTTCGGACAAGTAAACATTTCCTCATTTCTAAGAATAATAGTATCTTACTTTCAATGAAATAGAATAAACTCTACATTCTTGAACCCTATATTAAAGGAGTTGGCGAAACAGTAATGCAGTCAAACTTGATGAGTTCTTTTCTTAGACTAGACCTAGATTGGATACGCTTTTAAAATGAAAACGGCATACCCTACCATTATTGAAGTTGATGATAAAAATTCCAGTGCTTCCGACTTTCGATCGGTTGGCTAAAGGTTCGCAACTTGACGATTAACTTCCAACAAACAATAAGTGCGGCAGAAATTTTGATTAGGATATGATTTTTGTAGTTTGAGTTTTGGAACATTTGAAGATTAGACGGAGCTTTGTATTTGCAGGGATCCATTTTAAAATTAATTATTCTAATCTTGCGAAATTTTGACAGGTCCAGCCATGTCAGATGATTTTCTCTCCCAAATTATTTTTAACGCCACTGGTATCAAATTTTTCTGCATCTATTTAATTATTTCAGCCGAATGCTGCTCAGTACTTGGAAATAGCAATACGTTTAGCCCTATGGAGCCCGTGCGGAAGATGAATAGTGGAATCTGAAAGGGAAGTTTCAGGTGCTGAGTCATGTTGCTACCCGAAGGAGACACAGTTTTATATTTAAAATAAAATTGATTGAAGGGGTTCCACAAGAAAAAATGCACTTCATCTACCTCTTTCACCTTCCTTTTTTTGGTCACCTTTTCGGCTGTTTTGAACCTGCTTTTGCGTCCTTTTTGGGCGGCACTAGGTGAGAAGTGCTATTGTACGGTAACGTGGTGAGATTCGATTTTTATACTTAGGTTAAGGCCACAACTTATGCAAACTCTGCGGTGAAATTTTAATGACACACTTAAACGGAATAACTTAGCGGTTTTAAGTTACTTTAGTTATGAATTGTACGCGTATTTCTAATAAAAACTCACGGGAATTGGAAAACTAAGATGTTAATCAACTCAACACATAGCCGGGATCAAGTCACAATTCAGTGGCAGAGATCTATGTGTTAATCAACTCTCGACACTGCCGACATCAAGTCACGGTTCAGTGGCAGACATGAAGGTGTTAATCAACTCATCACACTGTCGAGATCAAGTGGCGGCTCAGTGGCAGAGATCTATCATCCAACACTTACCAGCTGATCGCAATTTTGTAGGGATGACAGATCTCTATTGTGTATCAATCCACGGGGTCAGCGGTTATTACAAAGATATGAAAAGTTCTTCAATTAAAAAAATAAATAATAATAATTTCCAACAGACGTTTTAAGAAATTATTTAATTTATAAATTAGTCGCACAAACTTTTAAAAATGCATCTGTACGCAACACGTGCTGGACGTAGAATTTTTCAAGCTTTTGCATTTTTTATTCTACCTATGTTATTTTCCGATTCTATGACCCTATTATTAGAGCCACAAAGCCTTATTACACCACTCCAACACACTTACCTTTATCAATTCCCCACTTGGACTCTTTAATCGCACTCCAGTTAAAGAAAGGTTATACATTTTAACTTAATGATTGGACTGTGAGGTTGAGATCTGCTGTCATCCTGCTCTATGTTGCATGTTGCCTCGTTAGTTGCACTATATTAGCTTATCACATTATGAACCTTAATATCTAGTAACAAAGCCTTTCCTATAAATTACTTTCTTTAGCCTATTTTGCATGAAACAAACAAGTTATGATATTTCTTTGGTCGTTATTTTATTTCGCTCGTTCAAATAAACGTTTTTAACGTTTTGCTTGTTTTTCAATTTTGTTCTTTGAAGTAAACCTCACAAATACTCAATTGTGTTTCAATTTGGTGTCTGAAGAGGTTTATGTGAAAGATTTGGGACATTGTAGGCCAACCGAATCCTATTTATTGTATTTCAGCAGTATTTTTGGGGTCATTATTGTGCTAAAAATAAAATTCGTTCCCCAGCTCCAATTTCTCAGCACTTTGCTTGTATTATTTTTCAAAATATTGCCGCGTATTATGGTTGACGGCCGATAAGCTTAATGTTCAGGGAAAGTGAAACGCACTGTCTTTTAAACTAAGTTAAAAGAGTTTATTTACTAAGAATGTACAATAATTAATTTCACTGTTTTACGAATCGCACTTTTATTCACTTTTATTAATTTATGTTTCAGCTGTCTTCAAATATATCACGAAAATCTTTTAATTCACTATCAATCAGTATCGCCTTCAATTCGTGCTCTAATCTTATCGCAGTTTTTACTACTACTTTATCCCCATTCATTCAGCTCGGCTTTATATAGGGTCTCTAGTCATTCAATCCATTTTTCGTATATTGGCGAATGTTCTGACAAGAACTACATGGAATATCAAAAGAATTCTTAGTACCCACAGTGACGTCACTTGCTTACATTCAGGTATTAATCATGGATCTACTTAGTCCATTCTTGTGCTTTTGAGTACATGCCTTTGACGTCATTCGTTTACTTTTCGTGGTTGCCTCTTTTCAATCAATGTTGATGTGATGTTATTAGCAGCTACGACAACAGTTGCGACAGTAGTTTGCAGAATTGTGCGGACAACTAACACTGCCCCACCTCAGTTATTTTCGCCCCGAAAAGATGTGTCGCCAGTGTTAAGCCTCCCTCGAGGTAAAATAGGGTGAGACGTTCCAGGTGCACGATTTTCATTTTGGCTCTCGCATCACAGTGCTCCTGTGTGCGATATACAACGTCGTGATTTGCTCTGTGACTTGGTATGCTCCCTCCTAATTATGCTGCAAATTCGGAGACCTACCCTTCCGCCGTTGTGGGTTATATATCCACACCAAGTTATCTTGCCGGAAGCCAATAGAATTTGCCTTTAGATCTTACCTGGTCTTCATGTGGTCAGTAGCCAATTCGAGGTATTATTGCACTGTCCAATATATCAGGACCAAACGTTGCCTTAGCTCACTTGCGTACTCCGAGATAGTCGGGGGATTCTCAGGTGGTGTTCCGAACTTTATATCAGCCGGCAGACGAATAGTCTTTCCAAAAACGTCTTTAGCTCGGGCTTTGCCCGTCGATGCATGTTCGGCAGCCATCAAGAATAATGGGATGTACCGGTCTCAATCCCTTTGATTCTCGACAACCATCTTGATCAGATGTTTGTTGAGTTTGCCGTTGAAACGTTCGATCATTCCATCAGATTGGAGATGCAGCGGTGTTGCCCTTGTTTTTCGTATTCCCAGCAGATTGCACATTTCACCAAAAACTAGTGATTCAAAGTTTCGGCTTCGATTTGAATGAAGTTCGCAAGGTACGCCGTACTTACTGCCCCAATTTAACACTTGCTGTTTGGCTACAGTTTTTGCTTCCTGGTTGGAAATGGGGTAGACCTCAGGGCACTTGCTGAAATAATCGGCCACAACCAACGCGTATCGATTTCCCCATTCGGATTAAGGTAAGGGTCCTGCGATGTCAACAGCAATCTTTTCGAACGGTACCCCTACGTTATAGGTTTGCATTTGTCTTCTCAGTCGTCACTTTGGATCTTTGACGGATGAACGAATCGTCCATCTACAACATCAGTCCTCTACGACTTCTCGAGCGTGGAGCCAGTTAAACCTTTCTCGCGATTTCACTAAGGTCTTGTTAAGACCAAGGTGGTCCCTCGAGGATCCTTCGTGCATTTCCTTAATTATCTCGAGAATTTGGCTTTTGGGAAGTACAGTTTTTATCCTATAGGGGCTGCCATCCGCCGTTTCCCATTTCCGCTTGAGTGCGACACCCTCCACCTGAAGGGAATTCTATTGTGCCCAAAATCTTTTCAGGTTGGTACCATGCATCGAAAGGTTCTTCCACTCAGGTCACCCAGTTATCTCTTTCTATACGAGCAATGGTCCGATGTTTTCATCGGCTAGCTGAGCATTTCGAATCTCCTCCAATCACCAACCTTCATCAAATCCGACCATTATCACTCGCAGAACAACGATTGGCTCCTTTTCTTGAATCCGTCGGCAATGCTTGCAGTTAGCTGGACATAGACGACGAGATAGAGCGTCAGCATTTCCATGAACTCCGCCCTTCCAATGAACAATTTTGAAGTCGCAATCCTACAATCTTTTGATCCAATCGCAACTTGTCCCTCGGGGTTTTTCGAAGTTAAGCAGCCATCTCACTGATGCATAGTCTGTTCGAGGAACAAGTTTATGGCCATATAGGTACTTGTGGAACTGCTTGGTGGCCTCTTCTATAACAAATAGCTCCTTCTTGGTCATGCAGTAGTTCCTCTCACTTTCTGAGAAAACTCAACTGTAATATGAGAGGACTCTTTCTTCGCAATCGATCTGCTGGGAGATTACAGCTCCAATTCCGCCGTTGCTTGCATTGGTGTCAACTACAAACATTTTTCTGGATTTTGGATATGCCAGCACGGGTGATTCAGACAGCTTGTCAGTCCAGCCATACTGATGATTTTTCTCGGTTAGCTGATGGAGACACTTAGCTATTTTGGCAAAATCTTTGACGAATCTTTGATACTAGGTCGCAAGACCCAAAAAACTTTGTGGTTAGCGCTTGTTGATTGGTGTTGGCCAACTTTTCACGGTTTTAATTTTCCCAGTGTCTGTTCTGACCCCTTTTTCTGATGCAACGTGTCCCAGGTATTTTACTTCAGATGCAAAAAGGGTACACTTGTCCTGGCTAAGTTTCAAATTTGCCAGTTGCAATCGGGAGAACACCTCTTTTAAGTTCCGCACATGCTCTTCAAACGTTCTTCCAGGAACAATGATGTCATCTAGGTACATCAAGCAAGTCTTCCAGTTAATGTGTCGTTGCATGTATTCCATCAAGCGTTCAAAGGTGTCTGGAGCATTGTAAAGCCCAAATGGAAACACCAGTAATCGTCATGATCTGGTCCCAACTGAAAATGTGGTCTTCTCTCGATCTCTCTTGTCGATTTCTACCTGCAAGTAGCCACTCTTGAGATCGAGTGTAGAAAACAATTTTACGTCGGATAATGTGTTCATGATGTCATCGATGCATGAAAATACAATAGGTAACTATCTTTCTTAGTGACGTCGTTAAGCTGCCTATAGTTGACACAAAAACGAGTGCTACCATCCTTTTACTTTACCGTAACTACTAGCGCGGCCAATGGACTGACAGAAAGCTCAAAAATACCTTATTTTTTCATGTTCGAGACCAATGCGCTCACTTCTCCTCGCTTGGTTATAGGAAGACGTCTTGGTGCTTGCCGAATCAGCTTGGCTTCCTGTGTATCTACGACGTGAGTTACCATACTCATTCAGCTTTTATCATTCGGGCTTGTTAAGGAGATGTCACTGTGCTTGGTGACAAGATCAGAAGCTTACTTGAATAGCTGCACTACGAATTTGGTCTGCTTCAATATTACAGACGTGAACTCCCGGACTTTGTCTGTATCTTGTCTCCTTTTCCAAAGATGATCGTAAGTAGTTTCCAAAGATGTGGTGGTAGTAACGAGATGGCATCTGCCGATGACTTCTCCCGCTTTGATGCTTGTAGTTGAGTCTGCGGTGTTAAGAACTCCAGCCGGCACGAATTCGTTCCTTATAGATCTTACAAGGCTTTATCCAACAATGAAACTGTGCGACGCCAACATCTTCGCTGGCTCTATCAGATAAGATCGGTGGTCTCCAGAATCACCATCAAGCTTGGCCCATGCAATGCTCTTGGAAGATTTCGTTACTTCAGTATTGGCACATACTACCATATTCTTCTTGGGAATTTGGACACTGGGATCCTATATCAATACTTCAAAATTCCGTCATTTCAATACCCTTTTGTCCAAGTCCAACGTGATCCCATGGGGTCGCAGAAAATCCATTCCGAAAATGCAGTCATCTATGATGTTTGCGACCAGAAAACTTTGTTGGATCGCAACGTCTCCCAACTGTGCCTGGAGGTTAACCTCTTCCCGGACAGGTCCGGTTTTTCCTATAGCTGTCCATAGTGAGAAAATCCTGCTCTTGTGAAGTAGTTGCTGCCTCACTGGGTCTGGTCGGATAATCGATCGGGTTGCACTAGTGTCATTGTTATGGTGCGATATTCTCCACCAACTTGACCCAGAAGGCATAAGTCTGCTTCTCCACTATGTGGTCTTGACACGATGATGTTGGTGCTGGGGAGGTCATTCCTTCTAGCCAACCTCTGCCCCACAAAGGTTGCTCTCTCATACATCCCGGCCCCCCAGATTGAAGGGCTTAAATGTTGGGCTCCTGACTTGGTCTGGATTTCCTCCACTCTGGACAATAGCTCGGTTTTCTTCACTTCTTGTAACCTCTTTGCAGGTGCCCCTTCTCACCGCAGTCCCAGCATCTATGCGCACCATTTACATGCCGCTCTCGCTCAATTTCCACGCGCTCACACCTGCACTCATCTGTCACAATCTCAAGAACGCAGGCAGTGGTACGAGTTACATTTTTCGCTGCCTCAAAGCTCAGACTACAAGCCAATGCGTCCTTATCTGTTTGCTTTTGAACTAAACGCACGGCTTGTTGCTTGTTTTTGGTCCTTTGATGTGCTGATAAATGGTTTTGTTGGTGGGCCATCTCCATGTTCCGGGCCGTAAGCTGGGTAAGCCAAAGGTGCCAGTCGCTCAATGCCTTGAGCTAGCTATTGTAGGGTTTTACGTGACTTCTGCACCCGATGCCATAGTTGCGACCGATGAATCTGCTCCAGATGATCGTCTTTATAATGCATATCAAGCGTATTTATTATAGCAGCTGAGTTTGAGTGCAACTCAATGGGGACAGTCTACGAAAGCTCGGCAGCTGAGCTTCTTAGAGCATGAATTGATGCAGTTGCTTGTTCCTGCTCATTCCAGTGATTTGACCTAGTGGCGGCTTCAAACTGGGTTTTGTAAATACTCCGGACCGTTTGCCCGTTGAATATTAGCGCTTTCACATTTCTGAATTTGCTTTGCGCTATAAGTGGGGCTGGTGCGGCGGTTACTGTTGTCTTCGCTGCTTCCAATCCCTTTTTCATTTTTTCCATTTCATGGTTGATTCGCTCCTCAACTTGGCTCTGGCTGATCTTTTCCTCGACCAGGTAAACCTTTTCCTCGAGGCGTTTTCCAGACTATCGAGCTCCGCTTTTACTTTGGCTGACTGTTTTTGCGAATCTGCTTTTATTTCTTTTACTTCATTATCAATCAGTATCGCTTTCAATTCGCGCTCTACCCTTATCGTAGTTTCACTATCGCAGCTTTTACTACTGCTGTATCTCCAATTCATTCAGTTTTGCTTTACATAGGGTTTCTAGTCGTTCAACCCATTTCTCGTATATTGGCAAATGTTCTGAACAGATCTATCTGAGATAATTGCGAAATTCTGGATACCTGCAGTGACATCACTTGCTTACTCTTAGATATTAATCATGGATATACTTGCTCCATTCTTGTGCTTTTGAGACGTCACACATTTAAGTTTCTTGGTTGCTTATCTTCAATCAATCTTGATCATGATGTTATTAACGGTTGCGACAGTAGTTCACAAAATTGTGTGGACATGTAACAATATTAAGAAACCAGTAGTTATTCAGTGTAGATTCTTTGAAAACAAGTTGCCCAGCTGTACTGCTAGGTGTACATCCCCAATCCATCACACCCCCACGCCCATACTCTAGGGTAGGAATCAATTTTTCGTTATTGAATTCTGTTGAGCTTTTTCTGCGTATCAATTTGCAATCTTTCAGCCCAAATAGACAAAATTTACTTTCGTTTGAAAACAGAACGTTTTCTAAAAATTTTGTTTGACATATTTACATAAGTTCTGACGAGTTGCATTCTCTTTTGGCTTTTTTTGAACGGTTTGAATGGGTTTTTACGCGCAGCTCGACCATGATGACCACCTTTCCTGAGAATTATGTACAATTTTTCATCTCATATTCTTTTGTTATGTATGCTGTTGATGTGCAGTTTTGAACGTGTTCAAAAGGGTTTTTTCACAGTACTAGTAGCATTAAAACCTTCACATGCTGCAAGTTTAGGAGGATGTCCTGTTTGATGATTGTCAAACCAGTTTCTTTGTAATTAACTACAGTCCTTTGTACTGAAGTATAGGTTCTTCTAACTGAGTTTGCGATTTAATGAATACGTTTCCCATTTTCATGGAATTTTATTATCATTTTACGCGCACTAAACGCAACCCTTATTATTAGATTCCATATTAATGGAGAGATTTTAATTCACGCTAAACTAAGAAACAACTTTCGAAGGAAGTATCTTCAAACGTACCAATTAAAAAATTTAAGCATAATTCCTGGACATTTTGAGAAATCCCTAAATTTTGTGATGTGTATGCAGCGTTACGTAATCATTAACGTAACCTTATAGCTAGTACAACCAACAAAACAAAAGTACTTACACATCTAAGAAAACTGCACACCAGTAGCGTAACCAATAAATAAACACAATAATTAACGTAACCTGTTAGCTAGCACAACCAATAAAACAATAGTATCTACTCATTAAAAAAAACTGCAAACAACTAGCGTAACCAACAAATAAACATAATAATTAACGTAACCTGTTAGTTAGCAAAAGCAATAAAACAATAGTATTTACACTACTAAGAAACCTACGAAGAAGTCGCCCAACCAATAAGTAAACATAAAAATAAACATAACATAATAACTAGCACCTATCTAAGAAACCTACAAATAAATAGCGTAACCATAATTAGCGTAATAGATAACACAACCCGCAGCTTAATAATTAGCATATTCAAGAAGTAGCATATATTCATTTATGTTAAAACAAGAACTAAAACAACTACAACACTAAGTAAACATTATCTCCAACCGAAAGAAATTGTGACGACATTAGGGAATCCCCATCAATGGAATTCATATGATACTTTACAAAACATAAACATTCACCTTCTTCGCAACCGCCAACAAGGCCAAGTCAATTATACAAAATGCGTGGATAGCATTTTTCCACCATCGGTGGAAATGAGCAATGAATAGCGTTCTTTTTCTTTTGCTTGGAAAATTACCTGAACGAAAGTATGCTGACTTTTTGTCGCTTGCTAATTAGGATTGAAATGCCAATAGATTGCACTGATAGCGTTTTCTACCTTTGACACGTAAAAAGCGGTTGTTGGCAATTACCAAGACGATGGAATTGGGGTGAATACACGGAAATCGGCCCCTCAGCAATTTGTTCCACTCACCGTACCAGGCAATGAATATGGCAAAATATGCCTCATTGGCCATAATAGCCTATGAAAATTACAGAAGTGCTTGAAGAGATGCACTGCATTTGACGCATCTAAGGCGGAACTTAGGCTGTAACAGGCCTTCCAGGATCATCTACGCCTCGACTTAAGTCGAATTCAGACAGCCTGCTAGCCTTCCAGTGTTACGAGATCATCCAAATCCTGTTAAAGTAGAGCTTGGGCTTCCAAAAGCCTACAAGGTCCTTACTAAGTGGAATCAAGGCTATCCCAGCCCTCAAAGGAAGACCTAAATGCCACTCACCAAAGCGGCACTTCGGATTTTAACAGGCCCGCTGATGTTAAAATACCTTGAGCAGAGATTCTGCTCTAGGTTTTAGAACTCCAATCTCCTCCAATCTTTTCATTTATTTGCAGGCTTTCACGACCAGCAGGACCTCCCGGAAGCACTCGGAGGCACTGTGCGCAATCCACGCCAACGCAGGTCCTGGTAAACGCGTGGAGGTGAAGATACTCCCTAAGCCTACACTGGAAGATGCGCCCCGTCACAACCCCCGTGCAGTGCATCGACCTCTGCCTCAAGCAGAATACCGGGTACGCCACCAAGCGGAGTCCAGTACGAACAAATCATTATTTCGTAAACGTCACAGGGACAGCCTTCGATCCAAGCTTGGCCAACGAGTAGCGGAGTTTCTCCAGTTGGCCCTGATCGCCGCCTCTCCCGAATAGTGCTCTGACATCGATATTTTTGGAATATCGATGTTTTAGCAAAAATATAGATATTTTTACATCGATGTTAGACTTCCGATGTTTTATCCTACATCGATATTTCTACACGATATATCGGCTCGATGCCAACTTCCAAAAATAGAATTCGCTGAATTCGCTCGACCGATGTCGACGGTCGACATAATATTTTTGCATTGGTGTGCGTTTGGCCGTTGGCTTGAAACTTGGATTGGATTGAACCGGTTAAAACGCGTTTTTTCTTTGTTACCAACCCAACTAATTACCAATACCATAGCATAGCGATTTCGTTTCGACGACAGTCTTTATTACAACCACAAACGAAAGTAGCCCAGTCCAGCAGCTGACGCCGACATCCACCCGCCTACGTTGGAGCGACCTGTTAAGATTAGCTGAATAATTGAGTACCTGGCTGGAAAAACGTTGCATGTAGCTGAAGTTCAATTTTACAGGAGAGTGAATATGGTCCGAAACGCAATTAAAACGGCAACTGGCAAACTAAAGAGCTGTATGTTGCTCTTTCTCTTTTTCCACTAAACAAAACTCAGTTGCAAAATCATACTTATTGGGTTTACAAAATCTACCAATTCATTCGTATGTTCATTCACATTTTGGTGTTCAACAACAGAAAAATGAAAGACATGGGATATTGGAGGAGAGATAAGAATAACAAAATTGAAGTGGTTAAACCAATTTTATTGACAGAAAATAAACAAACACTTACATGAACAATGACAATTACACAAAAATTTACAATGAACACAAGTCAGTGTTACTGAAGAAAACATAAGCGGGTGCTACACTCAGCTTGGTCCAAAATACTACTAAGCTGATGGGAGAGTTTCAAAAAATGCCATATGGTCAGGATCTGTGAGATACCGAGCCATATCCATAAGGTCTTTCTTCTTCTCTTTTGGTATAGGCAGGAGTGCTGAGTAGAGGTTGGGAAGATCCTTGACGTCACATGGATTAAACCGGGTCAGAAACACCTGTTCTGAAATCCAAGGGCGCAATATGCTGTGTGTCTCTCTCACATACAGTGAAACTGGGTCATCGGCAGTTATCTTCATCCAGACGAATTTTGTTAACTTCATTTTTTTCCTAGATTTTTCTGGAGAAAGCGCTTCAATGTCTTTAAAATCACTTTGATCCATTTCAAAGACTAAGAAAGGTTTGTTTAGTTTTGCACCAGCTATTACGTGTTTCCAATCACCTGGAACAAGAGCTTTCGCTCTTTTCTTGGCACGTTCGATAAGGGCGAAATCTCTGTCACATGGAAGAAATGAATGGCCGGTAATCAAAAATTTTGGTGAATCTCAGTGAAATAACGCATTTTCACTAAATAACTATACAGGATGAGCGTATTCCAATTATTGTTTTAGCCTGTACATCGGTCTGACCAAACGATTAATCTCCTTTCCTGGCCAAGGGGTAGTGGTCAAAATTTAGATGCTATGTATCTCAAAATGCAAGACCCGATTTCCTTTGAACCCCGTTTCGCTAGCGACTCATGCCATACAAACATGTTTGCAACGTTGTCCATCATATTGTGGATTGCCAAGTTGTATGTAGAATACTGGCGTTGGTAATACACTTCGCCATGAGTTAACATAGGTGTAAATAAGACTTGCTGTAGGTCTACACATATTTTTATAGCATTTCTGTTTGCTGTTGCTTCTGAGAGAGTCTTATATGCTTGGTCAGCTTTGCAATGATGTAGAGGACTGTCAACTTCGATCGATTTCCTCTCTTCATCATTCCGAGCTAGTACTAACTTGGCGTAAAATTGATCGCACTGTTTGCATATGTCCCAAACCTCAAATTAAACTCTCTTTTGAAAATCTTACTATACAAAGTAGAGTTAGCTGGATTATTAGGCTATTTCTGCTTGAATAAACGGTACATTTTGGAGACACTGAAATCAGGACTCAAACATTTTTTCGATGAGATATTCCTACTATAATGATTAATTTCTATAGGGAAAGATTCAATGTGCTCTCTAATGTTCCCTCTCACTGTAGCATCGATCGCATGACGACGGTTCAAGTGAGTGCCCCTCTTATCTTTTGGTGCAAGCTGACCACATTTCATTTTTTTTTTGTAAAATTTGAATACTCCTTGGTGTAATGGCAAACGTGCTACACAGTGTTTTACGACACACAGGTTTCCCATTCAAGGAATAATCAAAAGAAGCTTGTCGTGTTGATGTGGAATCTGATTTACTGGTACGCCTTTTCCGTGGTTCCCGTAGGGCGATGAATTTAAGGAGTAAAAGAGACTGTTCATTGTACGTCAAACCGTAAAATTGATTAAAGAAACTATGTACGTACGCAAGACTAAGAGAAATGCATCCTTGTTTCTCACAAGCCGCTGTACAACCTCGAGGATTCGAAGGTGGAACCTTTTCAGGAACGACATCACTCTTTCCGCGATTGGCTTTGTATGATTTTCCGCTGTCTTTCATAATTTTACGCTTCTTGTCACTCCATTTCGCGAACTGAACAGCACGTTTACGGTTTTTCACTATTTCTAAATCACTAGCCGATATATTCATTATGGGAAATGAGTAAACAAACAATGCAAACACACTATGAAACCTCACAGCAACAAGTGGGTATCAGCACTGCCAACATGAAACGTTTTTCTATCAATCCCAAGCATGATTAGCCCCCCTTCTAGCACATTCGAGGCTATCTAGCGGTTTGAAAACTAACTACTTCAAGGTTGGATTCCATCAAGCAAGTGACAAAGATCGTTTATCCATCAAAACTGACCTTGTGAAAAAAAAACGACATGCAACGTTTTTCCAGCCACCCATTCAATTGTCGTAATATTTGTAGATTAAGTTGTATATTATTTAT
Source organism: Odontomyia ornata (assembly GCA_963969285.1). NCBI lineage: Eukaryota > Metazoa > Arthropoda > Insecta > Diptera > Stratiomyidae > Odontomyia > Odontomyia ornata. The sequence goes on along the minus strand of OZ017742.1, from coordinate 64,686,486 downwards.
ATTTATATTTATAAAGTTTTTAAAAGAAAATCTGCCATCAATTGTTTCCTTTCTCTGGCCTCAAGGTTACAGGTGTTTCATAGGCAAGGAGCGATTTTGGGGAGTAGGGGCAAAAACCATTATGCAACAGCAGACTTTTTTGGAGCCGCTCATAGACACTCAAGTATTAAAATTATCATATCTTTGTTGGTGGTGGGAATTTTTTATCAAAATGATTAAATTAAAATCACATCATTAATTAGCACGATCCCAGCATCATTCAGTACTTTATAATGAGGTGTACGCGGACTTTTTCGAGTATGTGTATGTGTATTTACTACGGAATTGTTCATCTAATGGCCAATATTTTGTCCATTACCCCAACACTTCACTCTGGGATACAATAACTATCTCCTTAACACGCTATCAATGTCAACGTATTCCATTTGAACAATCTCCTGTCAAAGATACATCTGAATGAGTATTGAACCGTTTCAAGTGAAACGATGAATTGGTTTTTTCCTGTCATCATCGGAAAACCGACAACGGGAATACAAGAAAGTAAGCATCATCGATCCAAAAAAAAGGTTTCCCGAGCAACACGGGATTTTGTTTGGAATTTCATTTTAATTGCCAGCACCCTTTTCACATATCAATTTCCTGTTCGTTATTTTTATTTTCATTTCAAAGCAATCAAGAAAAAGTTGTCAGTTTTGCTGGCTTCTGCAGCTCGTTTACAAACATAAATTGCACACAAAAGGCGGATCCTTACTTTTCAGAAAAAAAAAATTAAATCCGTATGTGAGCGCTTGAGTTGTTCAACAAAAGAACATGACTCCAAATTGGTCTTAAAAATAGCTGGAAAATATTTTAATGAAATTTTCCCTTCATCATCGTTTTCCGTTCCGTTATAATTTGATGGATAATTATCCTGTTCCACCTTCGAAATGATAATATGAGGAGGAAATATATTCCAGATCCCGTGGGTCTACTCCATATTTTTCTGCCAAACTGAGATAATATTATTTGTTCCACGTAATGTCGTGTAAAAAATTAAAATGGAAATAATTCCCAATAAAAGTCATTCATTAAAAGCGACGTGGACGTGGGTGATGTAAAATATTAAATTACTATTTATCCAGCGAACATGATCTGTGGAATTTTCCCCAAATTCATGCATGTCCAATCTAGCGGAATATAAATAGGTAAATTAAAATAATTGATTAAATTTATGGAAATGCTTTCAAGAATAATTTCAGATGCTGAAAAAACAGGAGACTAGGCTACCTGACTGTGATGCACGATGAAGAAGTAGAAACTCAATATTTCTGGAAACCGTCAGAATTCAATTGGCGAAGATAATTTTTTGTTGTTTCTCGTGCGGAAGAGAAAAAGAAGAGAATTGTCTTGAAATTATTGGAAATGAACTTTCTCCCTCGTTTCACTGGAAAAGAAACGGAAAATATCGTTAGAATAAATTTTCAAGTTTTGGGGGAATAAAATTGAAATTTAGAAGTTCCTGTTGGGATAATATCTAATGGTGTATAAAATTTCTGAGTAGGTGGATGTTAATTTGGATGCTTTATTCAACTGCTTAGTCATGATAAACATTAATTCAAGTTTGTAATTAAATTGCAGAAATAAGAATAGATTCACAACTGGGGATTTGATTTCTTTACTAGTCTTTTGAGGCGATTCTGGTTGTTACCTATTCAGCTTATCCTCGAACATTTCAAGTAGTTAAAACACTAATTTTTCATTTACATTCAGAAGAGAGAGAGAGCGATACATTTCGAAATTAGTTTGAAATGAATTTTTCATTGTTAACGGTCATGTTGCACAGTCGCTGCAAGTTGAAACTTAACCATGAAGATTTCGTACACAAAAATGCTTAGTATCCTATTAAACACGGTACCTCTACCTGTGTCTATTTGGGTAGCTGTCAGTCTATTAATGTTTTACAGCAACTTTCCTCAGAAAGTTCAGAGGCTTATAGTATCAAATTAGATTGGTGGTCTATATTTAGGAGATTTCCCCCATTTAAAGAGGTGATCCCTTAATTTACTCGTAAAGTTATCACAACCAACATGGTTTAGAAGAATTCAGTAACATTAAATATAGTCAAGTTTGTGCAAAACCTTTTATTGATTAGTCGACACTGTTTACATCAACTTAACCTATTAAAGCCTACTAGTAACTAAGTTGCCGTGGCGAATTTCTTTCATCCTGTGTGCATCTCCAAACTTCGAGCACCGTAGCTGATGCTTAGTTCATACGTGATGTGTTTTCTTCTGAATAGAAAAACAATCAGTCAGTCTTTTGTTTTCATTTGAAGTGTGAAGATACAGTTGTGCAGTGTTGTCGACCACAGATTTCAAGCAATATGGCAGTGACTCCTTACTGGTAAGGAAAGTTATTATGCTATACGCGGACGTCAATTTTTTTTATTATCTGCTTTCAATACAAATGTGGGGATGTTATTTCTGTGCTTTTGTTTGAACGGATACTGCCTCAAACTTTGTTGGCAACTAAAGTTGCTAATGGGATGATATGACTACAATTTTGGCAGGACTCAATTTTTTCGAGATAAGGTTATCTTGACAGGTACACTCCGGGAATAGATGGCAGTGGTTTGTTATTTCATGAACAATGAAGACGAAGAATTAATACCTGACAGCATAGCTATATGCCTGCCTGATGAACTTCCAAATGCAGAGACAGATAAAAACTTTGATTTGTCCCACGAAGAGGCGGTGGATGATAAGGACAATCTTCCTTCCCGCATACTTTGTTCTTATTTAGCGTTGGGCGTTCCGCGTTCAGCGGAATCAAGAGGAATATAATAGTCGCGCACTTCAAAGTGTAGATCAAATTGAAATACATACACCAGGCTCCTCTTCAAATAAGAATGTGCAGTTTCTGAGGCAAAAGAAGATAACTCCAGTAAATTGGCTGCCCAATACGAACAAACTATCCTTAAATGTTCCCGTACTTAGTTGTGAATATCTTCCAACTATGGAGGATTTTCTAAGAGAAAATGTAAAAAGTCCAATCGAAGCCTTCAAGGTATTTTTTTCAGAAGCTGTGTTGCGTCACATTGTTTCTGAAACCAACTGATATGCAATGCAGCCACTCGTACACTTAAATACAACACCTGAAGTAATGATATCATTTATCGGAGTAATTCTATAGTCGGGATATCAGCCTATTATACTGAAACAAGATCCCGATGTACATACCCAGTTAGTGTCAAATGACAAACTGATGAGCTACATTCATTTAGCTGACAATGAAGCCAATAACGGAACCGATAAAATGTATAAAGTTCGTCCAGTTTTCGACATATTAAATGATGAATTCAAACAAAATAGTTCTGGACCCACCGTTAGCATCGACGATAGCATGATTCCTTATTATGGAAAGCATAGGTGCAAGCAATTTATACGTGGGAAAACAATCAGATTCGATTTCAAGCAATGGGTTGCTGCAGATCCTTCTGGGTACATCCATCACATTGAGCTCTATTGTGGGATTTCAACTCGTCTTCGTGCCACTGGTCCGGGTCAAGAAGAAGACATTATTCTAGGATTTGTTGAGAATATACAGTAGCCTTAAGGTTCTCGTCTCTATTTCGATAACTTTTTCACATCAATTGATTTGTTAGATGAGTTTAGTGTCGGAGAATTGGGTGGAACTGGTGCACTACTTAAAAATCGGGGCAATCCTTCCATGAAGCTACCTGAAAAAAAGATATAGAAAAAGAAACCTAGAGGTGGGACGGCAACATCATCTACCGGTAAAATATTAGCCATATGTTGGAATCCAGTGAAAAAATCTAGCTGTTGATCGTGAATTTAAATGAAATTTATTCCGATGGAAATTTCTGGTCCAATCGCTCGATACAACAACAATACGGATAGAGTAGATGTTCTTGATCAATTTTTAGCATTCTACCATTGCAGAATCTGCTCAAAAAAATGCTGATGGCCCTTTTTTGCATCAACAATATATGTACTATATACTCTACGCAAGGCTGGCTTTTATATCGTTCCCAAGGTCATGGCATATCATTATTAGAATTTGGGCGACAAGCTACGGTTGCCATTCTGAAATCTTATGGAACTCCTCCATTATCACCCGGTGTTTGATCATCCTTAAAATTTACACCTGTCCTTTGTGTCATTAGAAAGGACCGAACTGTTCATATAATAGAAAAAGGTCCATCAAAGTATCGGCGTTGTCGGATTTGTAGCAGGCGCGCTACATACGAGGGCAGTCCCGAAAGTACTCGACCTGACATTCATAATTCATAGGTAGTTTTAAAAAAACAACTACTGCAATTGATAATACCACCTTTCAACAACTTAATGTGAAAAATTCATAACGGTACGTTTATGATTATTTGTAAATATAGAAAAAATCGGGCATCGTTATGTGGTACACCTACAATACTTTCATTTGAAAGGTCCAAGTCCAACCGATATCAAAGCCGAGTTGGATTCTACGCTGGGCAAGTCTGCTCCTTTGTTTACAATGGTCAAATATTGGGTAGCTGAGTTTAAGCAAGGTTGTACGAGCGGCCAAGATAAATACCGCAGTGGTCGACCAAGTGACGTCACTACATCAGAAAACGTGAAGAAAATCCACAAAATGGTATTGGATGACCTTCGACTAAAAGTGCGCGAGATAGCAGACATGGCAGGCATTTCAAAAAGTGCTGTGCATCGCACTTTGACTGAAAATTTGGACATGAGAAAGCTATGCGCAAGATGGGTACCGCATTTGCTCACAATGGAATACAAACAGCAACGTGAGGATCGACTATTTGACAATGTTCCGCAGCAACTAAGCTGAGTTTTGCGTCGATCCATAACCATGAATGAAACATGCGTCCATCATTTTACACCTGAGTACAAGGAGCAGTCAAAGCAGTGGAATGACAAGGGTAACTCAGCTCCAAAGAAAACAAAGACAGTTTAGTTAGCTGGCAAGGTCATGGCATCCGTTTTCTGGGTTGCGCGAGGAATGATATTTATTGATTATCTTGAAACTTGTAAAAAAATCAACGGTGCATATTCTGCAGCCTTATTGCAGTTTTTGAATGATGAAATCTAGAAAAAATGGCCCCATCTGACGAAAAAATTGGTGTTTCATCACGACAACGCATCTTTCCACACGTACGTCATTGCGATAGCTAAAATCAATGAGTTGAAGCTCAAATTGCTTCGTCGCGCACCCTATTCGACAGATCTCTCTCGTACTATTTTCTTCTTCCAAATTTGAAAAAGTGGCTCGGCGGCAAAAGATTTGCTAGCGATGAAGGAGTAGAGTCTGCGGTTCATAGCTTTTTTGAAGAGCTTGACGGTTCCCACTATAAAGCGGGTATTAACGCTATTGAACATCGTTGGGAAAAGCGTATCGAGCTGAAAGGAGAATATGTTGAAAAATAAAAAACATTTTCGCAATTTTTTTACTGTTTTCTTTGTTGGATTGGGCACTTTGGGACCGCCCTCGTATCTATGCAAAAACTGTGGAGTCCGACTTCATCCTGATGAGTGCTTAAAAGTATTTTATGACGGAAATACAAATATCAGAAGTTATACATTTTGGTCGAATAAAAACGTTTTTAATGTGTGCGTATTTGATCTATTCATTATTTTCCAAAAAAACAACACGAATTATCCCATTGGCAACTGAAATCACCACTTCATTATCAGGCTCCATTATTCTTAATTGATTAAATCTCGATTTTATATTGTTTTTTGGCCTATACATAGCCAATGTACCAAATCTGACTAAAAAATATTTACTAGGGAATTAAAGGCTTTAGTGGGTTAATATAAATCTATACGTTGAAGTGCTTTACACTGAGCTTAAGTTTAAGCATACGGGTAGCATTGATCATGTTTTTAAATAGCTCAGATACTCTCAGATACTTTATAAATTTTTTCTGTCTTGATCTGTTGATAATTGGGATGCATTTAGACTTTTAATTCGAAAACTTGTTAAAGAAGAAAAAAAGTTAGTTGAAGTAGTTTTGATGTGTGTAATTCTACAGTATATAGGGTGTCGCAGGAAATCCGGAGAAACTTCACATTAATTTGTCGCTGTGGTGGACCTCAACGACAGCAGTCATCTCTTATCATTTCAGCTGAAAAGACATGTGTACATTTGCGCGTGAATTCTAAATGGTGGAGCTAGTGCAATCGAGTGCAGAATACCATCGAAGAGCGGCGGTTATGGAAAGTCTTTGCGCTGTATGCCCCAGGGTATCTAAAATCCACAGTTTATGATATTACTCAAAGGTATGCGACTTCGAACAACTTTCGCTGGGACTCCGAAAGTTGTTCGAAGGGCCCAAGCTCTCATTTTGGAGGATCCTGGGAGCTCGATCAGAGAAAGCCGGGATTTAAACCCCCTGGACTATTACGTGTAGAAAATTATTGAGCGGGTTACTAACAAGTCCAGACATCCTAATGTGGCATCTCTACAGGCTACTGTTTAAGCAACATTCATCAATTTATAACGAGAGATGTTAAGGAAGGCGTGCTTGCGATTCAGGCGGAGAATTGAAGCGATGTTGGAAGCAAATTGGGGTAACGTTAACTTTTATGTTTAAAGGAACATCTAGAGTTAAGGTATCATAACTTATTACAATTAATTTACTTGTTTTCGTCAGATCTCATGATGATCCCAATTCCCAAATGTGCAATTATTACAATTGTATTCGGATACAATTGCGATGATTGCTAAACTTGTATTGGGCATTCCGGTGGGGTCTTGGAGTCCCGGCTAGTCTGTAGAGACGGGGTAGGTTTGGTGCCACTCGTCAACCCTTTATTTACCCTCGGAGTTGTTGACGAGCTTGAGCTCCCCGGAACGTACCATCTAACCGCGCACGGAAACTAAATTTTCTTTGGTATCAAAGAGAAGAGGAATCGAGCACCACCGTTTTACTTTACGCCTAAAATAAAAAGGAAACAAAGGATCCAAAACACTACTATTCACTTCACTCGGAGGATCCCAGTTCCAAAAACACTACTACTTTTTTCCCCTGGAGAATCGCAGCACTCCTGTTGCGTTACTTTTGATGCACTTAGTCGGTGCGACGACTCTAAGAGTGATTTCACCGGCTGACACTCTGTGGAACAAACTCCCAAATCACACAATATCAATAACACATCGTTCAGTAAGTCCCGAGACCAACCCAGAGATGGTGCTAGTAGTTCCAAACTGGTCACATTTTCATAGAGTGCAAATTTTTATATGAAACTTATCAAAATTTCACGTCGATAGAATCACAGACAGCAGAGTTATCGAGGTTTGAAAAATGAACAAAAGCGAGTTTCGTGTGTTGATAAAACATAGTTTTTTAATAGGTGAAAACACCGTAGAAGCCCAGCAATGGCTTGAAAAACATTATCCGGACCCTCCTCTATCGAAACGAATGATTTGTGATTGGTATGCTGAGCTTAAACGTGGTCGTACAGACACAAACGATGCGGAACGTTCAAGTAGGCCATTGGAAGCCGTAACACAAGAAAATGTGAGTTAAGTGTTAAAAATTGTAATGAAAAATCGCAAACTAAAGGTCTGTGAGATTGCAAAAATGATACGAATATCATCTGGAAGCGTATTTACAATCCTTCATGAAAAATTGAGCATGAAAAAGATTTTTTCCAAGTAGGTGCCGCGATTGATTTCGGTGGAAAAAAAACAGTATCGAGTCGACGATGGCAAAATTGAGAAGAAGAAGAAGTCAAGTGTCAAAGTGCTACTTTATTTACATCCAAAGTAAAATCAAATTTTTAGGCATTTTTGAAAAAATTTTAATAATTTTTCTTGTGAAAAGTGGATTTTCTGTGATAGTGGATTAGTATCCTATAGATACTGAGCATACTATTTTAGATTTTATTGAATTTTGATTTTTATAACCACAACAGGTGTGTGAAAAATTATTGATTTCGTTCCCTTATAATATTTGTTTTCACTTGAAATATATTTACACTTGAAATGACCAGCAAGTATGGCTCATGTGGTAAAACGGTTCGGAACAACGATCCTGCGATGAAGAGTGATGGAGTGTTTGGCAAGTGGCTTCATACCAGCTGCATTCAGATGCCTGATGAAATCTATAATGCCGTGAAAAATGTTACCAAGTGGGTGTTCTGGGTCTGTCCCAGTGATAAGGCCTCTGCGGCAAAAGCAATAAAATGCAAAGTTCCACTTGCGAAAGAAGGCAATAGCGATATTATTGAAAAAATTGCCGAATGAGTCGAATCCAATTCCTCACTAAACCGCAGAATTATTGATTTGCAAAAGCAAATTTCAGAAAAGAGCCCGTATCTGCCAGTATTCAGCTGCTTTGACTAACCCTCCGGCAAAAAGATCGTCCAAATTTAACGGAGGAGTAATAGTCCGTCCAAAATCTAAACAATCTGCTGATCATACAATGCAGCAAATTAAGAAGTCTTTTAATTATTCTCAAGAATTATTCTCAAGACTGAGAGCTCAATTGATTCAGAGGATCTTGTCGGTTCTTTGCAGAAATGTCTAGGTGAGTCGTACTATGTGGAGCGTACTAAGGAGTTGAACCCTAGGCTTATAGTGCATGGGCTGGAAAGGTCTTTTGACAATGATGAGCTCCTGGCTGAGATTAAGGCCCTCAATCCGAATATACCTGATGGTATTTTGAAAGTTGTTAAATGCTGGAAAAGTAGAAAAAATGACTAATTTTCGATGATATTTGAAGTTCCGGGAGGATTATTTAGGAGGCTGGTAGACACATACATAAATATTGACTCCAACTCTCACTACTGCAAAGAAGAGCTGACGGTCAAAAGATACTATAAGTGTCAGAAGTTCGGTCATGCTGCTCTGAGATGTAGAAGTCAAATAGAGGTTTGTGCCAATTGTGCGGAACATCGTAGCACAAAAGATTGTAAATCTCACGTTTCGAAATGCTCAAATGGTCTGCTGGTGAATAATAAGAATGTTTCGCATCCAGCTTCTCATAAAGATTGTCTTGAGCACCTCAAGGCTGTTAAAACTTTCGAGAGGAAGATTAACTACTTATCTGAAATATGAGAATTGCCACGAATTTAAGTATATTTTATGCTAATATTCGAAGTTTAAGGAATAAGTTTATAGATCTTGAGGTGTTTTGTAGTTCGCATGAGAATCTGGATGTTATAATTTTAAACGAAACATTGATTTGTAGTAATGAAGTCAATCTGTATAATCTTGATGGTTATAATGCCGTATATAATTGCAGAGATCACTCTCAAGGAGGTGGGACTGCGATTTACGCCAAGGAAAGAATAAGGCATAAAGTCCTACTGGTTGATAGTTATTGTAACACTTTAGAGGTGCTATCAATATTTGTACTTTCTATAAGGCCCCCAATAAAAATAATTATGAGCCAATTGAATATTTCGACAGTATATTACAGAAATATGGAAACCTGGTGGTTGTAGCTGACTCTAATCTAGATATTTTGGATAAAAATAACAATTGCAGCATAAACTATTTAGATATGCTACTTATGAATGGAGCAACAGTAATGAATAACCTTCCAACTAGAATAACTGATAATCATGCTTCTCTACTTTATCATGTTGTCTCTACATTAAGCAAGCAGTTATCAACTTTTAGTATTAAATATAATGGTTGGCCGGAACTTGACCATAGCACTTTATTTATTACTTTGGAAGGAATTAAAAAATTGTTATCTCCTATGGTTAAGAAGAAAGTTTAAAGTTTTGATATAATTAAATTCATTGAATTGGTTAGAAGCAAATGTACGGCCTATAATGATTATATATTCATTTCTGAAATAATAAAAATAATGCAAAATGCAAAAGAAGTAGCTACTTCCATCAGAATGATTCGAACTAGGAGTAATAATTGGTTAACTGGTGATATTCTTAGGGAAATTAGGAGGAAGAATGATTTATTTAATCGACTAAAAAATTGCTGGATGATCCTATATTGAACCAGAAATACAAGGTACGAAAGAAAAGGGTTAACTCTTTGATTAAATCAGCTAAAAAAATGTATTAAACAATCAGATAAATGCTGCTGAGGGAAATTCTAGAAAAATATGGCAGATTCTAAATCAAAAATTATTATCCTCTGACAGGACTAAGAATCAAATTTCGGATATTTCTGTTGATTCACTTGGACCCCACTTCGGATCTGTTGGAAAAAAATTAGCGGAAGAACTTGACCAAAGATTCAATCTTTCAAATTTTGATAGAAAGCGAATTCCTTATAACTCTAAGTCTATATTCCTTGAGCCTACCAATACTAAAGAAGCAGTGTTATGCATTAACTCTTTAAAGAACTCTTCGGCTGGTAGTGATGGTATTTCGGCAAAACATCTAAAACTCGTCAGTGATATAATAGCTCCACATGTGGCATCCGATTTTAATAATTTCATATCTAATGGGATCTTTCCTACAGACTTTAAGGATGCTATAGTTGTGCCAGTTTTCAAATCAGGCAATGTAAATGACCCTAATAACTATAGACCTATAAGTTTAACTAGTACTTTGAGTAAGGTTTTTGAAAAAATAATTAATAAACATCTGATTCGCTTTATTGAAGATTCTTTGGGAATTTGATGTAAACCGATATAGCTTTATTGAGAAAGGTAGCACAACATCTGCTATTACTGATGCCTTACAGTTCATCAACAACGAACTAGATGTAGGTAAATATGTTGCAGCAATATTTGTTGACCTAGCGAAGGCTTTCGACACTGTTGATCACTCGATTCTGCTTCAATGCTTAAGTGAACTAGGAATAAGAGGCATTCCTATGAAATTGTTTGAAAGCTTCCTGAAGGACAGTACAATTGCTGTTTGCTTGAATCAGAAAATGAGTGATAAATATAAAATCAACATAGGCATTCCGCAGGGTTCCATATTGGGTCCAACTTTATTTATTTTATACATTTATAATATTTTTTTTCTAATTTGAAGGGCAAATATATTGTCTATGCGGATGATACATTGCTATTATATTCGGATTTCTCTCCTAGTGCATTAGAATGAAAAGTAAATGACGATTTGAAGGAGTACGGGTCATGGTTGTTAGGGAATAAGTTAACTATAAACATTAAAAAGTCCAAGTTTATGCTATTTAAACAACTAAACAAAGCAGATATTGTGTTGGACATTAAAATGTTCAATGTAAGTATTGAGCGTGTAGCATCGTGGAAATACCTAAGTCTTATCATAGATGATAGATTTTCATAGACTCAATAGATTAGTAGTCTGAAATCGAAATTGGTTTTTTAGATAAGGGTGTTTAGGTGTAAAAATTACTTACATATTGGTCTTAAAAACTTAATTTATAATGCTCATGTTTTGCCTTTGATTACTTGTGGCATTATGAATTGGTGTCATACTTCGGAATCGAACATTGATTCAATTCATAGAATGCTGAATAAGATTGTCAAGGCTATGCATGGCTTAGATAGACTGACCCCTAGTATTACCCTTTTTCCACTAACGAAGAAATTTAGTATCAGGCAGATGATATATATGGAAAAAGCTAAATTTATTTTCAGAATACTTAATTCTGAAATGTAATCGGGTGTCCAGCTAATCAAATACTGTGACATTCATTCTTATAATACCAGATATAATGATTATCTTAAAATGTCGTTTGCTCGAACTATAAGAAAACATAGTGACCCTGAAAATTAGCAATGGAAGTATATAACTCATTACCAACTGAGTTAAAAAAGATTAAAGTCTTTCCAATATTTAAGAAGCTACTTAGGGAACACACTGCTGAGGTTTGGAGAATCTGAGAAGTCATGTTTTGCGATCCTCATTAAATTTAATTTATGTTTTTTTTTTTAACATTAAATAACTTCGCTTACACCAGCAGCCTTTGGTTGCTGACTGGGAAGTTGCAAAATTTGATAGAAGAGTAAAATTGTTGGAAAATTTTGCAATCAATACGATAAGAGCTTCTTCTTCTTTTTTGTTCTTGTTTTTAGTTACTAACGTCACATATCCTCTAATTGGTTATATGTGTGTGCTATCCTACAATCCAATAGTAAGATTATGTGTCTTGATCATTGTTAATAATAATATTACTAACAAAATTAAAAAATATATAAAAATGAAAAAAAAAAAAAAATTAATAATTAATTTGAATAGTTGTGTTGTTAGTGTGGTTATGGTACCAATCAATATCCTTTCTCCTTTCGAAATATGATGAAAGAGGATATGAAAAAAATGAAATGAATAAGTGTATCACTGGTTCTTTCTGAAGAAGCTCAGTATCCAATCTGATTCCACTGTCCACTGTAAAAAAAAAAAAACAAATTCCGCTTTGATTTGCTTCCCCAGCCCCCGTATTTGCCAGATTTAGCCCTCCGCGACTGCCTCGAATGAGGAGATCATTGCCGCAACTGAAGCCTATTTTGAAGCAAAGGATAAACTCTTCTATAAACATGGTATTTAAATGTTGGAAAGGCGTTGGAAAGATTGTATCACCCTAAAAGGAGATTATATTGATGTATAAATATGATTTTTGAGCAAAAAAAAAGTCGTTTTCGTTGTTAATCGCGGGACTTATTGAACGATGTGTTATTTATATCAAAAAAGCATCACCCGCTGACATTCTGTGGAACAAATTTTCAAATCACACAATATCAAATATGGGTATCCAAATAAAAAAATTCAATTCCTCAAATACCAATCAGTCTATTATAGTTTCAACATTACTTACAATCCTACAGTTGAGAAGTTGGGGGCCCTCTTCCGACGGGAAATCAAGTTGATTTTCTTTGCAATCCTTGATGCAGCCGTAACGCACACACAATAAATGCTATACAGCCGCTGGCGATATGATAATTTTTCCAATGCTGCCTCCGTAATGCACGTGCAATAGTTGATATTCCTTAGTACTGGCACCCGTTGCGTCTTCCTCCACTTAGTTGACTCTGATAAACAAAGGAAAAGAGAGAGAGAGTTTCCACCGTCACCCGTTCTTATATAAGTTTTTCCACAACGGCTCTTTGTCAACGGTGAAGATCAAGTTCAAGGTTATACTACCGTCGTCACCGCTGCTCAACCTTTAGCCTTAGTAATGGCACATTCAGCGGCCATATGTTTTCGCACAGAAGCTTCCAAATGAAAACGATGTGTTAATGTTATAAGCAGTAACTACAGTGGGAAATGCAAAAGGCCTGAAAATGCACAAATTATTTTCTTGCATAATAGTCGTTACGATTTCGCATTCAGTTTTTCTAATAATTTTCAGTGGATCTACAGCAATCTCTCGAATTGGTGGCTCAACATATGTAGAAGCTTTACCCTGAGATGATAGGAATATTTGTAAGGCTTCCGCCGCCTCCAAGTTTGCAAGTAGATAAGCATTGAAGTGGTGCTGGGTAGAGACATAGTAAAATTTCAGAATTTGTTTTTGCAATAGATTTATCAAGCAATAATAAATAAGTGGAAAATGAAGATTCATTGTGTCAATTAATTGTGTTCGTTCTTCAGATTTTTTTAAACTCCGAAATCATATCAAATTGGTAAGTTGTTGCCAAACCTTCATTCCAATCATTCACCTCTCAATTTGTAAAAATATACTCATTACATCCACTACCTGGAGCCAACCCCCAGCACAATCATATTTGTTTATATGGTACACACCAACTGATAGTTGAAGCCTTAAAAGTAGTTTCGTATCCAGTCATCACGGTTCTGCTTAACTCTAAGTTTTTGAGCAGAAATTTACTTTACTTACTTAATTATTCTTGCCATTTTCAAGTTTAATACATATTCAAGAAGAAAAAACAAAGAAATAGAATTACAATGATAATCCTTACCAGTTCTTCACCTCGTGGAGTGGTCTATAAAAACATGTCATATTTGCTTGATGTTGACGCCGGAGTGCTAGATATCCTTGTAAGCCGTGACAAACTTTTGTAGTGAATGTTAGTTTATGTGTAATAAAAAATTATTACAACCTGTAAACCGACGCGATGATGATGATGCTGAACGCCCTTCAAAGTGAAGATTCTACATCGAACATTCGCTGCAAACAGATGTGTTTGTTAATTATTTCTAAAAATTAAATAATTTTTTCCAAAATTCAGTTGGAAATTAATTTTTTAAAATAGAATAACATCACCGTCAAATTTTTCAGGCAATTATTGAAAAAGTGAAGTCTTACCTCTGAAGAAGTTTCGAGAAACAGAAAGGTCCACCCCCGTTTGGTGAATATTACCTCAAATCTCGCAGGAAGCAAGAAGATGTAGGAGCCCAATGGCCTTAGCGATTAAATTGAATGATCATATCCATCGCCAACAATGATGGGCGAGAAAGAGTTAAAACGAAGATTCAAATGAGAGAACAATGGAGAAAAAAGACAAATTAAAAATTTTATCAGGCGACGAACTCGAACAACTAGTTAAAGCTTATGACAAAGTGGAGAAGTATGAGAGAGAAAATGAAGGAAGCTAGTTGGCAAATTGAGTTTCAACAAAGAAAAACAAACGAACAAGAAGGAAAAAGAAATGAAATCAAAAGCAACCGATAAGACAAAACTAAAAAAATCACAAGAGAAACCGCATCAAGAAGATGTCCTCAGGGCAGGCGGAAGAAATGTCAGGGCAAATAATTATGCAGCCACCACAATGAACATCGAAGAGGACGAAGTTAATAAAAACTTTGAAAATTTCTATACTAAACCTAATAATACATTCATCAAATATTTAAAAATTCAAAATAGGGAGAAAAAACCAATAGTTTCGTCTTGTGGTCCGTCTGTCCATGTCAATAAAAAGGCGGGAAAAGTCCCACCAATAAATTTGTTTGGACAAATTAGAAAAGATATGGTTCGGCTTTTAGCAGCCGAAAATAAATTAAATGGTTGACTTTCAAACAGCAAATAGTATGGTAAATTCTTGAGAAAAATCAGACCTGTTTGTTGACGGGTCCAGACTAAGACAAGGATACAGCTAATCTCTTTCGGGTATTTAAAGAAGCTGCACCAAAAATAGAATTTATTATAGTTAAAAATTTTGCAACAAGAAGAAAAATTGTCTAAAATAAAAATTTGTCTTTTTCCCTACTTCAAATTTCGAGCAATAGCAGTAGAAATGCCCTTGGAAAAATAAGGTACTTGAACTTCCAAGTGGTGAAGTGCGAACACCTCCAAAAGAATGAGGTCAACCAGTGCAGTAGCTGCAATAAATTTGGTCATTCGGCTGCCAATAGTGCCATAAAATACAGATGAGTGAAGTGTAAAGATGTCCATGCCTCCGCCGAGTGCAAATTGGCTCTGACGGAGCACAACGAAAAAAAATGTTGTAAAAACTGCGATTTATTTTGTCATCCAGTATCATATCAGGGATGCCTCCGATATCAAGATGCAAAAATAAAATTTATTCCAAAACAAGCACAAGAAAACTGCAGTATACCATTCAACTTCGCAAAGACCAGGATATCACTTACAGTTGCCACTAGAGGACTAGCAGACAACAATGTAAATAATGTAAGGGGCAATAATGAGCTGCTTCTTAAAATCTATCAACAACTTGAGTCACTTTCGACAAGAATGAACAAAAAAATGAAAAAGCAATTGTGTGTTTTAGGTCAAATTGTCTCTAAGCAACATATCATCCAGTCAATTTCCCACGGACAGGCTTCATCAATACCAACGATACAACCCTTCAACAAAAAGGTCGCAACTTCACAACATTGAAGGGTTTTGAATTCTTAAAAAACGATAGGGTAAATAGTGATGGAGGAAGAGGCACCGGGATATTAGTTAAAAGACCCTATTCTTTCCAAAATATTGAAAAAGTCGAATTCTAAAACGTTGAGTCTCTTGAAGTGTCCAGTATTAACATTTCACTACTACAGGTGCTTCCTTACGATAACAGCCTTAACGGAATCGAAATGGAAAACAATCAGCAAAGAGATGATGTCTACCTCATACCAGTTCAACATGAAAGTCATCGGTTGAATTTTAAAAAAAACGGATTGGGGAAATTTTCCCCCTTCTGATGAAGGTTAAGCTTGCTCAATAGTTCCTAACGACAGAAATCTAACTAACGATGAAATAGATCTCTATTTGTCGAAGTTAGAGAATCTGGCGTTGGCAACGATTGAGGAAGTAGTTCCCATGATTAAACATGGAAACAATGTGGGAGGATATGAAACACCCAATTATTGCAAGGTTAAAAAGATTGAAAAGCCTTCTTCTCCTACGCGTCAACAATATCTATCGGTGAATTTGGACTGCCACCATCCCTCGTTGGCTTTATTGAAATTACACCTGAAGAATGACCGGAACTCAATTGGTTCATACTTCAGGAATGAGGGCAGCAATCAATGGGCGGAATAAGTGAGGGGTATTAGCCCACAGGACCCAGGTTGCGTTTTCATGAAAGTGAATAGCTTATTTCGCATGAAGTCTCGAATGAAGGTATCGAACCTTGAAGTCGCTAGTGATGAGATAAATTCTCTCGATAGGGCTGGTATCGAAATTGATAGTACGACTACGGCAAGAAATGGAAACAGGATTATAAGTGATGGATTGCAGAGACCTGATCTAATTGATACTCATTTTCAATTGGTTCATCCACAATATACTAAAAGATGGAATCAAATGTTTTCAGAGGTAGTTGAAGCAAAAAGCAAGAGCAAAAAGCCTGAACGGCAAATAAATTCTTCATTTCAATAAAACAATGACCTCATACTGAACATGAATCCAAATGATTATCAAGTCAGTGTGTATGTTTCATATTTGGCAGGAAAAACATCAAGAATTTATTTGGTATTGACGGTATTCTGAACATAGATCTCTTACATTCGCCCAAACTGGCTATTGAAAATTACTGCATATTATTTAACAATATTTTGAACAACTCATATTTTTCATATGAGTGGAAAAATGCTAAGGTATTTCCAATCTCGAAGAAAGGAAAAGAATCTTTGTGCCATAGAAGCTATCATCCAATTAGTTTGCTACTTAACATCAGCAATGTGTTTGAAGTGGTACTAAACAAAGCATTAAATGCCCACATTGAGAAATATGAGTTGATGCAAATTCGCTAGTTCGCGTTTCCCGTCAGGCAGTCCTCCATACATGCGATAACGAAAGTAACGTCAGACATCTGTTGGAAACTAAATGATAGAGAATGTATTGAAGCGTATCCCATAGATATGGGGAAAGCCTTCAGTGTAGTGTGGTTAGTTAAATTAATTTTTATATTTCTCTGGACAGATTCCCCAGAAACCTTTTTGCCCATATGTGTAAAATGTTATACGGGAAATCATTTGTTGCAACTGATGAAAATTGCTAGCACCTGATTGACTTTGCATGTAGCAGAAATCTTTTCATACATTTACCACACTTTCCACATTGATGCATTCATAAAATAACCCGGGTATCATCGGATGGCAACACATAAAACCAAATAGACCATGTTCTGTTCGAACTACATTGGGCTTTGAGCATACTTGACATGCGTACATACCGAGGAGCCAGTTGTAACTCGGATCATTTTTTGATCAAATCAATCTTTCGATATCGTATATCAAGGGCATATTCAGCGAGGGCCAGCCTCCCCCAAAATCTTGACACCCAAAGGCTCCAAACAGCATCTGTGGCTAAAAATTTCATGGAGACCCGCAACAACCAGCTGGCTCATATCTTATCAGACAACTAACAAGCTCTGGATGAAAGTGAAAGCGGCTATTAAGACCATGAAAAAACAGACGATTGGAAATCAAGCCCCATGCAAGAGAAATGATTGGTTCAATGATGAGTGCCAGAAAGCGTTAAAAAAAATCAGGCGTACAAGCAATTTTTTTTTTTTAAATAAGAATAAAAATTCCAAAAGCTTCCTTTTTCGACTATATTTATTTTTATTTTCTGTATATGCGCATTTCGACCGCAACATACGGTCATCCTCAGTACACTACTTCCTACCTATCTTAACCTACCTTTATATACCAGAGGGTCTTAGGAACACTAATTACATTCATAATTTAATCCTTATTACCTAATTAGATTAATGAGTTTTGAATTATTATTACCTAGGTTAGTGTTCATTCTTAAATTTGCCAGTACTTTCCTTATCTGTATCCGCTCATACAAATCCTCAAAAACTTGCAGCATACAGAAGAATGATTAATCGCCTCGAAAAGTTGCCTTTATCTGATGAGCAGTATAGGAGGGAAACGCTTTACATCATGGAAACAGCGGAATTGAACGGATTCGATCGCCGAATTATTACGAACGTCATCAACAAAAAGAAGAAACAGCTATATAAAAGCGAACTATCAACTTTATTCAAGCAGAATGCAACGATCGAAGCCAACGAAAAACGAAGAATTAGCATCCCGTATTCAAGAATGTTTAAGACATTGGCACCTGTTCTGAAGAAACACCAACTAGAAGCAATAGGTACAAGCAGAATGAATAAACTAGGAGTGCAGTTGACCAACGTAAAGGATATTAAAACTAAGGAAGAAAAATGCGGAGTGTACAAGGTGACATGTCCAGAATGTGGTATGATTTATATTGGTCAAACGAAACGTTTAGTGGTAGTTCGATGCGAGGAACACTTCAAAGAAGCTGTGGCAACGAAGAATACAATTAGAACAAATTTTAAATCATCAGTGGCAGAGAATATAGTTAAAAATAGCCACGAAATAACAATGAACGACGTCGAAGTAGTCAAAGATATCGATTAATGGCAAAAACTTGATTGCAGCGAAAGCATACAGATTAGGAAAGTACCGGCAAATTTAAGGATGAACACTGACCTAGGTAATAATAATTCAAAACTCATTAATCTAATTAGGTGGTAAGGATTAAATTATGAATGTAATTAGTGTTCCAAAAACCCTCTAGTATATAAAGGTAGGTTAAGATAGGTAGGAAGTAGTGTACTGAGGATGACCGTATGTTGCGGTCGAAATGCGCTTATACAGAAAATAAAAATAAATATAGTCGAAAAAGGGAGCTTTTGGAATTTTTATTCTTGTTTAAAAATTAATCAAAGACTATGTAGCCCGGAAAAACAAATATTGAATTGTACAAGCAATGTTTAGGTAGGAAAACCAGGACAAAGAGAGAACCCTAGGCAAATCTCAGGAGAGTAGCAAATACAAATATAATTATGAAAACAAAATATTATGACAACCAATTAAGAAACATCGATGTAAGTCTATCGAACTATAACACAAGAAAAGCAAACAAAGTAATGGAAAGCCTGAAACTAAGTCATCAGCACAAAACCACGCTCTGTCGTGATGATATCGGCAAAATCATCGCTGATGAAATAAAGATTAAGAGAAGATGGGCATAATATTTCAAGAACCTCATTAGTCCTCCACACGGCTCCGAAACATCGAAGCCTATAGATGTTTTCGGAGAGCTTCCATTGGCCCCATCGACTCTGGATGAAGTTTTGTTTCACCAACAAAGCCTAAAAGAATAATAAAGCACCGGGCATTGATGAGATTCTAGCGAAGCCCATCAAATATGGGGGGAGCAGTGCTCATAAAGCTATTCACAAAGTCATCGAGCACATTTGGCAACAAGATCATATGCCGAAAGAGTTGATCCAATCAGTTATATTCCTTATCCACAAAAAGGTGACAAGCTACAGGATGAAAATTATAGAGGCATACATATAACTACTTTGTATGGCGTATAAAGATTCCAAAGATATTCAAAAATAAAATAAGAGCATACGCCAACAGTATTATTGGGGAGTATCAAGGTTGTTTTAGAACAGGTAGATCAACGACAGACCAATTGTTCACTGTCAAGGAGATACTTGAAAAAGGCTAGGAGCTCAACATAGTTTTTTACGGGTTTTGTAAAATAATTTGACAAAACCCTACTAATTTCGCGACCTGTCTGTCCGTCCGTCCGTTCGTAAGTCACAGCACTTTTTCTCGCAAACTACTTAAGCCAGAAACATCAAAAGTTGTATGCAGGTGTAAAGTGGTGCTCTCTTCAAATTTCAACAAAGAAAAATTTCATAATGTATTTAAGGGGGGTCTCCCCATATAGGGGAAAGGCCCCCGAAAAAAAAATTTCATCAAAGGTAGCCGATATGGGTATCAAATAAAAGGTCTTGATGAGAACTTTTCAAAACAGGTCTTAATTTGATAATTTTTGCTTCGAGGGACGCGCAGGGAGGGGAAATACACGAAAAATGTGTGTCCCCCCTCGCGATTGGATACCTGTAATCCGAAAAATCTGAAAACAATTATGGTGGTAGATGTTTATGAGTAAAACAACAACAAATACCTTAGAAGTCGAAATTCGCTCAACTTTTGTTAACATTTTCCCCAATAAAATCGCATCGGTACCCTTAAACTGAACGAAGTTCAACATTAAACTAGTCCTATTAAGGGTTCTTTAACTTTGTAAGTTTGATGAAAATCGCATGATATACACGGAAGTTATAGCCGTTTTATTTTTCTCCAATTACAACAACAATAACATGATTTTGGTATTTTATGGACTCTCCATCCAATCAGTCACTGCAGTTTTGACTTGATCTTCTTGAAGCTTTCCAACAAGGTCAATAACATTAATATTTTTAAGAATTCATGAATTGAGTGATTTTCGTCGGTTTGCAATAAAATGGCGACCGTTGAAAGTAAAAAAACAATGGATTTTCCTTTGAACGTGCACATCTCTTTGACATATTTCTTGACGTTATTAATGCTGGTGACTGCATTTCTGAGAAGTTGGGTACAAAACCCTTCTGACATGAGCGTAGGTCTGTTTACCCAACTTATTTTATGCAATTTTCAGCATTAAATATCACATAATTCAGAAACAAGCCCCTGACAAATATAAGGATGTCTTTTGATTTGATAGACAAACATGTAAAATTTATAAAATGTACGATTATTCACAAAGTGACGACTATTGACTTCTGAGATATTTGTTTGCCTTGCACTCATAAAGGCCTACAGCCTTGATTTTTTCAGATTTTTCGAATCAAAGGTGTCCAAGTACGGGGAAGGGTATACATTTTTTTTTTACATTTCCCTTACACTCTCTGGAGCACAAAATATCAGTTAAAGGCATGTTTTCTTGTCAAAGCCTTTCATTTGATACTCCTATTCAACAACTTTTTCAAATGAATTTTTTAAGAATCACCCCTGTTTGTGGAGAGACTCCTCTTAAAAACCTTATACAGAGAGGGTACTTTTTTAACCTCATGTTTCTTCTAGCTTATATAGTTTTCATAATTTCATGCTTCTAGTTTACGTGGTTTGCGAGAAAATTTGCTGTGGCACACGGACGGACGGATGCACAGATGGACAGATAGGTCGCGATTTAAGCAAGATATTGTAAAATAATTTTAAAGGACCTTAAAAAATGGGTGACCTTGGCAGCACGACTCTGCAATTTTAAGGAACTGCTTACGCCATTCGTATTATTTCTTTCTTTTAATGGAACTTAAAATTCTCAAAGGAGCTAAAGCCATTCCTAAATCTAGTCATCGTACTTTACATTATATAAGACGTCAAACCTTAATACGCTCGTATGCACTTTCATTAGCTAAGTGGGTGAAATTTGCAAAAGCCCAGAATCTCAGCGATTTTCTAATTAAAATGGCAACAACCCAAGCTTTCTGTTACAAGATGTTCAGAAAAACATTTTGTGCCTCGTTCCTGCCTGCTGTAATATGATGAGACTCTACCAAATGTTTGTAATTTTCAGGACTGCATGCAGAGTGAACACTACAAAATGGAATAGCAAAAGTAGGTAGAATGCAATAGTCTTTATAGCGAACATACGAGTATGTGGTATTGCTCAAACCAGAAGCTTTGTAAATGCTCTAGCGATTTTTTGACTTCACTTTATGGTCCAGTGAATTCTAGATGAGTTTGCCAAGGAGTAATATTGAATAAGATTGCATGATGTGTGTTCAACACTAGAAAAGGAGCTAATCGACACTACTTTCCACAGGAGATTACTAAGGGAGACGAAATTTGCATATTTGCAAATAAATTTTAGAGCACGTAAAGTTTAATGGGTGAACATTTGTGCACCTATAGAATAAGATTCAAAATGAAAGAAATTAATTCAGTTTCAATAGTGATTCTCTTTGAAATTGATTTTAATTGCAAATTTACTGAACTAGAAATCATCATGCTTGTACGTGCAATATAACCTGATGCGGAAACAATGTGGAGTTCATAAATTAGGCTGGCCTAATGCAGCATCTCTAAGTTAGTTATGTCTAATGCAGGTCTAATGGGTAGCTTATACGTATGGCATGTCAAATTTAGAAAAAATCATACATTTCACCGGACAGGATTGGCACGAATATAATGTTTTGTTATTATATTGTATAAAAATATAGAGAAAGTGCATATTGTTGGAAAGATATGAAAAATCTTAACATTCAGCATTTGAAAACAATGAGTCCTAAGTTTTTAGTGAAAACTTTTCTTTTTGCGATTTCTAACATTTTATTAAGTGTAAAACTTCATTATAGAGAAATTTTTTTCTATGTAGATATTATTTGTGGAAATTTTTTCAAAGGCTACAGGTTTCAAAAGATCTATGAAATTAGTGCTTACGTTTTGATACATTCTGTAAAAAAGAAGAAAATTTAAAATTTCCTTGCAATTCAGTATCAATAATTTATTTTAGAAATGCACGACGCGTTTGGTTGAACTAGTCAACATTATCAAGTGCAGTAACAAAATTGAGTTTAAACTTACGATTTATTGCAAAAACATGAATGGAAAAAAAATTTACTAATAACTTAGGTTAATGCCTCAAATAGCCTGGATTTGAAAATGTCAGTTTGCTCATTAAGAACAATAAAATCATTAGTTCTAAGATGTCTATGTATAAGAATTATTAATATCTCCGGAAAGTTTTATAGTCTGGATTACAATTTTTTTTTTGTTTTTTTTTTCAATTAAGGCTCCTTTTTGACTATATAATTTATTTTTCTCTGTATATACGTATTTCGGTAGGAACATAACACCTTCATCAGTACACTAACTTATAACATTTATTTCTTAGCCTATTTATACCTATTTTATTTAAACTTCTTAATTATTATTTTACTATACAAAACAAAACTAAGTAACTTACTATTATTATTTCCTGAATCCTCATTTAATCTTTTTTCCGCAGGTATTTTCCTAACTTCCAGACTTTCCACCGTGTCTAGTTTACGGATATTTTTACCTCCTTAATGACCTCTAAGTCCTCGAACTTAATTTGATGACCTTCCTTGATCGCATGCTCCGCTACCGCTACCGCCGATTTTATCGTTTTTTTATTGTTTTTCCTGAAAGCTTCAATTTCTTTCATGTGTTCGTGGAAACGCACAGACACCAACCGCAAACGCCTCACGTAGATTTTATCACATCTTGGGCACGTTATTCGATAAACACCGCTTTTTTCTTCCTTGAGTTTTTTTATCTTTTTCGCTGCCCACCAAAGTTCCCAATTTATTGCTCCTACTTGTGCCTACCGCTTTGATGCCATGTTTGGCTAACACTCGATAATTGATTGAATATACGAGGTGTGTTCAAAAAATATCGCGAATTTTGTTTTTTTTCAAAAATTATTTATTTATTCATGAATATCTATTTTGTCCCCTTCAAAGTAATCCTCATGAGATATTATACACTTGTGCCAACGGTTTTTCCAATCTACGAAGCACTTCAAAAAATCATTTTTTTTAATCTTGTTCAGCTCCTCCTTCGATGCCGTCTTTATCTCGTCAAGCGTAGCGTAACGTCGTCCTTTCATGGGCCTCTTCAGTTTAGGAAACAAGAAAAAGTCACAGGGGGCCAGATCTAGGGAATACGGTGGCTGCGGCATCATTAGTGTGTTGTTTTTGGCCAAAAAGTCGCGCACAAGCAACGATGTGTGAGCAGGGGCGTTATCGTGGTGCAATAGCCAATTTTTGTTCTCCCACAAATCCGGGCGTTTCTGGCGGATTGCTTCGCGCAAATTGCGCATAACTTGCCGGTAATATTTCTTATTGACCGTTCTTCCCTGTGGCAAGAACTCATGATGCACCACGCCCCTGCAATCGAAGAAAACTGTCAGCAAAACTTTCACATTCGACCGAACTTGGTGCGCTTTTTTCGGTCTTGGTTCATGCGGCAGCTTCCATTGAGATGATTGAGCTTTGGTTTCCACGTCATAACCATAAACCCACGATTCGTCACCAGTTATGACCCTCTGGAGCAAATTTGGTTCGTCGCGGACAGAGTTCAACATCTCATTAGCAATGTTCATGCGTTGCTGTTTTTGGTCGCAATTGAGCAATTTTGGTACGAATTTCGCGGCGACCCGTCTCATGCCAAATCGTTGATAAAAATCAAATGGCACGAGCCAATCGATATGTTTAGGTCCTCAGCAACTTCTCTAACGGTGATTCAACGATTGGCCAATACCATTTTCTCCACTTCATTAATTTTTTCGTCTGTTGTTGAAGTGCTCGGGCGTCCGGCACGCTCTTCGTCGTTCACATCTTCTCGGCCTTCTAAAAACATTTTGTACCACCGATTAATGTTGCTTCGGTCCAAGGTAGCTTCTCCGTATGCCACAGTCAACATTCGGAATGCATCCGCGCACTTAATTTCGTTTTTCACACAAAATTTGATACACGTTCTTTGATCCATTTTTTTGGATAAGTAAAAATCGAAGACGATTGAAAACACGTGCAAGTAAAGCAGCTATCACCAATCAAGTGAACATTCAAAATGGCCGAGCTTGTCGGCATAAGTGACAGACATGAGTACTACCAACATAACGCCACAAAAAAATCGAAATTCGAATATACGTATCCCGCGAAAATTCAAAATTCGTGATACTTTTTGAACACACCTCGTATTTGAATACGGCATGCTGACTCTCGTAGTTGCTTCCGACTCGATTTTCGCGTTGGCTTCGAACAGGCTTGATAGCTCTAGAGGTCGAATACTACCCAGGCCCTGATCATCGTCAAAGTTGCTTCGGTCACCTTTATATTTTTATCTCTGTAGCGTTATTTTTGCGTTAGTATACTATACAACAAGTTCTATTGTCGTTGCATCAAAAAACAATAACCAAGCATCTATCGCTTTAAAAATATTCATCGCAGATCAGTTACAACCTGGTGCTGGATGCCGAGATAAATGTGGTTGCTTTCCGCTCCATTTGTATTGTTTTGTATAGTATAAGCTTAATGGAACTTTAAAAATTTTAGTGAACTTTAATTAGTATACCGCAAATTTGATAAGGGA
The DNA here is from genome assembly GCA_963969285.1 of Odontomyia ornata. Lineage (NCBI taxonomy): Eukaryota > Metazoa > Arthropoda > Insecta > Diptera > Stratiomyidae > Odontomyia > Odontomyia ornata. Next base: position 64,661,227 of record OZ017742.1, on the reverse strand, counting down.
TCGTCATCTTTGGAGTCTGATGATGTCACGAAAATTTTGAATAATTTGACCCAACTCGTTATCAGATGCGCCACCTCCAACGTGAAGTTCATTATCGTCGTCATCGTCTTCCAGCAATACCCTCAGAATATCTTCAACATCAAGCAAAATACGTCTACTAGCACTCGCTATTATCATAAATGCACTGTCTAATACAAAAAAAAAATGATTTTGAATAATTGAGAGTAAAATTAATACTAATAATCACAATAGGCACACACAAAAGTTATTCAGATTCTGACCTTTTTTTACTACCCAAGAGTGTTAGAGCACCCTAAGCTATTTATCCACCTTACTTACCGGCACAATACCCAATCGGCAGCTAGCACAGGATGGTTGAAATAAACAGACAAGAGAATAGAACAAATTACAAATTAGTGTTGCCAAGGGTAAAAAAAAAAATATAGTGCCAAAGACAGGGTACTATAGCACCCTGAGTAAGGTTCTAGATTTAACCCTATTGTGGACTGAAAAAAGCAAATTCAAAAATTCCGTAGCTTGGCCTTCTAAGGAAAACGAAACGACTGCCCAACTTATTCGCAATATTATTCAAGTTAGGTGAGTCTTCACTTTTTCCTGAGCTAAACATGACTAATGCAGGCTCAATAGGAAGCTAATGGGACAAACCTGATTTAGGATTGGTAAAGTATCAAGACAATCATCTAGATATTATTTTATCTTTCGAGAAATTGAATTTGATTAGTAGTTTAAGTTTTTGGCAACAACTTCCATTTTTAGGGATTTGTGAAACACATTTTACAAAACCTACTAATTTGTGTCCTGTTTGTCCATCTGCACGTCCGTTTTTTGCGTTATTGCAAGTTTTCTCAGAAACAATAGAAGTTGTAATACTGAATCTTTGTCGGAAGCTTAGAAATGGTAGTCTCTCGAAAGATAAGGGCTTATTAAGGGTAGTCGAGGGGGATATCAGATGAAAGGCTTCAACTAGAAATCTAAAAGTGCAAAACAAAAAACTCAGCTTTCCATCAGGTGGTCCCCGGGGAGGAAAGTGTACGAAAAAAAGTGATAATTATGGGACTGACGACAGAAGCTATTCTTCTACACAGTATATACATATGAGGATATTAATATATTTGAGTATAAGAACGTATTGCTTTAAATAAATATTGCAGTAATCGAGTAGCCGCCTAGGTAAACTGCTCGAAAAACACCATTACAAATCATTCAATTTTAATTGTAAGCTATCAACAAAAAGATTTAAAAAAAGTTTACTACAAAAAGTTTGGTTGAACTAGTCAACATTATCAAGTGCAGTAACACAATTGAGTTTAAACTTACGTATTTATTGCAAAAACATGAATGGAAAAAAAAATTTACTAATTACTTAGGTTAATGCCTCAAATAGCCTGGATTTGAAAATGTCAGTTTGCTCATTAAGAACAATAAAATCATTAGTTCTAAGATGTCTATGCCTAAGAATTATTAATATCTCCGGAAAGTTTTATTGTCTGGATTACAATTTTTTTTTGTTTTTTTTTTCAATAAAGGTTCCTTTTTGACTATATAATTTATTTTTCTCTGTATATACGTATTTTGGTGGGAACATACCACCTTCATCAGTACACTAACTTATATCATTTATTTCTTAGCCTTTTTATACCTATTTTATTTAAACTTCTTAATTATTATTTAATTATACAAAACAAGACTAAGTAACTTACTATTATTATTTCCTAAATCCTCATTTAATCTTTTTTCCGCAGGTACTTTCCTAATTTCCAGACTTTCCACCGTGTGTATTTTACGGATATTTTTTACCTCCTTAATGACCTCTAAGTCCTCGAACTTAATTTGATGGCCTTCCTTGATTGCATGCTCGGCTACCACCGATTTTATCGTTTTTTTATTGTTTTTCCTGAAAGCTTCAATTTCTTTCATGTGTTCGTGGAAACGCACAGACACCAACCGTTTTGTTTGCCTCACGTAGATTTTATCACATCTTGGGCACGTTATTCGATAAACACCGCTTTTTTCTTCCTTGAGTTTTTTTATCGTTTTCGCTGCCCACCAAAGTTCCCAATTTATTGCTCCTACTTGTGCCTACCGCTTTGATGCCATGTTTGGCTAACACACTCGATAATTGATTGAATATATTTGAAGACGGCATGCTGACTCTCGTAGTTGCTTCCGACTCGATTTTCGCGTTGGCTTCGAAGAGGCTTGATAGTTCTTGACGTGCTAGTTTTTCTTTCTTTTTCAGGATTAGATTGTAAATTATTTGGCTATCAAAACCATTTATTTCGGCTGTTTCAATAATAAAGTTCATTTCATGTTTATATCGATCATTAGATAACGGGACTTTGATGAGTCTGTGTACCATACTGTTGTATGCCGCTAACTTCTGTGGGTGTGTATGGTATGAGTTCACTGGTATCGTTCGTTGGGTGCTGGTAGGTTTTCGGTAAATATCAAACTCCAGTTTTCCTTCATTCCTAATCACTAACAGGTCCAAGGAGGGTATCGCTCCATTGTTTTCCATCTCCATCTTGAACTTGATGTTGTTATTAATTTTGTTTAATGTGTTAAGTATTTCTTCTACTCGATCTCTTGGAACTATAGCAAAGATATCGTCGACATACCTCCGCCACACTCTCAGCATGATGTCATTTTCCACGATTCACTCTTCTATACTGGACATGAAAATTTCTGCTAATACTGGTGATAGTGGGCTGCCTATTGCTAATCCTTTAGTTACTTTATAATATTTGTTTCTGAACACGAAGTGACATTCACGCATACACAGTCCTGCGAGCTTCCCATATTGTTCAACTTTTTTCCTCCATTCAGGTGTACTTCCGCATTTTTCCAACCATTTTACAAATTCATATGTTGCCTTCTTTGTCGGTGTACTCGGGAACAGCGCTTCAACATCAAAGGACACCAATACTTCATTTTGATCGATTTTAACATGCTGCAATTTTTCAATTAGCTCTTGCGAATTTTTGACCGATCTTCCTCCTTCTATCTTGCCAAGTGTTTTACATTCAGAAACCAGCCATTTCGCTATCTTATACGTTAGGGAGTAGCTGTCAGCAATAATTTCACGCAACTCCAAATTCTGCTTGTGGGTTTTACGTTGACATCTCAACCTGGGTAATGAAGGGTTTGGCATTCTGAGTTTACTTATATCTTCAAAATAGTTACTGGCTTCTCTTATTGCTTTGTCTACCCTTTTTACAGATTCTTCTAAAGGATTTGTCCTTAGTTCAAAGAAACTACCACCTCGTAGTTTTTCTTCGACTAATAGGTCATACTCGTTCTTATCCATTATCACAAGTAGGTTACCTTTATCTGCTTTAAGGTAATATACATCTTTTTCCTTAAGTTTTCTTACGGTAGTTTCATCTTTGGAACTCATAGTCGGTCAGATCAATTGATTTCTTAACACTTGTTTCATATTGGTTCTGATGGTGTCTTTTGTGTCTGCGTTTGGCCATTTAATCCCCGCTTCGATATCGGTTACGATATCTTCCAATGAAGGGTTCACTGCAATTGCGTTGTTTAGTCCTTTACTCAATAACTGCATTTCGCCATCCGTGAACATAATATTAGTTTTGTTCAATACAAAATTAGGTACCATTTTTTGACGCGGTTTTTCTTTTTCTTTGGGGCTTACTTGTGTACTTCTTAAATTATGCAATTTATTTTTCAAGATTTTTTCTTTTCGTGGAAAATGACATCATGCCAAGAGTGTGGCGGAGGTATGTCGACGATATCTTTGCTATAGTTCCAAGAGATCGAGTAGAAGAAATACTTAACACATTAAACAAAATTAATAACAACATCAAGTTCAAGATGGAGATGGAAAACAATGGAGCGATACCCTCCTTGGACCTGTTAGAGATTAGGAACGAAGGAAAACTGGAGTTTGATATCTACCGAAAACCTACCAGCACCAGATACCAGATACCAGTGAAATCATACCATACATACCCACAGAAGTTAGCGGCATACAACAGTATGGTACTCAGACTCATCAAAGTCCCGTTATCTAATGATCGATACAAACATGAAATGAACTTTATTATTGAAACAGCCAAAATAAACGGTTTTGATAGCCAAATAATTCACAATCTAATCCTGAAAAAGAAAGAAAAACTAGCACGTCAAGAACTATCAAGCCTCTTCGAAGCCAACGCAAAAATCGAGTCGGAAGCAACTACGAGAGTCAGCATGCCGTCTTCAAATATATTCAATCAATTATTGAGTGTGTTAGCTAAACATGGCATTAAAGCGGTAGGCACAAGAAGGAGCAACAAATTGGGAATTTTGGTGAGCAGCGAAAACGATAAAAAAACTCAAGGAAGAAAAAAGCGGTGTTTATCGAATAACGTGCCCAAGATGTGATAAAATCTACGTGGGGCAAACAAAACGGTTGGTGTCTGTGCGTTTCCACGCACACATGAAAGAGATTGAAGCTTTCAGGAAAAACAATAAAAAAACGATAAAATCGGTGGTAGCCGAGCATGCAATCAAGGAAGGCCATCAAATTAAGTTCGTGGACTTAGAGGTCATTAAGGAGGTAAAAAATATCCTCAAACTAGACACGGTGGAAAGTCTGGAAATTAGGAAAGTACCTGCGGAAAAAAAGATTAAATGAGGATTTAGGAAATAATAATAGTAAGTTACTTAGTCTTGTTTTGTATAATTAAATAATAATTAAGAAGTTTAAATAAAATAGGTATAAATAGGCTAAGAAATAAATGTTATAAGTTAGTGTACTGATAAAGGTGGTATGTTCCCACCGAAATACGTATATACAGGGAAATATAAATTATATAGTCAAAAAGGAACCTTTATGTCTATGTATCTCTAATGCTTCCAAAATATTTAATTTATGGGACTTGGGTAGGTTATGGAGAATTTTTAAATTTTTCAATGGAAAGAAATTGATGGTTGGTTTCTAGGAAGTGGTTTGCGAAATAAGAATTGGTTTTTTGATGAATAAAGTATTTAACATGCTTGTTGAATCCAACTTTGAAGGATCTACCTGTTTGGCCTATATATCCACTATTACATTCACCACACATAATTTAATAGACCCCAGATTTGTCAAATGTATTTGTGGATTGTTTAGCATTATAAAAAAGGGTTGATAATTTTTGGCTAGCTTTGAAGGCAATTTGAAGATTATCCCAAACCAAAATTTTAGAAATATTATTAGATATTGGACCAAAATATGTCAGGAGGGAAAAGTTTTTATGGGCTTTTTCTGCTAACTTCGGGTAAATTTTACAAAGTGTCTGTTCCTTTTCTTTTTTATTTATAAGATTATCAATAAGTTGTTTAGAAAAACCGTTATTACGACCTATTTCTTCGATTGTTCGAATTTCGGATTTTCTCTAGAAAGTGGTATGAAAAAAGCACGGTCAACCATTGATTGATATGCTGAAATTTTATGGGACCAAGGGTGGCATTATTCGGCTGGGAAAGTTGCATCTGAAAGAGTAGGTTTCCTAAAAATTTTAAATTCCAGGCTGTTGGAATCGTTTCTGGTGATGGTCAAGTCTACAAAATTAATTTTCCGGTTATTGTTAAGTTCAGCTGTAAAGGAGATGGATGGGTGTATGCTATTGCAAAAGTTTAAAAGCTGGGTCAGTTGGTGATCATTGCCTAAAAAGCCAATAAGGACATCATCAACGTATCTGTACCAGAAAATGACTTGATTCGGAAATTCAGATTCTAAAATGGCGGTTTCAATATTATCCATGAGCAGGTCTGCCATAAAAGGACTCAGAGGAGAACCCATAGCGAGCCCTGTTTCCTGTTTGTAGAATTTATTTTCTAATTGAAAATAGTTTTCTCTAAGGCAAAATTCCAGGGCATTCTGATTTCCATTTCTGTGATGGGGTCAATGTTTTTGGAGGCCAAGAGGTTCTTGGCTATATTTAAAGAATCTTTGTATAGGATATCTCTTTGTTTTGTTGTAAAACCTACCCTTACTGGCAAAACAGGCAAAGTGTGCATTGCAGATCATATATGTAAAATCTTCTTTTTAATACTTTTGGGTGGACAATATGATAATAAGTTAGCGGTCCACTAAAAGCAAACACAGCAGAATTTTTGTCAAATTGGGCTTTGTCTTTGAATAATGGCGGTATTTCTATTTTATGCTTTCTTAGAGTTCCCGCAATAGTTATATTTTTTTCTTGTAGAAGGGTAGTTGCTGAAGGTATGGATGTAAACCAGCTATAGTCACGGTTTTTGCTCAATCCATGAATATAATGTCTCAAAGTCTGCAGATAACGATCAGCAATAAATTGATTCCGAAGCGTTGATCCTTACCCAAATGTACTTCTCCGTTGATCATATAAATTGTTTCTAGTCATAAAGTAGCATTATTTTCAGACCGAATTTGTCAAGCTTATTGGGGATATACATCCTAAAAGGGTAGCGCCCATGAAACCTCAATACAAAAATCGTTCGGAACATATAATTTCAAAAATTTTTGAAATCTATTATCAAAAATTTCCCTTATAGGTGCAAGACGGTCATTTTTACTGCGATCCTTTCTGGTGGTTCTATCATCAAACTGCAGACGATTCGTTATGAACTCAAATCTTGAACCAAACATTGTAGCTTAAAGTAAGGCACTCTTGTATCTTTGTCAAATCATTCCTTTGTTGTTATAGTATTTATGTTCAACACACCGGACAAGCAGTACATACCAAGTAAAGCACGTGATTCATTTGCTGTCGTATCACGGGTAAACGATGGTCGAATACTACCCAGGCCCTGATGATCGTCAAAGTTGCTTCGGTCACCTTTATATTTTTATCTCTGTAGCGTTATTTTTGCGTTGGTATACTATACAACAAGTTTTATTATCGTTGCATCAAAAAACAATAACCAAGCATCTATCGCTTTAGGAATATTCCTCGCAGATCGGTTACAACCTGAATGCTCTAATGTATTTCGTGCTGGCTGCCGAGATAAATGTGGTTGCTTTCCGCTCCATTTGTATTGGTTTGTATAGTATAAGCTTAATGGAACTTTAAAAATTTTAGTGAACTTTAATTAGTATACCGCAAATTCGATAAGGGATCGTCATTTCTGGAGTCTGATGACCTTTCACGAAAATTTTGAATAATATGATCCAGCTCGTTATCAGATGCGCCACCTACAACGTGAAGTTCATAATCGTCGTCATCGTCTTCCAACAATAACCTCAGAATATCTTCGACATCAAGCAAAATACGTCTACTAGCACTCGCTTTTATCATAAATGCACTGTCTAGTCCAAAAAAAATGATTTTGAATGATTGAGGGTAAAATTAATACTAATAATCACAATAGGCACACACAAAAGAATTATTCAGATTCTGACATTTTTTTACTATCCAAGAGTGCAAGAGCGCCCTAAGCTATTTATTTACATTACTCACTGGCACAATGCCCAATCGGCAGCTAGCACAGGATGGTTGACATAAACAGACAAGAGAATAGAACAAATCACAAATCAGTGTTGCCAAGGGTAAAAAAAAAATATATTGCCAAAGAAAGTTGCTACAGGGTACTATAGCACCTAGATTTAACCTTATTATGGTTCTAGATTTAACCCTATTATGGACTAAATAAAGCAAATTCAAAAATTCCGTAGCTTGGCCTTCTAAGGAAAACGAGACGACTGCCCAGCTTATTCGTAATATTATTCAAGTTAGGTGAGTCTTCACTTTTTTCCTGAAACACGACTAATGCAGGCTCAATAAGAAGCTAATGGGACAAACCTGATTTAGGATTGGTAAAGTATCAAGACAATTATCTAGATATTATTTTATCTTTCGAGAAATTGAATTTTCTAATAAGAATATAGAAACATGATTAGTAGTTTAAGTTTTTGGGAAAAACTTCCATTTTTAGGGATTTGTGAAACACATTTTACAAAACCTACTAGTTTTTGTGCTGTTTGTCCATCTGCACGTCCGTTTTTGCGTAATTGCGAGTTTTCTCAGAAACGATAGAAGTTGTAATACTGAATTTTTGTTGGAAGATCAGATATGGTAGTCTCTCGAAAGGTAAGGCCTTATTAAAGGTAGTCGAGAGGGATATCAGGTGAAAGGCTTGAACTAGAAATCTAAAAATCCAAAGCAAAAAACTCAGTTTTTCCATCAGGAGGACAGTGTACGAAAAAAAGTGATAACTATGGGACTGACGACAGAAGCTATTCTTCTACACAGTATATACATATGAGGATATTAATATATTTGAGCATAAGAATGTTTTGCTTTAAATAAATATTGCAGTAATCGAGTAGCCGCCTAAGCAAACTGCTCGAAAAACATCATTACAAATCATTCAATTTTAATTGTAAACTATCAACAAAAAAATTTAAAAAATTTTACGACAAAAATATTCAATAAAAAAATTAAATTTACAATTAAAATTTGAGGACGGTAGCCCCCTTTGCAATGTAACTTAGAAAGATGAATTGCGTTATGTTGTTACGGAAAATAACCCGTTGACGGCAAGAAAGGCCTTGTGAATGAAATAACCGTTGACAGATGCGAGGAGTCTTCGTGTAATCGCCAGACGTTCCGGATGTCGCGAATTGTCTGTAGTGGTGTTACATTTTCACACTTAAAAAATCGTTTTTGAAGTTAAGACTCTTGTGATGAAGAAATTTTTGATTATTGTGTTGCCCTTGCTTCCATGGTTGCGGTCCTCAAGTTATTCCTACTCGACGTGTATAATGGCAGCTTTGCACTCGTCACGCTAGAAAAGCGGCGAATCGCGGCCGAAAGCGTTAGGAGTAAAATTGATTCCAGCTGTGCTATCTTCTCCGTTGATCTGCCGTGTGCAATTAAGAGCCATCGTCGGTAATCGAAACGGAAAATTTTGCGTGAATTTTGAAATTGAAATTTCTTGGTGTTGCAATTGACAGTAACCATAATCCGCAGCAAATATGCACAAGAATGGCCCCAACCATTGTAATCATTGACAAATTGCTGCTAACCAATATAATCAAGTTAATACCGCGAACCCAAAAGGATTTGTACAAAATCAGCGAAACAAATCAAATTCCATCGTGAAATTCAGGGCTGATTCATATCCAACGTTAAGACGTGGGAAGAGGTTTTGTACAATTTATTTGCCATGTATCCGCTTCTCTGATACATCAAAGCGGGATATGCGCAACGGGGCAACAAGATTGGAGTCTAACTGCCTTCGGGAAAGTGAAGAAATCACGGTCACGAAATGAGCAGCCTATTGCGGCGGCATTAGCGATTTCTCCAAAGAAGAAAATTGATCGCGTCGGAAATTTTCTTTGTCGAATTGCCATCCTTGTAGTTTGTGCAACTAGCACCTTTTGATTTGATTTTGCATTAGAAAAGCAAGGAAGAATTTATGAGAGTGCTCTTTCGATTGCAAAGGATTTACGAGAGTGCTCTCTCGATTGCAAAGTATTTTGCCTAGTGCTAATCTCTCAGTGTTTGTTTTACCAGTCCGAGAGGTAAACGTGTAAATCAGCTTGCATTGATGATAAAAATAAATGCGATATGCAAGGATAAAAGCTTTAATTTTGGCTGGTTACGAAGGAAAATATCCGGAAAATCCCTCACAGCTGGTTTGCACACTGTTGCAGTATCGCACGCGCGCACACGTTCATGCTTTTGTTTGTCAATAAGACGGTGTTAGTCGGGTAAGTTGCACGTACAGCAGCAATTGTAATGTGTAAGTGGTGGTGTTTGCTTTTGTGTATGTGTACTGCTGCTTCGTCGAGGAAAAGTTGATGAAATTCTGCACACAAGTGCATCTCTTCGGTTCGAGTCACTGCGTTAGAGCGACACAGTTAATATATCGGATACGAGATCAGAAAGCTGGGAACTAGTTAAATCTTATTCGTTAACGCACACCGGTAGTGCTAGAGATCAAAGAACGACTAAATCAACTCAGAACCATGTTGACCGTGGGGACGTAGAGGAAGATTCGTGAAGACCAAGACCCGTTTTGGTTGAAGGAATTCAATTTATTTATATATGTGTTTGCATAATATTTTTAAGATGATCGGATTGTTTCTTTCTACTGTCAATACCAGCTGTTCGGCTTAATGAGTTTAATTCGATTGATGGATTGTGAAAGGTACTCGCTTCTTTGTTGTTGAGATTTGTAAATTGTAATCGAATCATTATAATAGACTTAATCCTGACTCCGTGCTAGAAATTCACAGCTATTCATCAATTTATGATCACGGATCACACTCAGCATTCCTTGGAGAATTTTACTGTCCACAGGCCTTATTCACTCCATCTATGAGTGCTCGCCGAGGAAGGATTGGGTAAGTACTCGTTTTTTAGTACACAAATTATCGCCTAAATTATACTTTATATATGTTATTAATTTGTTATTTTTAGAAATAGTTTAATTAAATTGAAACGAAACAAGGAGATAGTATGGGGATTGCAAGCAGCAGATTAATGAAATAAAATTGAAATTTCCTTATTGACCACAAATATTGATTTAGAATAAAAAACTAAGTTTGATGGTAAAAAACGATTTTTTATTCTAAAACACACTCGGATGCATTTCGGACGGTATTGCCGACCATCTTCAGCACTATGCGCGAAACTTCAAATGAAACTACTGAATAAAAAATAAATTGAAGTACATTAACAATTAACGGCTTATTGATTCTATATAATTTAGTCGGATTAAATAAAAATGAAAAATTCTGTTATCAGACTATCGTCAATATCAAATTACTGTCCTGTTATGTGTTAACCACATATAATTTATACTAATCTATGCAAAATAAAAGTAACCATTAACACATTACTTAGCCAATTGAAATAAACTTGAATTTATTGGGCTATCGTCGATATTAACTAGATTATCCGTTATATGCATGAATAACGATTCATAGGCGTCGAGATTTCGCGGACTAGCTACTGTTTTTAGCAATTTCAAATTATTTATAAGCGATCCCGTGTAGTGTTTCCCTGTGTTGTTTAAATTGAATGCATGTGCAGCAATCCCTTTGTTAATGGCTTTGTTTTTTTATGTAACGTTCATGTTCCTTCAGGCGAACTTCAACAGCACGTTTGGTTTGTCCAATATGTTTTCTATCACATTCTGTGCAATTACCTTGGTAGATTCCGCTTTTTTGTTCTGGCGAAAAAGGATCTTTCCACTAAGTGTTCATATCTAACAGATTAAAGTGTTAGAAAAAGTTTCTGAACTTATAAGGTGTGTTCCCAACATGATTTGAACAATTATTCGCGTAAACTTATTAAAATGAAACGAATGAAAGCCGAAATAATATTTCTTAAACAGTGCAAAAACAATAGTGTCTATCCGAATTTCATGAAAATTAATTGTGCTATTTCTAATGCACGTTCCCATAATGTCATACGTGTAGCAAAGAAAAACTGGATTTAATTTGAAATACAACATCACTACAGCTACTACACTTGAAGATGACTAAAGCCCTAAAAACGGAACAAGAATTCAGCAAATTTTTAAGAAAGCAATCCATTATTTTTAATCGCAGCGAAGGTATTTTCCTCAAAAAACGAAAAATACAATCTACAAAGCTAGCTAAACTAATGAACAGCAGAATTCGTAGCACCAAATCAAGAACAGAAGTTAAAAATGTCAATGGATTAGTTGTGAATTTATCTCAGGAGACATTACAAGAAGATGAACTGGAATTGTTAAATCGTGGCCTCGATTTCTCAGTCAAGCCTTTATCACCACCTGTAATTGACATAATTGCAGATATTGAATCTGCAATCCAGTACAAACCAAAAGACATTAAAAATAAAATTAGAGAAAAAGCAACGCGCGTCATCGGCGAAGCTAAACAAGATGCTGCTAACAACAAACTAGACACAAAAACAATTAAATGGAATCGCGCCTTAAAATCACTGGAACAACGCGATGTATTCTATATGAAATCCGAAAAAGGGAACAAGGTGGTCATAATTAACAAAAAGGACTATGATGAAGTCAATATCTGAGGATAAATTTGTGGTCTGTCCTTGTCCTCTCAATAAAATGGTGAAAGATGCTAAGTCCATCATAGATACCTTACACTCTGCTTTCAACGTAAAGAAACATCATTTAAGAGTACCTAATCCACAAGTTCCATTGATGTATGGCCTCGCGAAGATTCATAAGACAGGAGATAAAACGAGGAAAATTGTTTGGTGTGTCAACTCACCCTATCTAAATTGACAAAATGGATGGTCAATGAAATGAAGCAATTTGGCAACCTTGAAGGGTTCTCCGTTAAAAACTCTTATGATTTTTTTTACAGGGTGAGAGACGTAGATATCGAGGAAGATGAGTGGCTAGTTTCTTTTGACGTCACAGCTCTTTTCCCCAGCGTCCCGGCTCATTTAGCCATCGAAGCGATAAGAGATCGCCTCCAAAAAAGCAACATCTCCGCCGAACATACGGGCGCATACATACGCTGCATCGAGGCATGTATGAAATATAATTGCGTTGAATTCAGACGAAAATATTATTCGAGTGACTTTGGATGTAGTATGGGGAACAGTTTGTCACCATTTATAGCCGAAGCCTTCATGTCCAGATTAGAAAAAGAAATCAAATCAGAAGGCATCTTACCAAGGATTTGGTGGCGCCATGAGATGATGTCTTCGCCGTTGTTAAAGAATCAAGAGTAAATCATCTCTTAAATTTGCTAAATAGTCGTTACCCAACCATAAAGTTTACCATCGAACTAGGAAATGAAGAACAAACGCTGCCCTTTCTGGATCTTAATATTGCGCGTGACGGCCGAAAAATTAAATTTTCGATACATAGAAAATCAACAACAACAGATAGATATATCACCAAAGATTCATTTTGTTCACATTAGAACAAGATCGCAGCGTTTAGATCGATGATAAATCGAATGTGTCGATTGCCCTTATCACAGACTATAGGCACGAATATGAGCATATCGTACATTTAGCTAAAATTAATGGATACGATAAAGCGCTAATGGACAAATTGATTGCGCAATACATGTAAAAATTAAAAGAGAAAGAGCTTCAACCCTTTTCAACCAAAGTCGTACAGCAAACCATAACGAATCGCGTGTAGCCTTGGCATATGTCCCTATGATTTCTAACACTCTAAAAAAGGAATTCAGAAAAGTGAATTTGAGGATTGTGCATAACAACACTTGTGCATAACAACTTCACTTTTCTCATTACTTGGTTCTACGAAAGATCCTTTTTCGCCAAAACAAAAAAGCGGAATCTACCAAGTTAATTGCACAGAATATGATAGAAAATATATTGGACAAACTAAACTAGCTGTTGAAGTTCGCCTGAAGGAACATGAACGTTACATAAAAAACAAAGCCATTAACAAAGGGATTGCTGCACATGCATTCGATTTAAACAACACAGGAAGACACTACACGGGATCGCTTATAAATAATTTTAAATTGCTAAAAACAGTAGCTAATCCACGAAAACTCGACGCGTATGAATCGTTATTCATGCATATTACGGATAATCTAGATAATATCGACGATAGCCCAATAAATTCAAGTTTATTTCAATTGGCTCAATGATGTGTTAATGGTTACTTTTATTTTGCATAGATTAGTATAAATTATATGTGGTTAACACATAACAGGACAGTAATTTGATATTGACGATAGTCTGATAACAGAATTTTTCATTTTTATTTAATCCTACTAAATTATATAGAATCAATAAGCCGTTAGTTGTTAATGTACTTCAATTTATTTTTTATTCAGTAGTTTCATTTGAAGTTTCGCGCATCGTTTTTTACCATCAAACTCTTGGTTTTTTATTCTAATTCAATATTTTTGGTCAATAAGGGAATTTCAATTTTATTTCATTAATCTAGAAAAAGTTTCTAAGCAAGCATCAGATTTTCTTTCTATTTTCTGAGTTTTACTATCATTGTATCCTAGTGTAATTTTGAACTAACCCCGAAAATACATGAAACTGTTCACAGAACGTGCGTCTGATTTTCTCAATTATGCCTGAATTAAAATAAATAAATATATATATATATATATATATATATATATATATATATATATATATATATATATATATATATATATATATATATATATATATATATATCTATATAATAATGGTAAATAGTGAAACTAGAAAAAAAATTTCTGTCCAAGAAAGTCTCATATTTTCAAGTAATATCTATTTAAAAAAAGCTCAGATATTCATAGCACTGGATGACTACTCTAGAACCTCTCTCATTCTTTGTCCTTAATTTTCCTCAGACCTCTATGTACCAACCTCATTTTAGTAGCACTCAGAGGTTCAGTTAATTGTAACACTCTATAGTATTCATCAAGATCATCAACGGTAATTCTAAGGCGTTAATGGCTGCTTGACTACCGAATAAAATAACGATAATTTTGCCTTTGTACCTCCTGTCAATGCTAAGCTGCCCATTTGCTTTAATAGCAAAGACCTCTTCCGAAATGTATTTGAATAGATATAGAATGTACGTTCTAGGCCACTTTTTCCATACAAATTTCAAATGTGGTCGAGGGTGTGTGTCTTGTGTCTGCGGGTGCGTGTATTAGGGTGGTATAGATAGCTGCCTGAGGTAACAAGGTATGCGTGGGGAATACGTGTTGATGTCATGGATGATTGTAGCAAGGGCGTGGGCCTAGGGTATATGTATATGTATCAGATTAGTGTGAGTGTAGGCCTTAGGTATGTGAGTGTGTGTATAAGATTGGTTTAGGCGGATGCCAGGTATGAGAAGGTATGAGTCTTAGGTTAATATACATCTGTGGCTTAAGTAGGTAAGTGTTCCGAGTCTTGGTAGCCTCTGGCGGCTAATAGTCGAACTAGTCTTGTTTGTTGTTTTCTAGAATAGACATATGTCTTTAGATTGCAAGTGCACATCCTTAGCCTTAGTAGTAGCCTCCAATGGTAAATAGTGAAACTAGAAAATTGATTCCTGTTTAGGATAGTCTCATATTTTCAATTAACAGATGAGGGTGCAAGATTTGTCAGCGTGCGTTTATAGTGGGTTAGTATATATGTTTAAAACTAATAGGAGCTAGCTTTTGACGTCTCCAGTGGTAGATAGTTATACTGTTCATGGTTGTTATTTCTCTAAAGTGGAACGATTTCTCATATATTTGTTGCTTATAGTCTTCGCTTAGTTTTGTTATTCATAGTTGTTATTCATCTTTGGTGGAAGTGTTTTTCGGGTCTTTTACGCTCCTTGCTGTAGATAGTTTTTTATCCATGGTCATTTCAATGTATAGTAGATTCGTGTATAGGATTGTTAGCTTGAAGTATTAGGGCTGCTGATCCATTAGAGAAGCTCTCTGGATAGGTGCTTCTCCAGGCAGTTGGTTCACAGGTTGTTTGGCTTGAGATCCTTTAGCGTGTGTCACTTATTGAAGGCGTTTGGGTAGGGTGATTTATTTAATCACATTAGGCGTGCTGGACGTTTTTTATGGTGCGAGTGGCTGCGTCGTAACGGAGGACGCTGCTATAGATGGGTGACTGTCTTATTGACAGGTATTGGGCTTGCCCACCAGTGGTTGTTCTAATGCATGGGAATTTGCTGCGCGGGTGCTTGGTTAAAGGATGCGTTGCTCGTCGATTCATGCCTTTGGCTAAGGATGGACGGTAGCATGTGGAAATGAACGATTTGCTCGATCATGTTAGGCATGCGGGAAGTTATTATGGCGCGAGTGGTTGCGTGTTGACGGAGGGCGTTACTATAGATGGGTGACTTTGCATCATGGTTTAGTGACGGGTTTGCCCGTCAGCGAGTGTTCTAAGGCATGAGAATTTATTTAGTGGGTTCTTGCTTAAGGTACGTTTTCCTCTTTGGTTGGTGTCTGTGGTTAAGAATGGACGGCATTATAGATGTGATGCGCATCGATGTTGATGATATGATGCGCGTCAATGTCAATGAAGATACCCGACAATCCCTATGGTGATCAATCTAGCATATTTAAGATTTAGTAAATACGTATTTTACTTAATGCTCAAATATTGAAAATGTATTTGAATATAGCATCAGTGACTTTACGCTTAATACAAGCATACAAAATATGAGGTTTGTAAGATCTCATGCCATCACATAGGGACTAAAAGCGATATCATGCATCCAAAAAGTATTAAATAGTGACATCATCCAAGCATGCATCATTATCTTAAGGAGATAATAAATTAGAGATTCTCATGCACAAACATCAACAAGTTCGTATTGAAGATATGGAAAAAAAAATTCGGCAATGAAAAAAATCATACTGGAGCAGTGCATACATAAATAATTTTTCAATACTAGAAACCAAGATGTGAAGAATATGAGATAAACATAAAACAAAAGTTTTACTCGATATTACACTGAAACACTTGAAACCAGCTAAAGTAAATAATTCAGACCCACAATAACAGCACCCAATTTAAAGTAAATAAAAAAATTCATTCAATCTAGTGCATGCATATAATGCCATCATAAAGAACTAAAAAATATGTTTTCATGCATTATGGGCATGAACAAAGAATAGCAACATAATACTAACAAACCCCTTATGTCAATGATCTCTGTCACTCACTTTTTTCCATATTAGCTTCTTCCTTTCAGCACGTACCAAAAATTTATCAATAAAAATGCGTAAATAATCTCACTCATTAGGATCTCTCCGATGATTCCTTTATCCATCATACATAAACTGTAATAGCTTTCCTAGACAATATCCATAAATAATCTCAAATTTAGAATAGATACCCAAAACATACATGTCAACATAGTGATCTAAAAAAAAGGACCATGCGCCTATCAAAAGGGAAAAATTATATACATATGATACGATGTACGAACAAAACTATTACCATCTCATGCACTACAAGATCATTCATTTGAAAAAATAACTCGACCTGGAGCCATAATTCTTAAATTTTTGAACATAACCAATGAGCATTCTATAGAAAAAAAATTAATGAATATAATGTCATACTACTACATAATATTAAAATCACAGAATGTAGCAAAGAAACTGCTTGAAGAAAAAAGTAATGATGAATAACAAAATGCTGCTACAAGCAAACCAAAATTTAATACCAGCCTAAATAACAAGAAAGCATTAAGATCTATTTAACTACATCCGTAGATTTGAGCAATCAGTCTTCCCGAATAAAATACATTGTAGAGGATTTTTAAAGCACTATTGACATGAAACTGATAAAATAATATGTAATAGCAATGCGTCACAAAACGAAGAAACTACGTATCCAAGCAAAAAGAAACCGAAAAAGCTCAGTGTAAGCAATATTCGGCAAATTAGAGCAGGTGTATCTGTGAACAGACATTTGTGAAAATACGTCTCAATTCCACGTATTACATTATCCGCAGCCAATGGGCACTACAAAAACTTAAGCACTTCTGAAAGTTCCCATCGCTAAGTAACGCACAATGCATACGCTATCTTATTCAAGCAAACATGACCTCTTCCAACAAGTAAATTCATCTTACAATGCAACTTATGCCATGCCACTTCTGTTCCACGATATAGATTTCAATGCCCTAAAACTGCCATCGACAGGCAAGTCTACGCGAACGAAACACTGCTCTTGACAGGCGAAACCTATTACATATGACACGCGGCCCCGATGCCAATTTCTAAGCCTAACAGCATTCAATCACTCTACCCAAACACCTTCAATAAGTGACACACGCTAAAGGATCTCAAGCCCTGCAACCAGCAAACCAACTGCCTGGAGTAGCCCCTATCCAGAGAGCTTCCCTAATGGATCAGCAGCGCTAATACTTCAAGCTAACAATCCTATACACGAATCTACTATACATTGAAGCGACCATCGATAAAAAACTATCTATAGTAAGGGGCGTAAAAGACCCCAGAAACACTTTCACCAAAGATGAATAATAATTATGAATAACAAAACTAAGCGACAACTATAAGCAACAAATATATGAGAAATCCTTCCACTATTGAGAAATAACAACCATGAACAATATAACTATCTACCACTAGAGGCGTCAAAGCCTAGCTTCTGTCAGTTTTAAACATATATATTAACCCAACATATAAACGCACGCTGACAAATCTTGCACCCTCGCCTGTTAATTGAAAATATGAGACTTTTCTAAACAGGAAACAATTTTCTAGCTTCGCTATTTACCATTACTGGCTACTAAGGCTAAGGATGTGCACTTGCAATCTAAAGGCATATGGCTATTCTAGAAAACAACTAACAAGACTAGTTCCACTATTAACCGCTAGGGGCTTCTAAGACCCGGAACACTTACCCAGTTAAGCCACAGATGTATATTTACCCAAGGCCCATACCTTCTCATCCCTGGCATCCGCCTCTGCTAATCTTATACACATACCCACATACCTAAGCCCCACACCTGCACCAATCTGATACAGATACACATACCCTAGACACACGCTCTCGCCGCAACCATCCAAGCACATTCACACGTATTCCCCACGCATACCTTTTTATCTCAGGGAGCTATCTATACCATCCTAATACACGCACCCGCAGGCTCAAGACACATACCCTCGACCACATTTAAAATTTGTATTCTAACAGTGGCCTAGAACATACATTCTATATCTATTCAAATACATTCCGGTAGAGGTCTTTGCTATTGAAGTAAATGCGCAGCTTAGCATCGACAGGAGGTACAAAGGCAAAACTATAGTAAAGCAGCCATTAACGCCTTAGAATTTCCGTTGATGATCTTGATAAATGCTATAGAGTGTTGTAACAAACTGAACCTTTGAGTGCTACTAATATGAGGTTCATAGATAGAGGTCTGAGGAAAATTCAGGACAAAGAATGAGAGGGGTTCTAGAGTAGTCATTCAGTGCTATGAATATCTAAGGTTTTTCTTGACACCTATGATGAGAAAAAGTTTAGGGCTTGAATTGGCTTGAAAGAGAGGTCATAGGGGTTGTTACAAGGTTTCTCGTGCTACATTGCACACTTGGAGGATATCTCGAAAATATGAAGAAAAGCAGGCACACGGTTTGCGATTATGCAGACAAAACAGAAATAAATCCAAATCAACAGAGCTCCGCAGTACATTTTTTTAAAAAAGAGACAATTTAAGAACTGTTCTTGCCAAAAAATAGTTAAGGTTAAGCTAACTTAAATCATCAGCTTACTAAGGAATGTTAATTTACTAGTTGTTGGACCAGGAATGGGAGAACAGGTTTAGGTGAATAAATAAATGTTGATTTTAGTTTAATAATTTTATTTTATTTAATAAGACGTTTATTTGCGAGCGTGCTACTGGAGCGATCAAGACGAACTGACTTAACCAACGCCATTCAAGTATTTATAAAGAAAACTGAGTCGTGATTGGTTGCTACGTCGAGTACAGTTACGCACAAAAGTCGTGCGTCTGTACACTCCAATACAAAAACACGCTGAACTCAATCAGCTTTAATACTACCGCCGTTCGAGTGTTTCTCGTTTGCTGTTATCATGTTTAGCTTGTAACATAGATCCTTGAAGCGATCTCGCGGCAGCGCCTTTGTAAATATATCTGCTCTTTGATTTGCAGATGAAACGTCTTCAACAATAATTTCTTTGCAGTTAAATTCACTCAGAAACTTTGTAAATCTTTGGTTCCAACAGCGTGGAGCCTGCTTAAGCCCGTAGAGAGATTTCTCGAGCTTGCATACGACGATTCTTGCATCTTCTTTCAGCTTCAGTCCTTCCGGAACTTTCATGAAGATTGTTTCTTCAAGTTTCCCGTACAAAAATGCAGTTTGAACATCGAACTGCAATACGTTGAGATTTTTCGCTGCTATCGTTGCCAGCAGAATCCTTAGTGAGTCATATCTCACGACTGGGGAGAATGTTTCTTTGAAGTCAATCCCTTCACGTTAAAGAAAACCTCTCGCGCACAATCGGGCTTTGAAGCGGTGTGACTTCCCGTCGACATCCATCTTCACGCGGAATACCCATTTCGAATCGATTAGCCTCATGTCCGGCGTTTTGTTACAAGTTCCCACGTACGATTTTCTTCATGCGCTTCAAATTTGTCATGAATTGCACTTGCCCACTGCGTGGCTTCAGTGCTCTTTGTTGCTTCTTCGTATGTCAATGGAATCACGTTTTTGGCTACATTTGCATCGTGCCGATACCTTCTCGGAGTTTGAATTGCGTTTCGGTCTCGCAGGACTCTTCGATTTTCGCAATCTTCTTCTTCTTGCTCGTTCTCTTGTGCGTTGTCCTCGTTGTGATCTTCGACAATCGTCCGATTGTCGCGCTCGGCTTTTCCATTTCGCTCCGGGTTGTACGGCGCTGTCGTTTCTCGTCTGATGCCACATTCCTCAAGATATTGGTCCATCTCTTCGTTACAGAATTATCGACCATTGTCGGAGCGAAGAGTCTTCATTTTTCTTCCGAATTTGTTCTAGATCATTTTCTCGAAATTTTTGAATTTTTGAATACTTCAGATTTCCTTCTCATGAAATAGACGTGCCTGTAGCCTGTTGCTTCGTCTTTGAATGTCAAAAAGAACCTTGATCCTCCGACAGAGTTCATCGGCATGGGCCCACAGACATCTGCGTGCATTTTTACTCCTGGCTTTATTTTCTTGTCGCGCGCCATTTTCTTATTAAAGGGTAATCTGTGCGCTTTTCCAAGACTGCACGGCTCACAGAAAACATCACTTTTGTCTGTAAATGTTACGCCACTAACGAGTCCTTTTTCCGCTAATTCACGAATTGCACGCTTCCCGACGTGTCCCAAACGCTCGTGCCACACGGTTAAATTCGTCGCAGCTACATTGGCTTCTGCGTTGCTCCCTTGTTTCGCAACTTTGAAAAAAAATTGTGTATACGCCATTGTTTTGCTTCATTCCTGTGGCAAGTACTTCACTGTCACGCACCACGATAACTTGATTATTTTCGAAACGCACTTGGAATCCCTTTTTAGTACATACTCCGACAGAGAACAGATTTTTTTCGTAACTTTGGCACGTGTAGCACATTTTTGATTTTTGTATCTTGCCACACTCCATCGATCAAGTTTTTAATTTTCACTGTGCCTTCACCGGCGACATTGCAGTTTTGATTATCGCCAAGCGATACTGTAGCACCCGTATTGTTCGACTTGTAGTCTGATAGCCATTCACGTCGGTGAATGCGCCGCTATCAATCAGCCAGACATCGCTCTGATTGGCCTTCATCACTTGAGTCTTTATCCACAACACCTTCGCGGTTCCCGCACTTTTGAAGCCCGATGCAACCGAACCGCTCATTTCACCTTCGAATGCACAGTCACGTGTTTTTTCGGCGACATCGCGTAGCTTTCGCTTGTTTCGGCAGCGACTCGCGTAATGTCCTGTGCCTTGGCACTTGTAACACTGCACTTCCTTCATGTCCTGTTTATTTTCAGTCTTTTTATTTTTAGCACTTTTCGTTCCTCGCGAACGACGATTTTGGGCTGTCGCAGCCAGCACTTCTGACGTTTCTTCTTCGTCGTTGAGTCTTGCGTCCTCTCTTATCAGCCATTCCTGGAGGGTATCGAGAGTCTGCCGTACCGGATCCACACTGTTCCATGCTACTTGCAGCGTGCTGAACCTCGTGGTGAGACTCGCGAGTATCTCTGTCATTGTCGTAGCGTCCGACACATCTTCGCCGATGTCCTTGAGTTGACTCGCCATGTTTGTCACCTTCGCCACATGTTGAACTGCCGTATCCAATTCACTCATCCGATACGCGTGAAATGTTTGTAGCAAACATAGTTTAGTTGTTGCGGTTTTCTGTTCATGAATTAGGCACAATTTATCCCACATTTCTTTCGCAGAAACGCAGGACAATACACACACCTGTTGCGTCTCGTCGAGATTGACAGTATTATAAACTTTGCCGTTGCATCGTCCATTATATTTTTCTTCAACGCGGCCGCTTGTCCATTTTCAGCAGGAGGCTCCGGCCTCGTGCCGTCGACGACATCGAAAACATCATTCATCACAAATAAAGCATTTACTTGCGCTTTCCAGCCTTACAAATTCGTTCCGTCAAATGGCTTCACACCCTTTACTGAGATGCCGACTGACATCACGGATTTGATTTACACTCCGCACGTTTTCACTCTCGTTAACTTCGACACAACCGAACAATGGCCGACTTCCGTTCCGTGCCACTTTTACTTTTTGTTCTCCTAATTTTCACAGTTACTACGTAAACTGGGCCCATAACCTGTTAGACCAGGAATGGGAGAACAAGTTTAGGTGAATAAATAAATGTTGATTTTAGTTTAATAATTTTATTTTATTTAATAAGACGTTTATTTGCGAGCGTGCTACTGGAGCGATCAAGACGAACTGACTTCAGCAACGTCATTCGAGTATTTATAAAGAAAACTGAGTCGTGCTCGGTTGCTACGTCGAGTACAGTTACGCACGAAAGTCGGGCGTCTGTACACTCCAATACAAAAACACGCTGAACTCAATCAGCTTTAATACGAGTAAGTCTATGGGCACACACAATGAGATCATAATGAATTTACAAAGGTTGAAGCACATTACGCACATGCATAACAATTTACTATCTACAAAGACCATCAAGAAACAAAATATTTATTCAAGAAATAATTAATTCCAGGATTTCTAAAGGATATTTAAAACCAGCGTAGTGGCTTAACAAAGCTATTGCTCATACTTATATGTTTCACAGATTTTAGAAACTGATTCACGTCTAAGTATTTATTGCAACTATATCCTGTTATGTGCTCCCTTATTGAAAGAGTTGCATTCACTTCAGTCTCAATAATTCAACCTTTATTTTCAATTCACACCAAATCTTCAAAATTAAAGGTATTACTGTTAATGTCTTCAGAATGATCCCCTGAGTTTCAAATGAGTTTTCAATACAATGCATCGATAGCAGAACCCCAGTGTTCTTCATTCCCAAAACATTTATTGCATTGCCTTGCGTTACGTTACAACAACACAAAATTGCCAACCAACGCTACCTTGGAGCTCAAGTTGAAATTAAATTGCTCCACATAAATCCAGTGAAACAGTGTGAGTGCAGTGCATTCTCAGGGGTCCCATTTATCAAGGAACTGTGATTAATAAAGTTTACTTGCTCACCACTCCCTTTGCCCTCCTCCCTCTCCTTGTCATTGGTCTACGAGTTCAATCCTTGCCTTACTAACTATCACGACTATTATTAATGGTGTCGAAGAGCTGAATCATGCTTTCTGTGTGTATGTAGCCATTTTCTGCATCGGTCGCTAGAAACTACTTTAACTACCCTTTAACCTATTGCCTCGTCTCTTGCTTGCACTAAATTATAGCCAGCATGTCGGATGTGTGCACTTCCATTACTTCCATTAGTTGAGTGAATAAATATGGAGCGAAGACTGTTGAATATTCAGAAGATTTCAAGACCAATACACACACACTTATACACAAATCTAGCTCCTGATAGCACACAATCACTGACCGAAAACTACACAACTACTTTTAATCTATGTTTACGTTCGGAGCAGTAACTAAGGATATTTGTCAAGTTTAGAGGATAGTTTGGGAGGATTTGCGTAAGATGGAGATGTGAATTGGAAATTAAAATAGATGAACCGTGAGTCCTCTGGGATGTCACTAGTGGAATAAACTTGCATTACTGAACTGAATGTTATCCTTGACGCAAAATCTTTTTTGGTCTTTAAGGGGTTATTAATAACGCAGTAATGCATGGCGACAAAAACCTTTATGGCATGTGTTTTAGGTCGATTTCTCAAGAGGAATTTACGTATTTAGTTTTGATATGGTTTCGTCTGATATGAAAGTCAAAGGTATGCAACATCAAGAAGGAAAATAATCAGCTTAGTTTGCAGCAAATGTAATTGGTAAAGATTGTAAAGGATGATCCTCCTTACTGGATATTCAAAATCAAATAGAAATCACATCCAGTTTACAATATATCTACCTGGTATATCCTAAGCACTAAAAATGACTGACGAGCTGTTCTTCTTTTTTGTAGCACTACAGCCCCTCTCGGGCTTTCACTTAGAGATAGTTAGAGTATCTCATTTTCATGACCGTATTGATTTTTTTGGAAGTTGGTTTGGTCAGTACCATGCTTCCGTGTGCCTGCTCAGCTATAATATGATCTGATTAAATCAGTACATATCACCACTGAGCGAACACTCATAGTCAGTCCAAAAAATCCCCAGAACTAAACCACGTTGCTCCCAACGAGATTTGAAACTGAGACCTTCGGCTTATGCGTTCATGCTCTAACCACTAGACCACACAGACTATCTAACGAGCTGTTACTTCTTTAAAAAAAGCGTATAAATAGAGTTTTTGTCAAAAATCATCATCATCTATAGCACGATAGCCCAAGCTGGCCCTTAGCCTCCAGGATTAATCACCTCCAATCACCATGGTTCCGCGACCTTATCCACCAGTCATTTACCTCCCAACACAAATCTGCTGTCCGCTTCTTTCGTGACTTCCCACAGGACGTCTTCCCGTTTTGTCAAAATGGAAAAAATAAATTTTGTTTTCATTGACCTTTGTAGTGAGCTGGATTGCCATGGTATGGCATCGCCATTTAGTAAAAAAGAAAATATCTCCATTCTCTACCCTACCACTCTTTCTTCATCAAGGGTGCCACCCAGACAAAATTCAATACATCGGTATAAGGGGGCATACAAAATAATCTGAATTAATCCTTTCATGAATATCTAGTCCATATTCATGATCAGCTCTCAGAGATAAAAAAAAAGCAATACAATCCGACATATTAAAAAAACTCTGAGTAATTGTCTCTTCAAACTTCGCCGTAGACAGTCCCAAGCCCGTTTGAGAAAGGAGGAGGGAACCCCTTGTTTACCCAACTCATAGCTTGCATGGTTCCTCATCCCAAACTCCCTACTTAAATAGTTGTAAATGCTCTCGAGGCCGCACATTGGGTTTATTGGTTCCCCAATAATGGGACATTAAATGCCGAGAAATGCCGATAACTATAAAAACATATACAGCTCTGCTGCTAAATCCTACTTACCCCTCCTTTGTGGACGTATGTTAGAGGATGAATGCAAATCTTCCGCACCTGATAATGGAATCTATGTAATAACCATGCCGCCGGAATGGAGATTGGGCGGCAGGCTTACTCCCCGTCCCTGGAAAACCTTAAAATATTCCAAAACCTCCAGATGGGCCTCGGAATACATTCGACTCATGGCAACGACCTCGCAAACGAAAAAAGGGACTATGGCATTCGAT
This sequence comes from Odontomyia ornata, assembly GCA_963969285.1. Classification (NCBI taxonomy): domain Eukaryota; kingdom Metazoa; phylum Arthropoda; class Insecta; order Diptera; family Stratiomyidae; genus Odontomyia; species Odontomyia ornata. The sequence goes on along the minus strand of OZ017742.1, from coordinate 64,635,949 downwards.
TTTGGAATGCCAGATCACTCAATCACCCTGGTGCTGTTAAGGACCTTTCACTACAAGCCAGTCAATATAAATTAAAATACTGGAAATCCTGGAAACAAACTGGGCTGGGAACGACATTCAAGACATGAGATCGCACACAATATTCAAATCTTCGAAGCCTACAGGAAAACGAGAATTTGGAGTGGCCTTCATTGTGGATAGGGAGTTCAAATCAAATGTTATTGATTTTAAGGCGATCAATGAACGGTTCTGTGCGATCCGTATCAATGCGAAATTCTTCAAAAGCAGCTGGTAAAGGTCCACGCCCTGACTGAAAAAAGGACGAAGATATGCTCTACAATCATCTGAAAAGACATGTCGACTCATTGCCTACACACGACATAAAAATAATTCTGGGTGATTTCAATGCTAAAGTTGTCAATGAGCTTTCTCATCGGGGAATGACTATAGGACAGAGCCTCCATGATGAAACAAATGACAACGGCCAGCGCCTGATTGGCTTTGCACATAGCAGAAATCTAGTCATACTGTTGACTTGCTTCCCACATTGACACATTCATAAAATGACCTGGGTATCACTGGATGGCAACACACAAAACCAGATAGACCATGTTCTGATCCAAAAACGATGGGCTTCGAGCATACTTGACATCCGAAAGTACCAAGGAATCAATTGTAACTCAGATCATTACTTGATCAAATTAACATTTTGATATCCTATGTCAAAAGCATATTCGACGAACACCAGCCCGCAACAAAAATTTGACATCGAAAGCCTCCAACCAGCGTCTGTGGCCAAAAATTTCACGTAGACCTTCGATAACCAGCCAACTCCGATCTTATTCGACGCATCGTTAAAGGCAAGCAACGAGCTCTGGATGGAAGAGAAAGTTGCCATTAAGACCATGGCAGACTAGACGATCGAACATCAAGCCTGGCCCAAGAGAAATGATTGGTTCAATAATAAGTGCCAGAATGCGTTAGACAAAAAGAATCAGGCATACAAAGTTTACATAGGTAAGATAATCAGGACGAAGAGAGAACACTATGAAAATCTCAGAAGAATAGCGAATAAGATAAATCAAATTAAGAAAAAAAAATACTATGACAACTATTTGAGAAGTATAGATGTAAGTTTAGCGAAAAACAATACAAGACAAGCAAACAAAGTAGCAAAAAGCCTAAAACGTGGTTATCAGCCCAAAACCACGCTCTGTCGTGATGACATTGACAATATCATCGCTGATGAAACCAAGATTAAAGAAAGATGGGCATCATTTTTCAAGAACCTCATTAATCCTCCGCAAAGCTCCACATCATCAGAGTCTATAGATGTCTGCGGAGAACTTACATTCATCCCACCAACTCCAGATGAAGTTTGTTCCAGCATCAAAGCCCAAAAGACTAATAAAGCGCCGGGCATTGATGAGATTCCAGTGGAGCTCATCAAATATGGTAGCAGCAGTGTTCATAAAGCTATTCATAAAGTCACCCAGTACATTTGGAATGTGTTATGCTATGGGTGTGAAGCATGGCCCCTTACTCAAGCATCCGCAAATATATTAAACGCCTTTGAACGATGGGTCCTGAGGCGAATAATTGGAGTGAATTTAGATGGCGACCAATCGCAAATTCGAAACAACCATGAGTTGTATGAAATTTTTGACGAGCCGGAAGTCTCAGCGATTGTTAGACTGCAGAAACTGCAATGGCTGGACACATGAATTGTATGGATGAACAAAGGATACCCAAAAAGGTAATCGTTGGGAGAATTGAAGGCCAGAGCTCAGTGAGGAAATCGAGGAGACGCTGGTCTGACTCAGTCGACGGAGACAGTTCATTGCTGCTCGGATTTCAAAATTGAAAGACGTGGTCAATGAACCGAAACAGTTGGAGGTGCTTTTTGCAGGAAGCAAAAGCCTGAGAGGGGCTGTAGTACTACGAAGAAGAAGATGTCCAAAAAAATCAGGAACTAATCAATATGAGCCCATGTAGTCGACATGGAAAGCCAATATTCACCAAAAGAAGATTATGCTTTCTGTGTGGTGGGATTACAAGGGAATCATCTAGTTTGAGCTCCTTCTAAGAAACCGAACTATTGATTTAAATGTCTTTTGTTGTCAACTATCGAATCTAAACGAAGAAATCAAGAAATGATGCCCTGAGCTGGTGGGTCGCATAGGCGTGATATTCTATAATGAAAACGCTAGACCTCATACCTCTTCAATAACCCGAAATTGACGGAGCTCAATTGGGAACCATCACTTAGCACCATCAGTCTATCATTTGATTCACTCCCTTCAAAACCATTTAAATGGAAAAAATCCCCGTTGGCAGCACCAGCCGGAAAGGTAAATTTCTCGTATGTAGCATAAAGCTTCGAAAAAAAATTTGGCTTGCCTACTACTCAACTTCTTTCTGCAATTTTCGTAGTACCACATGGGTATTTATTAACATAAAAAAAATCTGGCCACGTTCGTTCTTAGAGACCTTTTATCGGGGCGCAAATATTTTGCTAATTAAATTGAGTTGCATACGTATGGATTACATATTGAAAATCGGCGGATCATAAATTGTTGTAAACATATAAATACCGGTTTCGCCCTTCTCGCATTTGCTGTTTACACAGTTCACAGTGGTAACCACACAAAGGCTTAAATAGCTCGAATAGTTAATTTCAAAAGATTTCCATGAAAGTTTAATCAGCACTTGCGTTGCCATTAATATATACATTTTCAATTTTTTTCTGAACTATGAGGGCCGTCATTTAGATTTTTATTGAAATCGGCTGCTAAAAATATTAAGCTGTAAATTTTCGACTTTTTCAGTTGTCATTCGATTTGCATAATTAAATTAAATTAACTTGCGTTAATAACTTATAATTTCAAGTTTCAACGGAATCTGTTGAGAATCTTGGCTGCTACAGAAATAAAACAAGTTGGGTAGACAGACCTATGCTCATTTCAGAAGGGTTTTGTACTTAACTTACAAAATGCAGTAACCAGCAACGAATAAAATCATGAAACATGTCAAAGACGATTTTATTCGAGAAAATGTGAAATTCGTGGTTCATACTATTATTAACAAAGTTCAACGCATTTTGACTTCTGAGGTATTTGTTATAGTTATACCCATAAATATCTCCTTTGATAATTTTTTCAGATTTTTTAAGATCATAAGAGGGAGGAAACACATTTTTCATGTATTTCCCCCCCTGTGCCCCAACTGAAGCAAAAACGGTCAGTTTAAGAACTGTTTTGAAAAGCTCTCATAGAGAACTTTCAATTGATACTCATATCGGCTACTTTTCATGAAATTTTTTTTCAGGGGCCACTCTTCTGTACTGTAATCATCGATTCATGGCCTATTTTTTCGAATCCTAGAATGGTTACAAAGCCCTTTTGCTAGGAGCTCTCTCCTGCCTCTTCGACTTGTTTCAATTGTATGTACTCATCTTCATGATATCCATCACTTCTGAAATTTTCATGCAAATTCTAGCAAAGCTGTAGTGTCTAAGTCGGTAAAAAGCGCATATGGCTCCATAGCCATATGTTTCCATAGTAATACAGGGCATATTGCTCCATAGTAATACAGGAAAATTCAAATCGCTATAACTTCGGTAAATACCATTCGATCTTTATGAAACTTTCATAGAAGATCAATCTTATAAATAGTCATCTGTTTACTAAATTTTATTGAATTTAAGGCTACCATTTATATTTTATTCAAGAAAACATAAAATCGATAAATCATACTATTACTAACAAAGTTGAGTGAATTTTGACTTCTCGTGTATTTGTTGTTGTTGTACTCATTAAGGCCTACATTCATGATTTTTTTCAGATTTTTCGGATGGAAGGTGTCCAATCGCGAGGGGGGGGGGGTACGCGAAAGGTTCGTACATTTCGACTTCCCCTGCCCCCCTCGGTACTTACAAGGCAATTTTAAAACCTGTTTGGAAAAGATCTCATTAAGACCTTTCCAACGACACCCTACTCGACTACCAATGGTGAATTTTTTTTTTGAGGGGTCACCTCCCTATATGGGGAGACCCCCCTTAAACGCCTTTGAAAAATTTTTCCACCCTTGAACTTTCAAGAGGTCACCACTTCTGACCTTTCTACAAAGTTTCATGGCTGTAGCCTCTATAGTTTCGGAGAAAAAGTGCTGTGGCATACAGACGGACGGACGGACGGACGGACGGACGGACGGACGGACGGATGGACGGACGGACGGACAGACGGACACAGGTCGTGATTGCAATAGGGTTTTGTATTTTAGTACAAAACCCTAAAAAATTGTATGCCACCCCCCTGTATGGGGAGACCCCCCTTAAAATACCTTAAAATATTTTCTTGCACTGCAAATTTCAAGAGGCACCACTTTTGACCTACGTAGAAAATTTCCTCATTCTAGCTCATGTGGTTTGCGAGAAAACTTGTTTTGACGCACGAACAAACGGACGGACAGACAGACAAGTCGCGATTTTATAATTTTTTTAGGGGATTGTTAAAAAGATTTTACAATATCTTAAAAATGGTCTGGTTTATAAATTCTATCAAGTAAAGTCATTTAAAACGTTATCATAAAAAATATTAATTATTTCAGTTGGCACTAAAATAGCGAATTGCGCTTGCCTTCTGACCTTTGGGGGCCGCCATTTTGAATGCATGCATTTTATTTTGGATTATTTTAAATCTTTGTATGCTAGGAACTCATCAATCAATGTACTATCTCGTTCAAATAGAAGTTTCACTCTAGACAGGGCTAAATAATTCAATTTTTACAGAAAATGGCAGCTAAAAATATTATGCTTTAAATTTTCGACTTTTTTATTTTGCATCCAATTTTAATAATTTCCTGCATAATACAAGAACATAGTACAGAGATCCATAATCTCAAGTTTCATCAAAATCCGCTGGAAAATGTGACCGCTAGAGGGCCACAAAAACCTGAAAAAAACGCATATTTAAACGGCCGCCATTTTGAAACTTGCTCATGCATGATCACCAAAATATCAAAGACTGTAGGCCTAAATAATGTCTATCTTGAAACCGTATTTCGTATATGTCGAATTAAAATTGCGACTTTAAAAAGCCTTTGAAATTTTGCCCTTTAACTGGCCGCCATTTTGTTTTTTGCAACCTGGCCTCCAATTTTTTCACGCAATTCTTTAGATACTTATAATTTCTATCAAGTTATCAAATTTCATGAAAATCTCTTGAAAGCTTTGACCACTATTACAACAACAAAATTTTGCACGTTTTTCGACCTTTGAGCGGCCGCCATTTTGTTTCTGCCGTACCGACTTTGGATTTTTTATTGTGAGATTCATCACATACAGCAATGAACCTTTGTACCAAATTTCATCCAAATCGGAACTATACTTTGGTCAGAACAGAAATCACGATTTTTCGTCTAAAATGGCCGCCATTTTGTTTTTGCCCGGCCGATATAGCTGGTTCACGAATTTAACCGAGATGATTACCCAATACACCTTTCCTGAAAATTTGGTGAAAATCGAAGCAAAATTGCAACCTCTAGCGTGGTCACGAATTTCGTTATATCCCATATATATATATATATATATATATATATATATATATATATATATATATATATATATATATATATATATATATATATATATATATATATATATATATATATATATGATGCTCTCCGCAATAGGTAAATTTCTCTCGAGAAATTTACCTAAAACTTTTGGTTAAAAATGAGCTGGACCAGTTAATCCCTTCTAAAAACCAAGGCTTTTTCGAACGTGAAGTTTCTCAACTTACCAAAAAATGGCAAAAAATCCAATAAAATGGTCAATAAATCATTGATTAATGTTTGTTGTTAATATAAATAAATTTACTTTGAAAAGCATGAAAAACGGCATTGACTATTGAGCGACCCAATACATAATATGGATGACATACATTTAAGCTCAATAATTACCGATAGTAAAATAAAAATGAATCGTAAGAAATTACAAAGTATTGATCATCTCATTTACTGGCCTTTAACGGGTACGAGACGCACCACGTTTGGCAGGATCATCCTCATAGTTTAGCCAACGGGCTGCAGAGCCTTTTAAGTCGTTGCTGGGGCACATGCCAGGGATACGAAGTTATTGCACTTTAAGTTGCTTTTCAGGATTCCAAGTTTGGTTGGGAACCATACAAGTGGATGCAAATCTCATCAGGACTTCCTGCCTCTTTTCGTGGGCCATTCGTTTTTGATTACGTGTGACGGTGCATGAAAAATATGGATGAGTCCTTTTGCTGTCACATATCTTCAGTTTTATCCAGGCTTTTAGGTAAATTTCTCGAGAAAAATTTAACTGTTAGCGAGAGTACCTTATATATATATATATATATATATATATATATATATATATATATATATATATATATATATATATGTATATATATATATATGTATATATATATATATATATATATATATATATATATATATATATATATATATATATATATATATATATATATATATATATATATATATATATATGGGTCCAATGGGGTAAGGTCACAACTAGTTGGTGATGATATTCATTTAACATATCCTTGAACGTAAATGAAATAATTATTTACTAATGCGTAGTATTGTCTGCAACGGCAGAACATATACTAAAGTAAATACCTGATTAGGATTTTATATAATCGTATACAATTTTAAATATCTTCATAGACTCCTTTACGTCTGGTAATATTAATTTATTACTCAATCCTGTCTAGTCTGGTAATCTCCAAAGAATTCAATAAATAACCTTTGATCATCTGGTGAACAATTCAATTATTTATTTTAATTGGATAAAATAATTAATTACATTTAATATGTAAAATATTTATTAACAACTTATCGCATTCAAACTATTTTTTCTACTCCCAATTAATAATTAATTAATTTGACATTTTATTTTTACTTCTTAAAAAGCATGATTGATCTAAATTTAAATTAGTATAATTACATATGACAGGTGTGTGCGTGGGAAATAAATAATAATAATTAATAACAAAAAATAACTTATTAAACTTCTTAAACGAGGTGACGATGATGTCACCCCACACTCCCCCACCAGCGAGCCCTTAGGCTGCGTTAAACCTTATTTTTTTCTTAGGAGTTTCCTCAATTCGAGCTCCTGTCATAATAAAATTTTCATTGAAATAAAAAACTGGTTTTAATCTATCTATGGAAACATTAACTGACTTTCCTTTAATATCTAAAGTAAATATTTTATCATTCATTTCTAAAACTTTTAAAGGTCCGGAATATGGTTGAGAAAGACTGTTTTTAATGGGAGGTTTTCTAAGAAAAACATGAGAACAATTACTTAATTCTTTGAATACAAAAATCTTATGATTAGAATGATCTGATATTTTTGCTGGTCTAGTAGTTTTTTAAAAATTTTGTAAATTAATAATGAATTCTTCTTGACTACTTTTAATATTATTATTACTTAGAAAGTCTCCAGGTAATCTTAAATTTTCCCCGTATAACATCATAGCAGGTGAAAATTTAGAATCTTCACTTAATGAAGAACGTAGCCCTAATAAAATGAATGGGAGAATGTCTGACCAAGACTGATTCTCATTGCACCGAATAGCATCTTTTAAGGTCCTGTGCCATCTTTCTATAAGTCCATTAGATTGTGGATGATATGCTGTTGTACGGTTACGTTTGAAACCTAAATTCTTACTTAATTCATCGAATAATCTGGATTCGAATTGAGCTCCCCGATCAATACTTACATATCTAGGTACCCCAAATCTAGAAATCCAGTTACAACAAAGTGCTTGAACTATCGACTTTGTTGAAGTATCCAATAGTGGAATGACTTCTGGCCATTTGGAAAATCTGTCTTTAATTGTTAGACAATATTTAAAATTATTTGAAGTAGGTAAAGGTCCTACAATATCTAAATGGATTGTTTCAAAACGGTTCGAGTTATTTTCGAAATTAGAAAATGGAGCGGAAACATGACGGCTAACTTTAGGTCTTTGACAAGATAAACAGGCTTTAGCTCTACTTCTGATGTCTGATTTCATTTTGTTCCAAACATATTTATTTGTTAACAATTTAATTGACGCTTTAATACCAGGATGACTCAAATTATGTACACTTTCAAAGATCTGTTGTGTAAATTCTTTAGGAATGTAAGGTCTATTAATATTATTATTAGTATCGCAAAAAATTTCCATATTGGGGTTATCTAATTTAATTTTAATAATATATAATTAATTACTGTAACTCAGGATCATTATCTTGAGCTTTAACGATTTTTTTAAAATCGATATTAGATGAAATTTCAATTGCTTCTACTCGTGACAAAGCATCTGCAACTAAATTTTCTTTTCCTGAAATATGACGGATATCCGTTGAAAATTGCGATATAAAATTTAATTGCCTCGATTGAATTGGAGAGGCTTTTTCAGGAGATTGATTAAAAGCATAAACCAATGGTTTGTGACCTGTAAAAATTATAAATGGACGACCTTCTAGAAGATAACGAATATGTTTTATTGCAGAATAAATAGCTAACAGTTCTCTATCATAAGCACTATATCTCATTTGAGAGGCTGTTAGTTTAGCCGAGAGAAATCCTAATGGTTGTAATTCATCATAAATTTTCTGATGAACTACCCCACCTATAGCAAAATTTGATGCATCCACAACTAAAGACAATTGAGCATTTGCTGAAGGAAAATATAATTGAGTTGATTCAGCTAATTGTTGTTTTGATTTCATAAATGCATCTTCAGCAATGTCATCCCAAATTATTTGTTTGTTACCATCTTTTTTAGAACCTATTAAAAATTTGCTTAAATGCATATGTATTTGTGAAGCTTTAGGAAGAAATCTTCTATAAAAATTTAGCATTCCTAAATATCTTCTTAATTGTTTGATGGTTTCCGGTTTCGGAAATGATTTAATAACGTCTACTCTATCTGGACATGGTCTAATTCCATTATTGGAAACTAAATGTCCAAGAAACTTTACTTCTTTTTTAAGAAATAGACATTTTTCGATATTTATTGTAAGTCCATAATTGCTTAAATTTTTAAACAACAATTCTAAATGCTTTGAATGTTCTTCATCTGATTTAGAAGCTACCAAAATATCGTCCAGGTAAACGAAACAGAATGGTAAATCTCTTGAAACAGTATGTATAAAACGTTGAAATGTTTGTGCAGCATTACAAAGTCCGAATGTCATTCTAGGAAATTCAAACAATCCAAAAGGAGTACAAAGTGCTGTCTTTTCGATATCAATTGGATCAACAGGAATTTGATGGTATGCCTTCACTAAATCTATAGTGGAAAAAGTTTTGCATCCAAATAAGTGATTAGTAAAATCATGTATGTGGGGAATCGGATAATTATCTGATATTGTTATATTATTTAATCTTCTATAATCCCCACATGGTCTCCATTCACCATTTTTGTTTTTAACTAAGTGTAAAGAAGAAGACCAAGGACTTTTGGAAGGACGACAAATTCCTGCTTCTATCATTTTATTAAATTCTTTTTTTGTTTCAATAAGACGTTCACCACTTAATCTGCGAACTTTTCAAATAATTGGTTGACCATTAGTTAAAATTCTATGAGTAACTGAATGTTTAATTGGTCGTAATTTACCATCATCAACGATAATGTTATTAAATTTCTTTGATAAATTTTTTAATCTCAAATCTATAGAATTATTAAAATAAATTGCTAACGATTCTAATGAAGAATTTGAAATCTTTGTTTTACTGTTCATATTTGTTAAAGGATCAACAGGATATCTTTTTTTAACATCTATTATTAATCCAAAATTTTTTAAAAAATCTGCTTCCAAAATCGGTTTAATAACATCAGCTATTTCAAAACTCCAAGAGTAAACTCTACGCAAACCACATTCGATTTGAATATTTTTAATCCCGTAAGTTTTTATAATAGAAGAGTTAGCAGCAGTAAGGAAGAAACTTTTGTCTTCCAAAGCTCTTCTTGAATTAGGAGGTACTACTGATACCTCTCAACCAGTGTCTATCAGAAAAGTTAATTTAGACAAAGGATCAAAAATGTATGGACGACTATTAAGTTTGGAACTTATTCCTGTCGTCTTCGAAGGTAGTCCCATTAGTTTACCGATGGTTTTGATTTTAATGGAGAAGAAGAAAATTTACATGGTGAAACGCATTTAAAAGCATTATCTCCAAATCTATTATGATAATAACAAATATTTGAATTACTATTTCTATTTGAAGAATTACTTCTTATCTTAGGTTTATTGAAGTTATTACTACTAGAACTTCTACTACGGTTTAAAGATGTTTTTTGGTTTTTTAATAATTGAACTACAATAGTTAATTTAGACACAGATTGTGTAAGATCTCTCAAAATTTCTAAATTTATTTGATCTTGAGATCTTTTAATTTCCGCACAATTATTTATATTTTGATTTGATGCATTTATTACATACATTGAATTAGTTCTAGGAATTTCATTAATCCTATCTGCACAAGCAGCTAATTCATCTAAAGTTCCATTGTAGCACGCTAAAACAGTTTGCATAAAATTGGGTAATCTTTGTAACCACAAAGTTTTTATAATGCTATCACTTAATCTACTTTCATTCCTGGTACGCATATCCCTTAGTAATTGCAAAGGAGACTATCACGTAAAGAAAGTTCAGTAAGAACTTGTTTCAATTTTTCATTTTCAGAAATTGAAAGCCTCTCAATGAGAGCTTTTTTAAAACATGAATAAGGACTAGAAGTTGGAGGATTTGTTATTAAATCACTCAAGGTTCTAAACAAATCCTGATCTAGCGCACTTAATAAGTGGCTAAATTTGGTTTGTTCAGTAGTAATTCCTGCACGAGACAATTGTGCTTCGAACTGAAGAAACCATGCCTCAGGAAATTCCTCCCAAAATGGAATGGATTTCACCGAAACAGTTTCAATTCTCTGGACTGGAGCAGTCATATCCACACGCTGTGTGGGAGATGTGTGATCTAATTGATCACCTTCACCTCTGTCGATGATGTCCTGAAAGTCAAGCATTAGCGTGTCGCGTACACAGATTATTAAAAATAATTAAAACGAAAATAAACCGCACTTAATAAATTATAAACGCACTTAATAAATTAAAACCGCGCTTATTAATTATAAACGCACTTAATAAATTAAAATTTGTGTACATGTAAGTGTATTACATTTGTATTATAATCAAAGTTAATAATTATTTTAAATAATCAACTTACATGCCTTTCAGAATTTGTGAAGTAAGCAATAATATCCAATTGACTTAATTTTTCGTTAATAAATTGATATCGTCTCTTGAATATAATAATACTGAAGGCGCTTGTGCCTTTCGGAAAATATAAGGCGCTTGTGCCTTATTAGATACGGAAGGCGCTTGTGCCTTATTTCGGGATCACTAAATATGTAATCAATCGTTTATCTTGATTAATGAATGTCGTCAATTCGTCGCGCCGTTTGTTCTTATAAAGTGCATATCCTGTTAATGGTAATTTCGGTGCACTTCACTCGCATTTCGACATTTTCCGATTCAATTGTTTGCCAACCGGTTGTTGATGTTGTTTAAACGGGAGGCACTTGTGCCTTGTCGGGGTCACCAATTATGTGGGTCCAATGGGGTAAGGTCACAACTAGTTGGTGATGATATTCATTTAACATATCCTTGAACCTACATGAAATAATTATTTACTAATGCGTAGTATTGTTTGCAACGGCAGAACATATACTAAAGTAAATACCTGATTAGGATTTTGTATAATCGTATACAATTTTAAATATCTTCATAGACTCCTTTACGCCTGGTAATATTAATTTATTACTCAATCCTGTCTAGTCTGGTATTCTCCAAAGAATTCAATAAATAACCTTTGATCTTCTGGTGAACAATTCAATTATCTATTTTAATTGGATAAAATAATTAATTACATTTAATATGTAAAATATTTATTAACAACTTATCGCATTGAAACTATTTTCTCTACTCCCAATTAATACTTAATTAATTTGGCATTTTATTTTTACTTCTTAAAAAGCATGATTGATCGAAATTTAAATTAGTATAATTACATATGACAGGTGTGTGTGGGAAATAAATAATAATAATTAATAACAAAAAATAACTTATTAAACTTCTTAAACGAGGTGACGATGATGTCACCACAATGGCATAGGACCTTAAAAGATGCTATTCGGTGCTATGAGAATCAGTCTATATATATATATATATATATATATATATATATATATATATATATATATATATATATATATATATATATACTTGCATATATATGGAATATAACGAAATTTGTGACCACGCTAGAGGTTGCAATTTCGCTTCGATTTTCGTCAAATTTTCACAAAGGTGTATTGAGTAAATATCTTAGTTAATTTCGTGAACCAGCTATATCGACCAGGCGGAAACAAAAGGGCGGCCATATCAGACGAAAAATCGTGATTTCTGTTCTGACCAAAGCATAGCTCCGATTTGGATGAAATTTGGTACAAAGGCTCACTGATGTATGTGATGAATCTTACAATAAAAAATCCAAAGTTCGTACAACTGAAATAAAATATTGGCCGCTCAAAGCTTTCGATAGATGTTCATGAAATTTAGTAGTTTGTTGGAAACTATAAGTATCTAAAGAATTATGTAAAACACTGGATGTCAGGTCACAAAAAACAAAATGGCGGCAAGTTGAAGCTCAAAATTTCAAAATCTTCTAAAAGTCGCAATTTCGATCCGATGTATATTAAACTTGGTTTCTAGATAGAAATTGCTTAGATCTAAAGACTTTGATATTTTGGTGCTCAGGCATGCGCAAATTTTAAAATGACGGCGGTTTAATTATATATTTTTTCAGATTTTTGTGGCCCTCTAGCGGTCACAACTTGAGGTTAAGGATCTCTGCACTAAGTTCTTACATTTCGCAAAAAATTATTAGAATCGAATGAAAGAAAATTAAACATAATATTTTTAGCTGCCATTTTCACTAAAAATTGAAGTCCTGTCTAGAGTGAAAGCCCGATTTAAACGAGATTTGGCACATTGATAGATGAGGTCCTAGCACACAAAGATTTAAAATAATCCAAAATCAAATACATGCATTTGAAATGACGGCCCAAACGGTCAGAAGGCAAGTGCAACTCAATATTTTAGTAGCAACAAAATAATGAATATTTTTCATGGAAACGTTTTATATGACTTAACTTGGAAGGATTTATAAAGCAGGCCATTTTTAAGATATTGTTAAAATATTTTTATCAATACCCTTAAAAAATTATAAAATCGCAACTTGTTCGCCTGTCTGTCTATCCGTCTGTTTGTTCGTGCGTGTCAGCAAGTTTTCTCGCATACCGCTAGAATGAGGATATTTTCTACGTAGGTCAAAAGTGGTGCTTCTTGAAATCCGCAGTGCAAGAAAATATTTTAAGGTGTTTAGGGGGGTCTCCCCATACAGGGGGGTAACTTAAAATGTTTTCTTATATTTCTGTAGCCCTCTAGCAGCCAAGTTTCTCAACAGATTCCGACAAAATATTGAAATTATAAGGATTAAAGCAAGTTAATTTAATTTAATTTAAGTTAATTATATAAATCGGATGACAAATGAAAAAGTCGTAAATTTACAGCTTAATATTTTTAAGCAGCCATTTTGAATAAAAATTCAAAATGACGGCCCCTGATGGTTCAGAAGAATTGTACGTGTAAAATATTTTATAGTAGATTTGGTATTAGAGGAAAGAACTTGCCCGCGACGCTACAAAAAGGCATACCCATATGCATCTCTAGACTTTTTTTATTATAGTGGAGCTAAATTTCTCGCTCGTTGAGGCAGCATTCCATTTTCGCTGTCCTTTTGGGTCGTTTAAACATCTTAAAAATACTACAATATGCTAAAATATTTAGATGATATTATGACAATTTTATTGTCAATATCCATCTTAATAAGACCGCATTCAAGTTGTCAAGCTTTAAGGATGCGTTTCTAAACAAATCCGTGTCATGAGGTTCCTTAAGGAAGTCATCTTGGACCACTTCTATTTAATATTTTCATATCTGATCTCTCAGCAGCTTTATTCGATGCATCTCTTTTTTATGTAAATACTGCTAAAGTTCACCATGTCATATCATCTCTATCGGATACGGTACAAGTTTAATAATTTTTTTGAATCGTGCCACAAAAACGAACTTACTTTATATGAGGAAAAATGCTCAGTAATATTTTTTCTCGAAAAACGAAACTTTTTACGTGAAAATTACAACAACAGAACAACACTTAGTAGATTCCATAGCACTACAGACGTTAGTTACATCTTGGGTCAAAAGCTTTGTTTTAAACCAGGTCTAATAAGATGCTAAGATTCATTAAACAAAAAGCTATAAAAATCAAAAATATTCGGGTTACTGAATCATAGATTAGAACAACCCACTCTTAAATATACTTGCTTAATCTGGAGCTCTGTATTTAATATCCATGCTGAGAAGTTTTGAGTGGTCCAATATTAATTTCTTTTTTTACAATGAAGTTGCTTTACGATTCAAGGAATTTTCACAAACCGTCATCATATAATTGTCAGCTCCAAGTGATAAATATGAAATCATTGGGTTCTAAAAGAAACATGATGCTTGCATGTCTAACATTCGATATCCTGAGGGGCAAGAATAAGGTTTAATATATACAAATGAAAAATTCACCAATTATATATATAATATATATATATATATATATATATATATATATATATATATATATATATATATGTATATATATATATATATATATATATATATATATATATATATATATATATATATATATATATATATATAATTATATCGAATTCGCCATTGGGCTCCGTCCAGCTTTGCTCCGATTATTCACATCCGGATCCGTCCTTCGAAGGCGTTCAATGTGTTTGCGAATGCTTGGGTTAGGGTTCATGTTTCATATTTATAGCAAAACACAGGTTTTATCACAGATTTGTATATTTGGAGCTTTGTTTTTCTGTGTTTGCAGCTGGTCTTCAAGATCGTCAAAACTGAATAAAATATTTAAGCTGTATTTTTCGACGTATTTCATCTCTTTCATTAGCGGTTCTCATTCTTTTAGCACCCAAATGTACAAGTTGGCCCACATTTTCGATATTGTATTCGCCAAGTGTGATATTTTGGGTATTTTACCTCAACTGCGTCATGAGCTTTGTTTTATTTTCAGTGATTTTAGCCCTGCCAGTTTCGCTTCGCTGCTGAGTTACAGGAAAGTTTCTTTGGCGGTTTTCGACGACTGTGACACAATATTGATGTAGTCTGCATGGGCTACCACTTGTAGAATAACGCACTTTTTGAATAGACAGGTAGCTTTCTGATGACATATTCTAGAGCCAAATTGAAGAGCAATGGGGCTAGTCCAACTCCCTGGTTTAGTGCAATATTTGTGTCAAAGGCATCGGTAAGTTGGTTATTGATACGGAAATGGGAGGTTGTTGACACCATTGTCCTTTTGGTAAGACGGGCTGCTTTTTCTGGGATTCCAAAGTCAATCATTATTTGGTAGAGTATTTCACGATCTTTACTGTCGAATGCTTGCTTAAAGTCAACAAAAAGTTGATGTATGTCTATGTTGAGCTTCCAGGAATTTCAAGTACCTTCTTGACTGCTCTTAGCTGCATTCTGGTATTCATCATCGAACAAATCATTTCTTTTGCGCCGGATTTGATGTCTGAGCTTTAGCTCGTTGCTTATTTTCAGCGATGTACTTGATAGGATAGGAGCAAGCTGGTTGTCGAGGCTCTTCATTAATATTTTGGCCACAGACGCCGTTCGGAGCCTTTTGATGTCGAATTTTGGTAGATGGGTGATCTTCGCCAAATACACCTTTGACATTCGACATTGATATATTAATTTGATCAAGTAATGATTCGAGATACAATTGGCTCCTTGATATGTACGGACTTCAAGTATACTCGAGGCCCACCGTTTTTGAATCTGGTTTTGTGTGTTGCCATCTAATGATACCTAGGCCATTTTATGTATGCATGGATTTGAGAGCAAGTCGAATCAGGCACTGGCCGTTGTCATTCATTTCAATGTGGAAGCGTTGAAATCAGCCTGACCTGTTTTGTTTGTTTGTAGGCAATAAGTTGACTGGTCTTTCCAGATGATTGTAGAGTGTTTCCTTCATTTCTACACCCTTTACTTTGGTCAGTGCATGTACATCATTCAGCGAAATTTTAAAGAATTTTGCCTTTATACGGATCGCACACAACCAACCGTTCATTTATTGCCTGAAAATCAATAGCGTGCGATTTTAACTTCCTGTCTATAATTAAGGCCACTCCAAAACTGTCGCTTTCCAGCAGGCTTCCTACGTTTGAGTATTGTGTGCAATCTCATATCTTGAAGATCACTACCAGTTCAATTGATTTCTTGGATTGCCAAACAGTACGGAGGGCGTCACTGCAACTGCACCAAACAACGTGACAAAGTGTAGCATAGTCTTTACCAGCTATGATAGAATGCAGGCTATCTACGAGTATAATGGAGTCTGTTAGGATCTATAGTAGTCACGTCGTTGGCCTGGGTGGCAACATTTGGAGCAGAGTACGCCTGAGGGATTCTTTGTCGTACAAGGCACCAAGATGCTTGTCTCTGCTTTGTTTTGTGTTTAAATTCTCTCCAATTTTCCTACTTTAATTACCTTTCTTTTATTCTTTTCTCATACGAATATCATTTTAAGGGACGAATTTTCCTGAATAATTTTCAAAGTAAAATTTTTTGCGTTGCAATCACTGGTTTGCATTTATCTTATTATTTGAATTAACTTTATGTGAGATTTGTTTTAGATAAAGGTTGCTGAGTTTTTTTTTCAGGGTTAAGTTAAATTTTAGCGTATTTATTGAATAGTTATTTCAGGTTGCTTGATTTTAAAGTTATTGAATTTATGTTCAGTTTAGTTATAATTTATTAAATTAAGGTTTGGTGTTTAGGATCATAGCGTTGAGTAATTTTATGTAGTTTAAAATTGGGTGATTGAGTTTAGATTCTCGATTAGCTAGTTATTAGTTTTGAGTTTGTTTAATATGCATGGTGATTTTATACAAAAAATAAATAAACTTTTAATAGATTTAGAAAATTCTCATTAATTATTAATGTTAGTTTAGGCATTAAAAATATTGGTAATCCAGGAAATGAACTGGACTCGAAACGACATTCAAGGCATGAGATCGCACACAATATTCAAAAATGTGAAGCCTACCAGAAAATAAGAATTTGGAGTGGCCTTAGTGTGGATAGGGAGTTCAAATCACACACTATTGATCTTAAGGCAGTCAATGAATGGTTGTGTGCGATCCGTTTAAAAGTGAAATTCTTCAAAATCTGATCGATAAATGTTCACGCCCCGACCGATAAAAAGGGTGAAGAAACGAAGATGTTCTAAAATCACCTGAAAAGACTAGTCAAATCATTATCTACCAATGGCACAAAAAATTCTGGGTGATTTCAACGCAAACGTTTGCAATGAAATATCTCATCGGGGACTGACTGGAGGATATAGCCTCCACGATGAAACAAATGACAGCAGCCAGCGTCTGATTGACTTTGCATGTAGCAGAAATACCACATCGACGCAATGACCTGGGTATCACTGGTTGGTAACTCATAAAACCAGATCGATCCAACAACGATGGGCCTCGAGCATACTTGACATCCGTACACATCGAGGAGCCAAATGTAACTCGAATCATTAATTGGTCAAATTAACCTATCGATGCTGTATGTTGAAGGCGTATTCAGTGAAGATCAGCCCGCTACAAAAATTTGACATCAAAAAGCTCCAAACGGCGTATGTGGTCAAAAATTTCACGGAGCCCCCGACAACCAGCTGGCTCCCATCTTATCAGACAAGAGCAACGAGCTCTGGATGGAAGTAAAAGCGGCTACTAAGACCGTGGCAGAATAGAAGATTGGACATCAAGCCCAGCGCAAGAGAAATGATTGGTTCGATGATGAGTGCCACAATGCGTTAGCCAAAGAAACTAGGGCGAAGAAAGTACACTATAAAAATCTCAGAAGTGTAGCGAATAAGATAAACAGAATCAAGAAAAGAAAATAGTATGGCAACCAAGTGAGAAGTATAGATGTAAGTTTAGTGAGCAACAATACAAGAAAAGCATGCAAAGTAGTGTAAGGCCTAAAACGTGGTTATCAGCCTAAAACGACGCTCTGTCGTGACGACATCGGCGATATTATCGTTGATGAAACCAAGATTTAGGAAAGATGGGCATCATATTTTACAAACTTCTTAATCCTGCACACAGGTCCAGAACATCGGAGCCTACAGAGGTCTCTGGAGAACTTCCATTGGCCCCACCAACCCTGGATGAAGTGTGTTCTATTATCAAAGCCCAAAAGAATAATAAAGCGCTGGGCATCGATGAGATGCCAGAGGAGCTCATCAAATATGATGACGGCAGTGTTCAGACCGCTATTCTCAAAGTCATTCAGCACATTTGGCAACAAGAATTTTATCCCTATCCGTAAAGGCAATGAAAAGCTACAGTGCGTAAATTATCGGGGCATATCACTGCTTTGTACGGCGTACAAAATATTTTCAAAGATCTTACGAAATAAAATCCAATATCTTAGAAAATCTTATGCCAACAGTATTATAGGGGAGTATCAAGGTGGTTTTAGAGCAAATAGAACGACAATAGACCAATCGTTTACAGTGAAGCAGGTACAGAGACATAGAAAAAAAGACGTATACGAAATTTTTATTGACTTTTAAGTATGTATGCATACGACAGTATTGATCGTAACGTACTGTACTAAATAATTCTTTGCTCCGGCATTTCAGCCAAATTCGTCCATGGTACCAAGATATCAATGACGTCGACAACTTCCCGAGTCCGCATCAATAACCAACTCGCCGATGCCTTTGACACAAATATCGGACTAAAGCAGGGAGATGGGCTGGCCCCATTTCTATTTAGTTTGGCCTTGGAGTACGTCATAAAAAAGCTACCCGTCAATACACGGGGGACATTACTGTACAAGTTGAGCCAAGCCAGTAGCCTATGTGGATGCAATCAACATTTGGTCACGGTCATTAACAACTGCCAAAAAACTTTTCCTGAAACTCGACAGCGAAGTAAAACTAGTAGGGCTACAAATCAGTAAAAATAAAACAAAACTCATGCCACAGTCGCAAAAAATTAACGTACTTCCAATTTTTTCAATTGAGGTCAGAATCGTTGATTGCTTTAGCTGGCTGCGCCAGTTTTAGAGTCCTTTGTAGCAAAAGATAAAAAAAATTAATGAAATAATAAATCAAATGCAATAACAATAATACTTTTTACACTTTTAGTAAACTTCATTTTCACTGGTTTCGCTTGCTTACAATTCCGGTTTTCTATTGGGGATAACATCCTTAATAAAGATAAATTGCTGATACTGTGTATAGACAAGATATGTGTTATTTTAGAAACGATCTCGTTTTATTTGTCAGAGTCAGGTAAATGCAACGTCTGCAAAAGTTTATTTACAGTTTTGTGGGACCTATGAGTTACCGTGTTCATGACTAGCTCTCTTTAATTCTGGCCGCGGCCTTTTTATTTTGACTTGGATTTTTTAAACCAATCCACTCGTGCCCATGAAATATTTTGTATTCGGCCCTTGTGCTGGTGAATCCACTCCGACATACCGCAGTAGCTGGCAAGCAGTACGTGAGCGTGTCGCCAGGTAAAACCATTCTAGCGAGTCCAGATCTTTAGCTTGCTGAGGCAGCATTCCATCACAGCTATCTTTAACGGTCAAAATAAACAAAATTAAAACACTGCAACATGTTTACCAGACGTTACTCCCCAACCACTTCCAGACTCTTGTATGTAACAAATATTCTAAAATAACTTGATTCTTTAATGGCAGATGACTAATTTTTAGTGTATTTCTCCTTCCTGTGCACACTTCAAAACAAAAAATTTTAGTTTAAGATCTGTTTTGGAAAGTTCTCATCAAGACCTTTCATTTGATACCCATATCGGCTTCCTTTGCTGAAATTTTTTAAGGGGCCACTCCCCTATATGGTTAGACCTCTCTTAACCCTTAATTAACCACCCCCCTTAAAATTCTGCTAAGCACCATCATAAGTCCTAGGTACTCATACTTTAACTTTTTAAATAAATACTAACTAAAATATTTTATTCGTATTTTTTTAAGCATTCAACATGAAGCTTATAGTATATTTCTTATATAATAATCGACATTATAAAATAAATTTAACGTTCAATGCTCTTTTTTTTTAAATTCACTTATATCTTCTAATTAACAGTTTTCAAAAATAATGTTTAAGGCTTTATTAAAAAAAACATAAAAATTTGCAATTATTTAATAAAAAACAAAGTTTTTCTCCAAAATAACATTACAAGATAAATAGAAATTCAATAAACTAACAATGGCTTAGTGTAAAATTTTAAAATGTGCAACGGATAAATATACAAATGCGCTACACATATTTGGCATATCTTTTTTCCACAAGTAAGGCAAATTGGTTTCTTACAGGCAATACAAAGGTAAGAAGTTTTTGTTCGTTTCTTATAATTATAAGTAAAGCAATATTAACGTTGATCCCTTGGTAAAGTGTCATCTGTTTGCGACGAACTTGGATGATTAGGCAAGTCTATTTTAGTAATATGGGATATACATGTACGAATTTCTCGAGCAATGAATGTATTGTACAGACGACTTTTCAAATTTATTTCATTGATACTTTCGGCAACCGCTTTCAGAAATTGTAGTCTTGTAAGCTTTTTTACATTCGACTGCTGATTGTAAATGACATGCGCATTAACTCCTGACATATCGACAATACGATAAAATACAGCCATAGCCATCGAGATGTTCGTTGACTGCATGTATAAACGGAGCATTTCTGATCAACCGAGTCAACGCCTTCTTTAGTACTATTATAGAACTCGATTATTTCAGGTTTTTTTCGAAGTTTCATTTACTGTATCATCGTGATGCATAGTTGAGTGTAAAATTACAGCTCAATTTTTTTTTTGGAACGTAGCTAACTAGAGTAATATCTTTCGTGAATGCAAAAATAGAGGAAGCCGCAGCTCTATTTTTGTTTGGTAAGAACTCTTTTGGTATTTCAGCCTTATTTTTTCGTAATGTTCCAACAGTTGTAAGACCTTTAGTTCGCAAAAGAGTTGCTGGTTCTATGGAAGAGTACCAATTACCTGTAGTGATGTTCCGGCTAGATGCAAAAATTGGTTCGCATAATCGCAGTGCTGCTTGTGTTGGTACAGGTCGCCTCCGATCTTCAGCCGACAAAGAGAAGCCATCGGATGCTTTGCCAGTATAGAGATTCAAGTTGTAAGTAAAGAAAGTCTCGGAGTCTACCAGTAACTGCATTTTCAGGCCATACTTTCCTGGCTTACTTGGCATATAAATTTTGAATTTCGATCGGCCGCGAAATTTTATCACCATCTTGTCAATACTCGCATTGACACCCAGTGTATAATTAGCTTGAGCATTGAATACAAACATTGATAGAAGATCAGTTATTGTGCATCCAGGATTTTCTAATATACGTTGTGCACGATCTTCAAAATTATCAAAACGTAAAGCTAGAAGCAAAGCTATGAACCTGTTCTTAGACAAAGTAGCTCTAATAATTTCTCTGCCCGTGCCATCAGTAGCGAAAAGTGATAAGACACTTTCATGGCTGGACTTAAAAACCGATGTGTTAAGCAAAATAGCAATAAAACCTTTCGTTTCGATTTGGTCTGTTTCTCTAAAATGTTTCCTAGATGATGGATGCTTTTCGCGTAGCTGTTCCAATTTTTTATTTGTCCATAAAATAATAGTATCTCACATGGCAAAATCAAAAATTAGTTCAAAAGCATCTACAGGATTTAGGTTTTCAACTGGTGGTCGAGATGGCAGTTGTAAAATATTATGAGAAGCCGTTCGTACATTACGCGACGGAGGTGTCGCTGACCACTTGAACGTATTTTTACCATCAACCTGATGTTGATGGTAAATTTTCCATTTCTCTTTTCTCTTCTTCACTCTCGGAACAATCAGATTCGGTGTCATGCTCACTTATAGCAAAATCAGCGTCGTCATCGTCAGAATGTGGCCCCCAAAAACTTATATTGCACGACAGCTGCCAGTGCCTTCATCTTCGCCCCGTTCATCATCTTCTTGAAGTCTGAGAAGGAATGCTGTGCTGGCACTACAGAATCTATTCTTTGACGCTTATATGCCATCTTGGTAGCCTAAAACATAACAAAAACAAATAAGAAAAAGTAACCAAAACCATTTTTGTAACGGAAAACAACATCATTAGTCCCGGGGACTCACATTCGATCAGAACTTACCTCCACGAAACAAGACCACAAACGACCACTCACCCACACGTTAAGCACTTTACTGCAGAAAGATACTGGAGCGCACAATTCCATACACTACAAAATTAATTTAATTTTCGATGCTTAAAGTAGAGGTGAGTCCCGTGAACTCAGGGTGGTTAACTAAGGGTTAAGAACCCTGTAAAATTTGTTTTTATAGTGGCACTTTGTAGAGGGCACCATTTTATGATTGTATCCTATGCGATTTGGGAGAAAAGGTGCTGTGACACACGGGCGGAGGGACAGAGAGGCGCGGTTTTAGTAGAGTTTTGTAAAATGATTTTACAAAACTCTAAAAAGCTACCATTTTCTAAGGAGTTGAAGGGAACTAAGTACCATAGACATGTCTAGAATCGCCATTAATTTTTCTTCTAAATATTGAATTTAACTCAAAGTGCAAATCATTTCAAAGTTTTTTTTTGGCGATTGATTTAATCGGGGAACTTTTTTTCACATTTGGACTTCCTTCTATTCTAAAAATTTATATTAATGAATCTCGTTATATGAAATCCCATTCGGTTCCTTCCTGAAGGCCCAGAGAGTTTAGGATATTGCAGATTTTCACCCATTAATAAAACCTTTTTTGTTGAAATTTGTTCGTGCTGAGGTTAGTGAATATAATGTTCACAGTCAAAGTTTAATTAGAAGAGGGTGAAAGAAATCCCAGTATGCATTAGTCCAAGTAATTAAAAACTCCATTATAGAAACGGCAAGGCAGATTTGTTGCAAATTATGCTGGAAATATTAAATTTATGAAGAAAAAAAATGTTGTGTTGGAGAGTTGTTGGCGTACAAATTTTTTAATGAAACTAATATATCAGTTTTTTGTTTTGATTAACATACACAGAAAACTTGTATAAACTCGTATACACTAGATTAATTTCAACATTGAAAGAAAAGAGCTGCTTTACGTGAATTAAAATGGCTTCTAGAATATTCATTACTTTCAAACTTCTTCAAAAACTTCTAGTTTTAGTGATGTTCCGTACTTTCGCGCCATTTTGAATGGAGAACTGCAAGTAAGGTTTTTGCAGCTCTTGCAAGGCTTCTTTTCTACCGGCTTTTCCATCTTGGGATAGTGGAGATACTTGCCTTCTAGGGCATCTTCTGTTTGATTTAGTATCGTCAAACACCTCTCACTTAGCGGATTTGGCAAAAAGCTTGACTTAATAGAGGTGGTGGCTGATGGCTGAGCCCTACGCTATTCGATTAATGTTTTGGTGAATATCAGAAGTTGCAAGGAGCCACAGAGACCCCAAGTACGAATGAGTTGAGAAATAAGCAAATAACAATTTGGCGAAAATCAACTTTATTGAATTTCCATCACATACTCGTGTTTTGTGAATCGTTGCTACATTTATGTTTATAGTTTGTGCAACAATTGAAGTCTCTGATTTTTTGATTTTCCCATCCAGCAATTGTTCTTTGAAATGTTAGTAGTTTGATTTTTATAAGGAGTTTTAAGACCAGCCTTTTTGCTCACACCGTTTCAGTCTGCTCTACACTGTTGGTATGTGTGCTCTTTTTAACAAAAAATATATCATCATAACATTTAATAATTTGTTTCATAATGTTTCTGTGGATTGCTTTGAACACTCCGTTAGGCCTGTGAATTTTATGAAGGAGCCTATAATCGTCACTAAACAAATGATATTTTCTTTGAAATCAGTCACTACACTTTGCCTAAAGTGTTCACCAATTGGCAAATGATTAAAGCATTTCTCAATATAACCAGCTTTCAGAAGAGAGTAGGTTAGAAGTTTCGCACGAGTTTTTTGTTTGTCTATTTTAAAGATTTGTACAAATTTTTTTCTGACAATACCCTATTTTAATCTATACTTGTCAGCCCATTCGTTTATCCGTCTGTCCATCAGTGTATCACAGCATATTTCCTCAGGGACTGGAGAAACTACAGTCACTAAGCCTTCTAAGGAGCAGAGAAGTTTCTGGCTAATGAAAGTTATAGAGGAATGTGACATGAAATTAAAATATCAAATATTTCCAGGCTTAATTGGCAAGAAGGTATTTAGTGGATACTCTAGTAAGCCATAAAACAAAACTTAGCATATCTCAAATATCCAAAATATTACACTTGGTGAAGACAATATCAAAAATGTGGGCAAAATTGTGTATTTAAATACCAAAATAACAGTAACTGGTAATAAAAGCAACGAAATCTACCAAAGAACACAGCCCATAAATAAAATATTTTCTCCAGTTCTGACAACCAGTTGCATTCACAGGAAAATAAAGCTACTAATATACAAATCTGTGATAAGACCTTTACTATGGGTAAGAAACATTGATCCTAACTGAAGCATCTGCAAACACATTGAATGCTTTCGAGAGACAGGTTCTAAGGTGAATAATAGGACCAAAGCTAGATGGAAACCAATGGTAAATGCAATATCGTCAAACCATGAGTTGTATGCAATTTATGGTAAGTTTAAAGCTTCAATGATTATAAGACGGTGGAACTTTGCACTGGGATGGTCACATAAATTCCATGGATGAACAATGTGTAGTGAAGAGGTAGTCCGTCCGTAAAGTCCGTAAAGAACTGCAGCGATGGTCTGCTGCCTCAGCAGAAGAAGGTGTCAGTATCTGCCAAGAATGTCCTTGTCTGGGGACGCGTGAATGCGCTTGCAGGCTAGCATTGCGGTGTCGTGGGACGGGTTCATACCCCCAGCACAAGAACCCACTACAAAGAGTTTCGCATTCACGAATTTCTGGGGTCGAACAAAAGCAAGGCGACCGAAGTCGCAAAAATTGTAGGCAACCATACCGAGAGAAAAAGAACTTGTTCCGAGAACAAGTGAAACAAGTAAAAAGGGGCGGACTAAGGGTAACTTCGTCAATACCCAACGAGGCTCATGGCCCACAAATGAGAGAGGGGCAACCGGGTGATGATGGAGCCCCCGCGCACCCACCCAACCGGATTAAAATCCATAATTGTTGCAGTGGCCAGGTATTACTCTTCTGAGTGGGAAACTCATACAACTTAATTTGCATAAGCCTTCCATCAGAAGAGAAGTACCCCGGCGACCAATTTATGCCATAAAATCGTGCAATTCGATTACATAATCATTTGTCATAAAGAGGCACCTTGCTCGGGCCACTCAACCCGCGCCGTCACCGGAAAAAAAGAAGTGAATATGTACCGGGCGGCTGGCTCATGTTTGGTGGTGTGAACCTGCCGCCGTACCGGATCCTATACCCGGTCAAAAGAGCAGAAATGAAAAGACCGAAGTTGTACGTTTAATGCAACATGGTTTTTTTATTTCTCTATCATTGAAGCTAATATTGAAGTAACAAGAAAACGTACAATTCTTTACGGACTTTTGAACTTACCTTCTTCACTACAAATGGGTACCCAAGAAGGTATTCACTGGAAAAATTGAAGGGTGGAGACAAGTAAATGATGGTTTTACTCAGTCAACAAAGACAGAATGTAGTAATTGAGCAGTCTACCCAGGCAAACTGCCTTTGCGAAGAAAATATCATGTTTATGACAATAGCAACGCAACAAGTGCGGAAAAATCTGATATAAAACTTATTAACATTGCGATTTTTTAGCCCACACTAGATCCCGCCACAACCACCTCTATCATTATCAGGGAAAAAATTTCCCAACAAAACAATGAAAAAATTAAATAAAACTACAAGAAAAATGCTAGTAGCAATCCCTTCGCGACGTAATTTAGCGAAGCAGTTGCTAGTTTATCTCGACGAGAAAAACCTCTATTACCACCATGTAGAAGTAAGCGTAAAGATTGCTGCGAAACAGCAGTCAAATTTTAAACGTCGAGCGGCAGTGATTCATTAGCAGTTGACCAACGCGATCAGATATGTGCTATTGCAAAGGTGTGCAGTGGATTTTCAAAAATTTGTATTTCGTTTTTAAGTGTTTCGACGCGTCTTGTGCATTTATTCTCAACTCACTTTGGAATTGGTTTTTTCACTAGCAAATTTGCTCTGTGTGTTTTCGCGAGGAGCTGAGCCGAGAACTTGGAAGACGTCGCTTGACAAGTGCAATTTTCTACGAAATCAAACGGACCATTCTGTGATATCTTTTTGTGGAGTTACAAGTATCTTAAGGCTTTGTGCCTTTGAAGTCATTTTGGATAATCACTGTAATCATACAAGTTCAAGTGAAAGTGTGAAAAAAAAGAAAAAAAATTTTTTCTTAAAGAATATCCCACAACGCAATAAAATAAATATCTACTGATCCGACAAAAAGAAAGACATTAAATTTTGTGCTGTGTCAAAACAAATCAAAGAGTATGGGTGCTCCTCATAAGTTTTACGCTTTGCTTTCTACAATTGATAAATTAAATTTTCAAGTGGAAGCGATTGATCCACTTCTATGTGAGATAAAAGTGATATTTGTGGAGCTCTTAAAAAACCAAGAAATATGTTCACTGTTTCGTTTCACTGCGACAACATCTGCTTACATTTTGAAATTGGAGGATGCTATTAATAGATTAAGACACTTGAAGGCGCTATTTACATGAAGCAAAGGTGCGACAGGAGCCCTAGTCTAAAGAAGAAACAAGTTGGGTAGACAGATCTACGCTCATGTCAAAAGGGTTTTGTACTCAACTTACAAAATGCAGTAACCAGCAACGTATAAAATCAAGAAACATGTCAAAGACGATTTTATTGGAGAAAATGTGAAATTCGAGGATCATACTATTATTAACAAAGTTGAACGAATTTTGACTTCTGAGGTATTTGTTATAGTTATACCCATAAATATCTACTTTGATAATTTTTTCAGATTTTTTAGATCACGGGTGTCCATTCGCGAGGGAGGAAACACATTTTTCATGTATTTCCCCCCCCTGTGCCCCCACTGAAGCAAAAACTGTCAGTTTAAGAACTGTTTTGAAAAGTTCTCATAGAGAACTTTCAGTTGATACTCATATCGGCTACCTTTCATGAAATTTTTTCAGTGGCCACTCCTCTGTACTGTAATCATCGATTCATGGCCTATTTTTTCGAATCCTAGAATGGTTACAAAGCCCTTTTGCTAGGAGCTCTCTCCTGCCTCTTCAATTTGTTTCAATTATATGTACTCATCTTCATGATACCTATCATTCCTGCAATTTTCATGCAAATCCTAGCAAAGCTGTAGTGTCTAATTCGGTAAAAAGCGCATATGGCTCCATAGCCATATGTTTCCATAGTAATACAGGGCATATTGCTCCATAGTAATACAGGAAAATTCAAACCGCTATAACTTCGTTGAATACTATTCGATCTATATGAAACTTTCAGAAAAGATTAATCTTATAAATAGTCATCTGTTTGCTAAATTTTATTGAATTTAAAGGTACTATTTAGATTTTATTCAAGAATACATAGAATCGATAAATTATACTATTACTAACAAAGTTGAGTGAATTTCGACTTCTCATGTATTTGTTGTTGTTCTGCTCATGAAGGCCTATATTCATGATTTTTTTCAGATTTTTCGGATGGAAGGTGTCCAATCGCGAGGGGGGTACGCGAAAAGTTCGTACGTTTCCCCTTCCCCCCTCGGTACCGATCAGGCAATTTTAAGACTTGTTTTGGAAAGATCTCAGTAAGATCTTTCCAATGACACCCTACTCGACTACCAATGATGGAATTTTTTTTTTGAGGGGTCACCTCCCTATATGGGGAGACCCCCCTTAAACGCCTTAGAAAAATTTTTCCACCCTTGAACTTTCAAGAGGTCACTACTTCTGACCTTTCTACAAAGTTTCATGGCTGTGGATTTTATAGTTTCGGAGAAAAAGTGCTGTGACATACAGACGCACGGACGGACGGACAGACGGACACAGGTCGTGATTGCAATAGGGTTTTGTATTTTAGTACAAAACCCTAAAAAAAGAAAAGAAGTAAGCCCGTGCTATTAAAGTTGCATCATCAACTTACACAAAATAACAATCATATATGCCATAGTCACTTGAGTTTAAGGATATTTACGCATTAAATATCGAACTCGTAGGTGCATCAGACACAATATAGTGCCTACTAAACAACTCCATTTTCTGCTGAGAACTTAGTTCAGAACCGTTAAGCACATTATTTCAGCCTATTCTTCATTTTTCTTTGCCTAGAGGAATCTTCAGGATCCAGGAATTTTCTTTCTAGCGGGAAGCAAGGGAGGAAAATGGATTATTAGAAAAAGGACCTCTTCTTTTGATACCTGCGGATGTTCAAGTATGCATTTTTACCTTCTAGGACGGCCCGTGGATAATATGCTACGCTTTTACGTTTGTCAATCAATGCACAGAAATTTGGATTAAAGTCTTCGGAGAGAAGAATATAATATTCTATTGACAGGCATGGCCTACCCCTCCTACGCAAGATATGCAATCATGGGACCGTGGCCAAAGACCAAAAACGTCCACACCCACTCAAGCACTGGTTCAGGTAAAAGTCAATCTAACCATGCCTTCATCAAGCCATTACCCTAGTTCAGAGTTTAGATGTGAAGTCCATTTTCTCGTCGTGTCGCACATCCAGAACTGTTACCAATTGCAAAGGATGCTTTGTCTCTCCTGCCTTGCAACTGCCCCACTGTTACATCCGCTTTAATGTAGGTCAATATTTGTACGCTCTCTAGCATGGAATGTGATGGGGACCACCCCTGCTATGACTTACACTGCTTACCCGGAGACCATAGAGGTATACACTGGAGACGGCGAGCTTTCATTTCCCACATAAAATATTGAAGTCTCTTAATACATGCTCAATACGAACAAACATTTCATGTAGGTATACTTCAATTTTCGAAAGCTTTTGGACTTTCACGAATGAGCTTACGTATGATTGTCCAAATGCTATCATTGTTCGAAATTAATTTCGAAATAGCTAAAATAGTTCATTATTTTTAGTTTTCTCTCTAATGATCATACAGCATTTACAATTGTAAACAATGCTTTCAAATATTGTTCAACAAACTTCTTTCTTTTCCATAAAATGTACTAACAAACTACGAAGCGCGCCACATCAACAAATCAAATCAACAATTGTGACACCCCTCAAATCAACAATTGTGACACCCCTGATTCCGGAAATGATGTTTCAGCTGATCGAAAACAGTCAGTTGACAATTCTTGCGAAAATTCCATCAAAGATCGTAATTTTTTAAAATTTTCAATGAAAACGCTTGTTTCGGGTGGATTTTATAAGTGATTTCGAAAATAAAGTGTTTAATGTGTAAACGTGAGTAAAAATGTGAAAGTGTCATCGAGTATTTTTCATTATTTAGGTAAGTAAAGTGCAGTCAAGGAAACAATTATGTGTCCGGGTATAATTTACGTGATGTTTTCTGTGTCCGTCCAGGTTTTCGGTGCGTTTCGTGAATGAAAACATAATTTCGAATGTTGTGTGAATCGTTCCTGCTTTAAACGGTACAGGGGAGACGCGAATTTAAAGATTTGCTCGGTTTAAACAGATTTGACGCCGGTCATAGAATTCCGATAACATGTAACTGAAACTCGCTTGCATTGTAAGTATTTACGCGCTTTTTTTCTGATTTTTATTTCTACGGATTTAAATGGGCTTAAGTTATCCTTAAAGCTTCGTGTTGAAGTAATTAATTGTACTTTCAAGTAAAAGTTCATAATTATCAAAGTGCAAATTGCATGTGAAATAGATGTTCCGCGCAAATGTTGAAGTTTTCTCGGCTCCGTCCATAATGGTGTTAAGATTAAATTGTTGAAAATAATTCGTTTTGTTGTTGCGAAAGTACTTGTAAAAGTTTCATGTATCGGAATTAACGTTTTAATTGAAAAACTTTGAAGGTTTTCTAAAATACGAAATCTCGTATCAGTGCAGTGCACCTACAATATGGGAGCTGTTTTATGAATTTCGAAAATGGTCGGTTGAATTTAAAAATGTTTTTCTAGGTTTCTGGAGTCGTGGTGATGGGACTGAAATGGTTGTTCAAAATCGAGCCAATTAATGCAGAAATGCATGCATGGCGGTTTAATTTGAAAATATTTGTTTATTTACCGGAAAACGAAGAAAACCGTCTTCAAAGTGCCTACAAAGAATGAAACTAATTTCATGGAGGTGATATTAAATCACTATGTAATATCACTAATATAGCACCGCTTTTAAAAAATTTTATTCATCTTTCTTACTTTGGAGTCGGTTTTTTTTAAATTTTAGGTTAATTTCAAATTCCCCTATTGCGTATAATACTTTATATATATATATATATATATATATATATATATATATATATATATATATATATATATATATATATATATATATATATATGATATAACGAAAATCGTGACTATGCTAGAGGTCACAATTTCGCTACAATTTTCACAAAATTTTTAGTAAAGGCGTATTGTGTAAATATCTCAGTTAAGTTGTTTAACCAGCTAAATCGAACGAGGGAAAACAAAATGGCGGCCATTTTAGACAAACATTCGTGATTTCATATCTGACCAAACCATGGCCTCCTATTTGGATGAAATTTGGCACAGAGGTTTGTTGAAGTATGCGATGAATTTCACAATAAAAAATCCAAAGTCGAACCGTTTGAAACAAAATGGTGGCCGTTCAGACGTCGAAAAGCGTGTAAGCATTGGATGTTGTTGTTATGACCAAACTTTTCAACCGATTTTTTCAGATTTTTGTGGCCCTCTAGTTGCCAAATTTTCCAATGGATTTTAATGAAACTTGAGATTCTGGATAATTGTACTTAGTCCTTGTACTGAGCAAAAAATTATCAAAATCGGATGAAAAATAAAGAAGTCGAAAATTTAAAACCTAATATTTTTCGCTGCCAGTTTGATTAAAAATTTAATACTTTTGCCCTGTCTAGAGGGAAACTGATTTGAATGAGATTGGGCAAATTGACTGATGAGACTCTAAGATTGAAATATTTTTCAAAATTCAAAAAAATGCATGTATTCAAAATGATGGCCCCCAAAAATCAAAAGGTAAGCGCGATTCGCTATTTAAGTAGCAACTGAAGTAATGAATGTTTATCATGGAAACATTTTTAATGGCGTAACTTGTCAGTATTTGTACAACAGACCATTTTAGGGGATTGTAAAATATTTTTACAATGCCCTCTTAAAATCACTATCTGTCTTTTCGTCCGCCTGTCCATCCGTCGGTGCTTCACAGCAAGTTTTCTCGCAAACCACACAAGCTAGAATGATGAAATTTTCTACGTAGGTCAAAAGTGGTACCCTCTCAAGCGTTTGCAAGATAACCACCAGAGTAATAATATCAGCACATATGACAATTTTTGGCTTTCTTTTGTAGTAAACAATTAATTTTCAAACGCTGCACGCTCATAGAGTTTATCGCTCTCATAGAATTTATCGCCAAGAGTATGATACACCTTATAATATGATGAATGAAATTTCGACCCCAATTTCGAAATTTGCTTCGAGCCTATGCGAGTTATCACAATAGCAAAGGCAAAAGCTCGTGGCTTCATGAATTTGATCTTTCGCCGTCTCCTGTATGTACCTCTATACCGGAGACTGTTTGGTATGCATGTACAATGTGTAGCACTCCTTGTCTCTACACATGTGTCAAAAGCATTTGATACAACTCCGTATTTTCAATCCATAAAGCAGTACAGATTACACAACGCTCATCAAGAATCGTCTTCTTGATGAGGAAATTCTACCGATGGTGACCACTGAATATACTCACGCCATTACCTTTCCTGCCGCTTTATCATCGATTGCCCTGATTTGTTCGGAAAAGCTCATCTTTGAATCTTTCACTATTGTTTTGATTCTACCAGCGTTTTCCCTTTATTGATGGTCCTGACTCTTAAAATTGTTTGAAATGTTCCATAAGTCAGGGTTAAGGATAGAGTCCGATGTCATCCCTCGCTGACCTTCGTTTATATCATAGAGTAGTTTGCGGCCCTTCAGGTACTCTTTGAAAATTCGCAGAAGATATTATGATGCTTCGAAGAGATTTTCGAGTGCTGCCAGAATGTCTGCTTATTTAGTGGAGTTTAAAATATTTGTGAGGTGAAGAGTGACCAGCAGGACAACGTATCGGGTATAACTGCTGTGTATCTCTGTGGGCTCAACCGTGCTTACCAGTACTCTGATAGTGTCGATGGCAAAATGGGCTACATTAAAGCCATACTCCTATAGAGATAGGTCCTTAGAAGTATGAATTGTGTGAGCGAAGTTGCTCCCAATTAGTATCTTGAGAACTTTTCCGGCCATCCATTATACACAATAAGAGCTATGCTGGCATCAACCCGAAATTTGTCTTCCGTTTATTTATCAGCATGACCATTGCTTTTTTCCGCACCCCACTAATATTCCTTCACGGAGGCAAGCTTTGAACCTACTGAGCAGCAAGTCAGGGTCAGTGATAGACTATCTGCAGTACCTAAGCTAGAATATGATCAAGCCCGGAACCTTTTTCGCCTTCATGAACAAAACTACTTCTTTCAGTTCTGTCTTTATTAAGAGTAGGAAATCCACTAGAATTTCATTGTGGAACACTTTAATAAGGGTAAGGTGTATACGTTCAATTACGTCTATTTTTGCCATCTAGTATGTGCATGGCTAAAACTTTCGCATCACTAGCTTGTAGTCCATGCCTCATGAATCTCTATCCAGGTTTTCTACCAAATTCTGCTGGCAGTTAATTTTTCCCTTACAAAGCACTTTTGCATCTCTGTTTTAGGAAGGTCAACCATGTATTATCTCCTGGTGTTTGCTTTGATGAGCCTTATTTTATTTAATATTCCTGATATCAAGCATTGCTATAGGCCTGAGTAAGGCTACAAAAGCACTTCCTTTTAGCGCCTTTTCGACTGCATCAAAAAAAAGGGTCACTATTGGTTGTTTCTCACTCAAATTCTACCAGGAGACCACCAGACTGGGTGGGTCGCACTGCTCTAATGGCAGTGTGTACATAACTAGACTTATCTGCTCTTTTACCCTCTGCCAAGACATCTGCGTTAGATTTTCCATCGGTAAGTTTGATCATCAGAGCCTGCCTTACTAGTTTGTGTTTTTGGTTATCCCTAGCTTGTGTTAGAGATGTGGTATGCTAGGAGTTCACTATCACAGCTCCAACCTGTGACTCTCCACGTGTGTCTGTCACTGCTATGTGATTTTCTCACTGCTGTGATTTTGTCACTGCTATGGTTTAAAGACTAGCCAAATGCTCGTCATTTCTGTTGAGTGCTTATACAATATATGAAATTTACTAAGCATAGCGCACAAAAACTGCTTTAAGATGTTATTCACTGTTTTTAGTCCTTTGTCTTTTTAAAAATTGCAAATTTGGAGTGAAATATTTGAAGCTTTTCTAATAATATTATACATAGTTAATTAAAAACGTACATACTCGTACATGTTTTTCCTTTTCACATCTAAATGTAGTCAACGGCGCTAAGCAACGTAAAATGGGTAAGTCATAGTGTGTTACATTCAGAAGTCACTGTTAAACGTGCTAGTGCCAAAAATATCACAGTGGCGATATTCGAGTTTGCGAAGTGCCATCTGTGACTGTGACAGTTATTTTGTTGCTGTGATAGCTCTGGCCACTAAAATACAGTGCATATCAAACAAAACAATCAGAGCTTGCATAAGAGAATGGAAGAATGCAAATCAATGATAGCAGTGACATGACTATGCAGTGTTCACTGTGCTCTGTAAAACTAGTATACATACACAAAGTGGTGACTTGAGGAGTATTAGATACTAAATCATGCCAAAACCGAAAATTTGTTGACCTGACTGCAAACTTAGTATACTCGTATATACAAAGGGCAATTTAAAAAACGTTGGAAAGCACTTTGACTCAAATGACTTATTGATTATGACTCTGCAAATTGTGCTTACAAGCATGGAGCTTGAATTTTTGGGTTTTTGTCACAGCCAGTTCCAACTCCGGGGCTGTTACAGTGAAAAAGTCACAAGTCGGCATATTACATCCCATCTCTAGCTCGGGTTACAGTTTTTGTTCCACTGAATTATGCTTACTGGAGAGGCTGCTTATCTTTTATGGTTTGAAGAAGTTTTCCGGTTGTTTTTTTGGCTTCCTTAGGTTGGATTGCTAGGAACCCTTTTCAATGTATTACGCTCCCAATGAAGTTCATTTTTCTTTCTTTTCTCAGCATCTTATTGTACCAGTGCAAGCATGGACTCGTCCACTATTTCTTCGAATCCAGCCTCTTGGTCTTCCCACCCCCTTTGACGCCTGATCTGTTCTGCTCTGTTGTTTGTTTCTCTTGCAGCAAGGACTTCGACGTTTGCTTCATTTTCTTGCTGCTCTCAAATGTAGGCTTGTCTCGTGCTTTCCGTCCGCTTACGTGTTTTTTTGTGCATCTTTGTTGTCCCTGCCATTACTTGAATTAACTTGTCTTGGTTATTTTCATTAGTTCTGAAGTTGTGAACCTGGTTTTTATCAGTGCTATTGTTGCTTTTGGGGAGTCAGGGTCAGGCTGATTGGGTCCTCCCTTGGAGCTACTATCTCTGTTTTTATGTGTGGTTGCTTTTTGGTCTCATAGTTATCTTTGCGAAGCAGAGAGTCCATGTGAAGGCTCACAAAAGCCCTTGAGAAGTTATCATGAGTCCATCCCAACTAAATTTATACTATCAACTCAACTCGGTGTTGCCGGGCAAAACAGTTAGGTGTGAAACATCATATCCACAAGCCCAAAACATCAATTCCATTTGATCACTCGAATCGTAGTGCTATATCAGCCAGGGTCATATTTTTGTGGAATTCGGAAGGAACCATATGGCAACCCCAATTACCTCAGGCACGTGAGGGCGGCACTCCTCACAAAATTCAAGCCTCTAAAAATCGCAATCCTTAAAGCCTTAATCAAAAGAAGTATTTTTATTAATAAGTGTTACTGAAATCATATTTATTTAGTACTCAGTCTAAGATTTGAAGGCACTCATGACATACTTTGTTTCAAAGAATAAGTATTTTTACTTCTTCATTATTCTGTCGCAAAGTAAATAGTCTCCTTTTTCTTCTTGATAACACTCCAGCCCCTCTCGGGCTTCGCTTCCTGCAAATAGCACCTCCATCTATCTCGACCTATTGTCCGCATCCTTCAATTTTGAAATCCGGGCAACGATGAACTGCCTTTTTCGATCGAGTCAGATCAGCGTTTTCTCGGTTTCTCTACTGGTCTCCCAATGAGTACTTTTTCGGGAATCCGTTGGTCATCCATCCGATTTACTGGGTCAGTCCATTGCAGCTACCGCAGTTTTATAATCGTAGAGGCTTCCAGCTTGTCGAAAATTTTATACAGCTCATGGTTGTTTCGAATTCACCATTGGTCCTGGTCTAACTTTGCTCTAATCATCCGCCACAGGACACGACACTCAAAGGCATTCAATATATTTGAGGATACTTTGGTTAGGTTCTATATTTTGCGCCCGTAGCATAAAACTGGTCTTGGCACAAATTTGTACACTTGGAGCTTTGTTTTCCTGTGTATGCAACTGGTCTAATCGTCAAAACTGAAAAAAATATTTTAATTGCAAGCTGTATTCTTCGGCACATTTCATCCTTTTCATTGTTGGTTCTCATTATTTTGGCACCAGATACAAAAATTTGCCCACATTTTTGATACCGTATTTGCCACCTGTGATATTTTGTGTATTTCAGGTATTTTTCCATGACCGCGTCATAAGCTTTGTTTTGGTCTAATTGATTTGTAGCCCTACTAGTTTTGCTTCACTGTTGAGTTTCAGGACGAATTCTTTAGCAATTGTTAATGATCATGACAAAGTGTTGATGACGTTCACATAAGCTACTACTTGGCTTGACTGGTAAAATGATGTACCACATTTATTGACAGATAGCTTTCTTATGACATATTCTAGGGCCAAATAAAATAGCAATAGGGCCAGCCGATCTCCCTGCTTTAGTTCGATATTTGTGTCAAAAACATCGATGAGTTGTTATTGAAGCGAACTTGGGAGGTCGTCACCTTTACTGTCATTTTGGTAAGACGAACTAATTTGACTGTGATGCCAAACCAAGACATTATTTGGTACAGAGCGTTACGATCAATACAGTCGTATATTTGCTTGAAGTCAACGAAAATTTAATGTGCGTCTTTGTTGAACTCCCAGTATTTCTTAAGTACCTGCTTGACCATTAACGGTTTGTCATTTGTCGATCTACCTGCTCTAAAACTATCTTCGTACTCATCAATAAAACTATAGGCGTATGATTTTTACGCCTTACAAAGCGGTGATATGCCTGTATAGTTTTTGGAATCTAGCTTGTCAACTTTTTTGTAGATAGGGAGTATAATTGATTGGTTCCGCTCTTTTAGCATATGTTCCTGTAGTCAAATGTGTTGGATGAATATATCGACAGCTTTCTGAAAACTGCTGCTACCATATTTGATGAGCTCCACTGGAATCTCATCGATGCCCGGCGCTTTATTATTCTTTTGGGCTTTGATGGTGGAACAAATTTCCTCCAGAATCAATGATGCTACTAGAAATTCTCCGAAAACACCTATAGGCTCCGATGCTCTAGAGTAGGTTTTTGAAATATGAAGTCTAACTTTCTTTAATCGTGGTTTCATGTAGGAAAATATTGTCGATGTTTTCACGACAGAGCGTGGTTTTGGTATGATCATCTCGTTTCTAGCGTTTCACTACTTTGTATGCTTGTTTTGTATTGTTGCTCGCTAGACTAACATCAATGCTTCTCTATTAATTGTCAAAGTGTTTTCTTTTCTTTATTCTAACTGTCTTATTCGCTACTCTTCTGCAATTTTCATAGCGTTCTCTCTTCGTACTGGTTCTTTCACTTAAGTATTCTTTGTACACCTATTTCATTTTATTTAACGCGTTCTAGCGGTTATCATCGAATCAATCATATCTTTTGCACTGGCCTTGATGTCCAGTTATCTTTTCTGCAACGGTCTGAATAGCCGCTTTCACTTTCATCCAGAGCTCATTGTTTGTTTTCAGTGATGTGTCTGATAAGATGGGAGCCAGCTGATTATCGAAGGTAAAATGTTTTGCCATAGATGGAGCCTTTCGATATAGAGTTTTTGAAGTGGGCTGGTCTTCATTGAATACGCCTTTGATGTACGACACCATTCGGTCAGTTTGATCAAGTGATATTCTGAGTTACAATTGGCTCCTCGGTATGTTCGAACGTCAAGTATGCTGGAGGCCCAACATTGTTGGATCAAAACATGATCGATCTGGTTTTGTGTGTGATACCCACGCTATTTCATATATGCGTCCAATTAGAAAGCAAATTTCTGCTACATGCAAAACACCGTGGTCATAAGTTTCATCGTGGAGGCTTTATCCTCTTGTAATTCCCCGATGAGATAGCTCATTACGAACCTTAGCGTTGGATTATTTTGCTATCGCGGCTAGGCAATGAGTCGACTAGTCGTTCTAGATGGTTGTAGAATGATTTCTTCATTTCGCTTTTACACGGATCACATAAAACTGTTTATTACTGCTTTAAAATCAATAACATGTGATTTGAGCTCGCTACCCACAGTAAAATCCACTCCGGACTCTCATTTTTTAGCTGGCTTCCCCCTTTTGAATACCGTGTCTGATATCATATATTGAATATAATTTCCAGTCCAATGCGTTTCCTGGATGTTCAGTATTTGTTATATTGATTGTTCGGTTGTAAAAGGTCCTTAACAGTGTTTGAAAAGTTGCGTAATCTGACATTCCAGAATCAAATGTCATACTCATTTCTTCGTTTGGGTGGTGGTTGCCCTGGATCCAACCCATTTTGAGGCCCTTCTGCAGGTTTCGAAATATTGTATGGTTTTCCTGGGAATAAGATCTAGCCTATTATTTAATCTCCACTCCGGCGGCATGGTCGTTACTTCAATTCCGTTATCAGACGCGAAAGACTCACCTTCACTCTCTTCAATCCCCACAAAGGGGGTGTAAACAGGATTTAGTAGCAGAGCTGTTGATGTATTTCCAGCTACTGGCATTTCTTTGCATTTAATGCCTCGTAATTGGGGAGCAAGTAAACTCAGTGTGCGACTCCGAGAAAATTTACTACCATTTAACTGTGAGGCTTAGGATGAGGAATGATTTAAGCTGTGAGTTGGAGAAACAAGGAGTTTGCTTCTCATTTCTCAAATGGGTTTGAGACCGTCGACAGTGCAGTAAATGTAAACAATATTATTGGCTAAATGGAGTCTGGAAGATATTTATGTTAACCATCTTATCCAAAAATTTTGAGGAGATTTAATCGTTGTCATGTCTGAATCGATAAAAAGTCCATATAGTAGCAAAACCATATTTTGTTGTAGTTGTTGTGACCAGAAATAATTTAAAGGTAATATCCTGTAAGACTTAGAAAATTCACTACAATAAAAGCTCCTTATGTTGTTGCTGTTTTTGCAACCTAGGTATGCCATGAAATCTTGGAATATGTTTAAATTGTTTGAGTGTGCTTTAGTTTGTGAACGATTCCTGTATTTGTGGCTGCCACAAAAGTTCCCAGTTTTTAATTGACTACTTGCCAGTTGCATTGTTGTCTGCAAGATCAGCTAATGAAAAAAAAACCTGCTGAAGGTTGATACATTTAGCTAGGCAACGAGATCATACTTACTTCGTCATTTTAAATTTTTAAAAAACAAGAAGTTTTTAAAAAACAGGGTGGCCTAAGCAAAAGAAAGGGTTTGTTGTCAAGAATTAACTTGGATACACTTGTGCAGTTTTGTATGGGCTTTTCTCTGGTAAAGAATCAGCACAAGACAAAATTTTAATTTAATTTATACATTTTTATACGGGGCGATTTAAATATTATAGATAATCCTATTTTTAAATGGAGGAATTTATTTGGTATCGCTTCCATGCAATTTATTTCATCCTGTTTAGGGTATTGGTTTATTTTTAAGGGCCCTACCTAAGCTTGTATTTAGTCATTTTAGGGTTTTGTAAAATAATTTTGTAAAATAATTTTACAAAAACCCTACTAAAATCACGTCCTGTCTGTCCGTATGTTCGTCCGTGGGTCACGGCACTTTTTCTCGAAAACTGTTTAAGCTAGAAACATCAAATTTTATATGCATGTGTAAAGTGGTGCTCTCTTCAAAGTTCAATTACAAAAAAATTTTATAAGGTATTTAAGGGGGTTTACTCCATGTAGGGGAGTGGCCCTCGAAAAAAAATTCATCAAAGGTAGACGACGTGGATATCAAATGAAAGGTCCTGATGAGGACTTTTCAAAACAGGCCTTAATTTGACAGTTTTTGCTTCAAGGAGCACACAGGGAGGGGAAATACTTGAACAATTTGTGTCCTCCACCTTGCGATTGGACACCTGTGATCTGAAAAATCTAAAAAAAAATTATGGAGGTGTGTGTTTATGAGTACAACAAGAACAAATACCTTAGAAGTCAAAATTAACTCAACTTTGTTAATAATAGTATGATACTCAAATTTCATATTTTCCCCAATAAAATCGTATAAGTACCTTTAAACTCAACGAAATTCAATATTTAAGTAGTCCTATAAAAGGTCCTTGAGCATTGTAAGTTTGATGAAAATCGGATGATATAAACGGAAGTTATAGCCATTTGAAATTTCTCCAATTACAACAAAAATAACACATAATTTTGGTATTTTATGGACTTTCCATCGAAACAGTCACTCCAGTTTTGAAATAAGGTCAATAAGATTAATATTTTTGGGGATGCATGATTTGGGTGATTTTTGTTGGTTTGCAATAAAATTGGCACCCATTGAAAATAGAAAAACAATGGTTTTTCTTTAAAACGTGCACATCTTTTTGACATATTTCTTGACTTTATTCGTTGCTGGTGACTGGATTTCTGAGAAGTTGAGTACAAAAACCTTCTGACATGAGCGTAGGTCTGTCTACCTAACTTGTTTTATAATAGTGCCAATGTTCGTAGAAATGCACCATACGTTAAGGCGGCACAAATTGAATCAATGATGATTAAAGATAGTGTAACTAACAGTTTTTGTTCTGCAAGTGAAGCCCTGCTTTATGTTAATGGTGCACATCATCCGTGAGTTCATACCAATATACAGGTACTGTAGACATTAAGCTACCAACTAAAAATACGATTAAATAGCAGTCACGACTAGAACAGCATAGGCTGTGTACATAAAGTGAAGTATAGTGGCGCTGGAGGCCTATTTCTGGTTTCAATTTCGATCGGTAAAGTATTGGAACACAATATTAATTTTGCTAATTTCTTGATCTACCATTCTCCTTTGCACAAATATTGGAAAAAAACTGTCAATCCATAACACTGAAGGTTTACCTACCCTCTACTGAATTTCAGTTTGTTGAGAGTTGAATGAGTTAAATCGAACGATTTGGCATGTTCAAAATATTAATAACAAATTCGGCAGCAAATAAAATCATTAGAATTTGCTTGCAATAATAGTGGGTGTATGCTACTAACTTCTCCAAGAAATTTAACGGGGCGCTGAACTTTAAAAAACATTCAAACCTTAAATTCACATACTGGGCCTGAAATGAAATCTTTTTGGCGAGAAAAATACTTTAATTAGTTGCATGTCTTAACTTGTTGAAATAATAAAAACTTATATCCAGTTGCACTTAATTTAAGGGAACCCATTCGATTTTACTGAGAAAAATGTGAACTTTACAAATCTTACTTTTATTAATTAAATTGAACAAGTTCGAACTTTCTTTTTGCTGTTTTCATAGAGAACTATCTTTAAGATATTTTTCATATTTTGCATACTTTTCACGAGAGGGAGCATCCTTTTTGTTACACTTCTCCTTCTTCTGCGTAAATGGTATATTTTTAAGTTCTGTTTTGAAAAGCTCTAAGAAAGTCTTTTTATTTGGTACTCCACATACTCGTATTTAACTGTGGTAAAACAAGTTTTCATTTCCCGTCCCTATAAGGAGATATATTTCCTAAAAAATGTTTTGAAAAAGCAGATACCTTTCCTAAAAAAAGTCTTTGATCGTTGTTCGTAGCTGCTATAGTTTTAGAGGAAAACTGTTGTGAAACACAGTCAGACGAGCTGATGGATGGTGGTAGCAACCACGGAAGTCACCGCAGTTGCAGACATTAAGAATTAGCAGAGAGGTGTGTAGCCCGGGGTGGCATACTGAGGCCGGCTAGCGCTCAGTCGTATCGTGGGTCTTCCGGGACACCCTCTGCTCATGCTGAGCCACCTTACATAAAATAACTAGCACAAAGGGAAAAGGATGAGAAAGGGGGAGGTCACTTTGAGAAATGAAAGACGATGGGTTTAAACTGACATGGCCGTTTTATTTAATCCAAGAATTCTATTTACAACCAAAAACTTTGCAGGATAAAAAAAAATGCCAAAAACGAGTAAAAGGCCCTTTTGTGAGTTGAACAAAAGAGTATATACCAAAATACAACACAACAAATTAATTCAATTTAATATAAAAATTATTTGTAAAATATTGAAACAAAATACGATTGATACTTACTTCTTTCCTTGCAAAACCCCAAGCGCCCGGTGATGTACAAAAAAAGAAGCGTGGGGCCACTGAAATGCAGATTTTAAGGTTAAAATAACAAAAAACTAAAAACACAACGGCCACTTTCAACTTTCTGATCCGTACTCGCAGAAAACTTCACTCTAAGGCACCTGGTCCTCTCCACAAACCAACAAAATTTAGTTTTTTTTTGTTTTTTTTCGCTGAATTTCAAATCAAAACTTTCAATTTTCGTCTCTCCACACTTCAAATCAATAAAATCTTTTTTTTTACACCGCACAAAATCAACTCCCTTCTCTTCCAAAATCCAACATTCACCTCACTTTCTCAATTCTTTCACTCTCCTCCTTCGTCATTAAAACTTCAAAAAAAAATCTATTAAATTCACCATCACATTCTCAACCCAAAACTCTTTTTTTTCCAAGCTTAAAACACCCAAAAATCACTTTTATCCCGCGCAGCAAAACTCCTTTATCTTTTCTCGCCAAATATTAACTTCCTTTTTTCTCAATTTTAAAACCCCCCAAAAATCAATTTTACTACGCACAGAAAACACCCTTATCTTTCCCAAATCAAAATCTGACTCCCCAATTTTAACACCTCCAAAAATCAATTTTACCGCGCACCGAAAACACCCTTATCTTTTCCAGCCAAATACTCACTGCCCCAATCCTCACCACCTCATTCCACATTTCACATTCAACCAATCCGACTCGCAATCCAAATTATTCTCCAATTACCACTGCCGCATCTGGGTAACGTAATCGAAATTCATTACACTTCGATTCCGCTACCCACACATCTTTTGTTCTATATCGACAAACTCAATAGTATCCAGCGCTGGATTGAATGCAAAGTGTCACATATACATTACGGAAGCTATTGGTTTTGCCGTTACCCCAAAAAGAGTGCTTCCCTGCGCCCGGGGGAACTTGAACCCAGGGTTCCAGCAGATCCTCGATCGAGAGCTCACGACGCAGCTAATGGTGCCATGGATTGTTGATCTCCCATTCATCTCATAAGCAACTTCAACGATGCATTTGGGCATGAGATTGAACTTTGTTAGCAAGGGAACGTGAATTAATTTTTGTTAGTATAAAAAATAAAATTTGTTAGTGGGAATAGAATTAGTTAGTATGAAGGAAGGAATTAGGTTTTGTTATAGAAAGGGTATTGAATGAAGTTTTGTTAATGGGAATTAATCAAGGGAATGTTGTTAGTGGGAAAATTGAAATTATTAGTATGTATTTTTTTTTGTAGTTTGAAATAAGGGAAAAGGGTAGGATTGTGATGATGGGGAAATAAAAATTAAAGGTAAAATGGAAAAATGTTGATAAAATAAATAAATTTACAGAGGAAAAGGTAGGAGTGCCCAAAGGAAGGTGGAAATGTTACGGCTGCAATTTGAAGTTGCGAATGGGAGAAAATCGCTACGCCGGAATTTGCAACATGGTCCTAGTTTCAATAGTTTCGAACGATAATATAGGGTTTTCCATTAAAAACATTACAATAAATCGATTGTGAGGCGTGCTGTGTGGGCAGTGGCACCGTCTTGTTGAAACCACATATCATTGATGTCAAGTTCATCCAATTTTGGCCACAAACAATCTTCTAACATAACACGATAGCGCTCTCCATTGACGGTCGTTTTAATCCACGAAAAAAAAATACGGCCCAACCACACCTCCGGCATGTAACCCGCACCAAAAAGTAATTTTTTGCAGGTGCGACGGTGAATCATGATGCAAATGTAAGTTTGTTGCTGGCCAATAATGCATATTTTGCTTATTAACAAAAGCATTGAGCCAGAAATGAGCTCCATTGCTGAAAACGATTTTTCGAGAATAGTAATGAATATTAACTTTTAATAATTTTCTAACATTGCTGGCTCGTGAACTTTACCATTATGAAATATTTGCCATTGACCGTTCATTCAAAAATTTTAAGAACACGCTCATACAAAGACACAATATTGTTATGTTCCTAATGCAAAACCCTATATAAAATCCTGAATTATGGCTCAACAATTAATTAACGTGACTTTGATATATTGGCTTTTGAGCTACTAAACTCACTTCCTACACATTTTTGATAATAAAACTAAAAGATGGTTTGCAATGCTTATTACCTGAGTACAATTTGTTTAAAACTTTTTCGATACAAAGCTGCTCAAGAGATTTACATACCAAAGTTTATTCACCAATTTGTTTTATGTATTCTAACATCCCTAACAATTCCGTCCCTGAACAAACTAAACAGAACAATAAATTAGTAAATTATTAGCCAATACACGGATGGTATTCCTGCTTAAAAACGGCCAACAAACTTCAATAGTC
Organism: Odontomyia ornata; assembly: GCA_963969285.1. Classification (NCBI taxonomy): domain Eukaryota; kingdom Metazoa; phylum Arthropoda; class Insecta; order Diptera; family Stratiomyidae; genus Odontomyia; species Odontomyia ornata. Next base: position 64,591,673 of record OZ017742.1, on the reverse strand, counting down.
TCGCCGGACCAGCAGCGTAGCTATTTTGGCTGGCATTATATCAAAAAGCAAACACACAAACCAAAGCACCTTTGCTGGATGAACTCCCATTTAATGTCTCCATTTCTATGCACAAACCAAACTCTGATAGAAATTTGAGTACGGACATGCTTAACAAGACCAGTCCTTGTTCCGGCTAATTCCCATAACAAGTAGCCGCCAGATAAGTAAGTTGGGATGCAATATAAATTACTGAAACGACCCCATTAACATTGGATTACAACTCGATTTCGTTCGTAATGTTTTCTTGGCGGAAGGAAGGGGTTAGTAGGACGCAGGACTCGGATGGAAGAGCTAGGAGCCGATTTCAATACTTTAAACAGGATGAGAATTTTGAGAATGATATTGCAGAGATAAATTATAATTTGGTTAGAGTGCAATATTTTCAAGGAGTGAAGTCGGATGGTGTATGTAAGTTAGATTTGTTACAGGTCCTTTGAGTCTATTGGTGTTAAGCAAAATGTTTACAATTCGAAGATAGTTGGGTTATCTACTCTTACTTTAGATAGGTATGGGATTGCACTAAGCTTTATCTTATGATAAAAGTAGACGTTATCCTACCATATTGTTATAACGTAGTCTAAATAGACTAAGAGGCAACTTGTATAATTTATCCTTTAATACAATGGAACCTGGAACAAGAAGTTATATTACAGAATGAATTAGGGAAAGGGACTGACTAAGAGCAATTGATTATTGGGTATAATGCCAGATTATTTTAGAAAAGCCTTGAGGTGGTGCCGTATCCAAAACTGCTGTCTTTTTGGGCAGCTTTCGTTGAGTAGAACACAAGAATTACTGAAGCTTTTTTGATTGAGTTGTTTCGTAAAATTTTTAAAAAATCTCAGAAACTTCAGCAAAAGACGTAATATGGGAGCTGTTTTGAACATAGATTGAAGTAAAACTGTAGTATTGTCAAACGTCTAGAGATTCTGAATAATACATTCGATAGTTTTTAAGAAAATCTAGTGAATTCTTTCACAAAATTTTCAAATTTGTTTTATTAAAAAAAATTTTGCTGATAAAATATTGGATAGTCTTAAAAAGTATTGAGCCTTTTTTGTCAATTTTGATTGAATATTTCTTTTATTTCAAATGGATTATATTAAGTGCATATTGTCCATTATTATCTACGACGTTTTGCCATTTTTCGGGTGGAGCCATTATTCCATCTGTGTAGAACTTCTGTGGCTTATCGGCGAAAAACTTGACCAAGTGATTTTCACAGTCCCTTTTTGAAGTGGATTTCTTTTCACTAAAGAAGTTTTGCAGAGACTGAAACAATGGTAGTCTGATGGTGCAAGGTCTGGACTAAACGGTGGATGCATCAAAACCTCCCAGCCAAGCTCTGTCAATTTTTGTTGGGTCATCAAAGACGTGTGTGGTCTGGTATTGTCATGATGGAATACAACGCCCTTTCTATTGATCAATTCTGGCTGGTTTTTAGGGTTTTGTTGAATAATTTTAAAAAACCCTATTAGTTTCGCGACCTGTCTGTCCGTCTGTCCATCTGTCCGTCCGTCCGTCCGTCCGTGTGTCACAGCTTTTTTTCTCGCAAACTACTTAAGCTAGAAACATCAAATTTTTTATGCAGGTGTAAAGTGGTGCCCTTTTCAAAATTCAATTACAAAAAATTTTATAAGGTATTTCAGGGGGGTGTCTCCCCATATAGGGGAGTGGCCCTCGAAAAAAAAAATGCATCAAAGGTAGCCGATATGGGTATCAAATGAAAGGTCTTGGTGAGAACTTTTCAAAACAGGTCTTGATTTGATACTTTTTGCTTCGAGGGACGCGAAGGGAGGGGAAGTACACGTTAAATTTTAGCGCCCCCCCTCGTGAAAAAAATTATGGTGGTAAGTGTTTATGAGTACAACACCAACATGTACCTTAGAAGTCCAAATTCGCTCAGCTTTGTTAATAGTAGTGTGATATTCGAATTTTACGTTTTCCCCAATTAAATCGCATCGGTACCCTAAAACTGAACCAAACTCGATATTTACGTAGTCCTACTAAGGGTTCTTAAACTTTGTAAGTTTGATGAAAATCAAATGATATACACGGAAGTCATAGCCGTTTGAAATTTCTCCAATTACAACAACAATAACAGATGATTTTGGTATTTTATGGACTTTCCATCCAATCAGTCACTGCAGTTTTGACTTTATCTTCTTGAAGTTTACCAACAAGGTCTATAACATTAATATTTTTGAGAATTCATGATTTGAGTGATTTTTGTCGGTTTTCAATGAAATGGTGACCATTGAAAGTAGAAAAACAATGGATCTTCCTTTGAACGTGCACATCTCTTTGACATATTTCTTGACGTTATTCATTGCTGGTAACTGCATTTCTGAGAAGTTGGGTACAAAACCCTTCTGACATGAGCGTAGGTCTGTTTACCCAACTTGTTTTAAATTTCTAGTTGCAATCTGGTTAATTGCTGACAGTACGGAGCCGAATTGAGTGTTTGGCTATGTTCTAGCACCTCATGATAAACGATTCCCTTCCAATCCCACCATACATACAGCATAACCTTATTTGGTGTCAATCCTGGTTTTGAAGTCGTTTGTGACGATTCACCTTCTTTTGACCATGATCTTTTCGGAAGGACATTCTCGTATCTTACCCATTTTTCACCGCCTGTAATGATTTGCTTCAAAAATGGCCGATTTCGTGGAAATTCGGTCGATAGAATTTTGTTATGTTAATTCATGTGGCACCCAAACGTCAAGTTTCTTTGTGTATCTAGCCTTACGCAAATGGTTCAAAATTGTTTGGTGATGGATACTCAGTTTTTTAAGCAATGGCACGGCTGCTTATGTGTCGGTCTTTTTCAATTATTTGTTAGATTTCATCGACTTTTTCAATGATTGTTGACCTGAGCGAGGTGCATCTTTGACATCAAAATTTCCAGAACGAAAGCAAGTGAACCATCTCTTGGCTGTGGCTTTTGATCAAGTATCTTGACCGTAGACACCATAAATTTTTTCACGGGCACGCGATGCATTCTCACCTTGATCGTAGTGATATTGTAAAATATGACGTTTTTCTCTGAAATTTCACTCATTTTTAAATGCATACAACTTTTGACATGAATGACAAAATACATAATTGACCATTTAAAATTTTTAGACTGGAATGTCACCTTTCAAACGCATGTCAGTTTGACTCAATCTGATTAGTATTGCACGATATATGACAACGAACACCATCTAGTGACAAAAAGGCTCAAAACTTTTTAGAATATCCAATATAATAAAGCCTATGGAAACAACATTCTAAATTCATTTCATCAAAAACTTGCGATGAGCTCAGAGCTGAAACTTCGTTCAAATTTTTATTCAAGTCTGTAAAGCAGGTAATACGAAAAACTCATCATACGAAAACACTTCATTCGATTAAGTGTAATGAATTTTTTTTCGTTCGTTTCGTTTCGAAATTTTCCGAAGGAAATCTTTGTGAAGTCTTCTAATATGTCAACGAAATGCACTCAATAGGCTAACAAGTCCGGACGCTCTTAGCCAACTCCAACGTGGCTACTGGCAAACTAGTTAGTAGAGAAATTTCATTTGCATGTCTTCTGAGAGCAGATTAGGTCCGAATACAAGTTATCAGCCACCAATTCATATGCCCGATTTAAAGCACGTCAAAATGACTTCCAACTAAACAATTCTACTCACTTCAACTTACTCATTTTCATCTCTCTCGACTTTACGTTCAGACCAAAAGAGAGAAACAGAAGACATCATCAATCAGAATCCTTGCATTCTCGATTATTCACCGACGTGCTGCCAGAAATGAACTACTTGAATCCAAAGCCAAATAAATCTACTCTACCTAAAAATGCAAAGCCAAACTGCAGCACCCTGTACCGAACCGAATCACTGAGTCGACCAGTTGCGGATTATCAAAACATTTCCCCTTCGGCAACATACTCACCTTCGGGCTTTTTTTTTTGCCCTGGAAAAGAACAATTATCTACTGAAAAGGAAATATTTTGGTTAATCTAGTAATTCATTTTGATTTTATTTACGCGTATTATGTATTGTATATAATGTTACTCCTAAGCTTAACAATCAAATGATTCCATTTGTTATTTCTATCATTCATAGCTTTATTTATTGTTATGGTTTCAAATCAAAACTTCCACAGCCAAAAGAAATTGATAATAAAAATTGTTCATCTATAAAATTCTTATCAAGGTTGTGCACAGGGATAGTATTGATCTTAGCTTTAACGTTAATAATCAATTGCATCTCGAAATAAAACAATTGTGGTGACTGCACTTATCTTTGATTACAATCTTTTACTGAAAATCATTCATGATTTTTTCATTGTTATAGACATTTTTAAGGATATATTCTGCTTTAATTATGTTTTTCTACGTAGGAGGGTGGGCTGATAAGTCCCAAGGCTACTACTTGGCTGTCCTTGTATAGTAATGTACCTCGCGTATCGACAAGTAGCTTTTTTATGACGTAATCTAGAGCCAAATTGAATAGCAATAGGGCCAGCCCATCGCCCTGCTTTAGTCCGATATTTGTGTCAAAGGCATCGGTGAGTTGGTTATTGATGTGGACTTGGGAGGTTGCCAACGTCATTGTCATGAAAGACGGGCTAATTTGGCTGGGATGCCAAACCAAAGCATTATTTGGTACAGTACGCTAGGATCAATACTGTCGTAGGCTTGCTTAAAGTCTATGAAAAGTTGGTGTAAGGGAAGGGGGGGGGGCAAGGTGGGGTAGCGGGCATGACGGGGCAACGCGTTTTAGAGGCCACACAAACGATCAATCCCAGTCGCTCTAGATTGCAATGATACGCCGTCATATCGCTCATCAGTCACCGCAATGACCGGCTTATAAATGCGCGCATTTTCGCTTTGGCGCCAAGTACTCGGTTTTTGTCAAGTTAGTTGTGATTTTCGCATTATAAATCGATTGTGTTTTGTACCTCAATATTAGTTTTCTAGAACTAACTGAAGGTTATTCTTGTTTATCAATGATTACACCAGCTGGTAAGAACATGTTTGTGTCCATATACTGAATTGGTCATTAAAGGCTTGTTGTTTTATTCAAATAAGCATTGGAGGGCAAGATGGGGTATAGAGTACCCCATCTTGCCCCTTGAAGAAATTTAATTTTTTCTTTATGACGGTTTATGCTTCTTCATAACTTCTTTGTTTTTAATCTTGTTTCAGGATAGTGAAAAATTATAAAAGAAAGTTGGATAGGGGAAACTGGAGTGAACAGAGTATGCAAAACGCAGCAGATGTTATGATCAAAGGGAAAATGGGGTACAAATTAGCGGCGGAAACATATTTTGTGCCACAAACGATCCTTAAATGCAAAGTTAAAGTAGTTCATGCAGCCCTAAAAGATCCTACTACTATTGCAACTTCAATTAAAGTTCCTTTAGGCCCAAAAAAGCGAACATTTACTGACGATGAAGAGAAAAAGCTTTGCAACTATATGATGAATATGGAAAGTCACCTTTACGGGCTCACAACAAAAGATTCGAGGGCTTTGGCGTACACATTGGCAATCAAAAATGAGAAGCAAAATTTCTTCAACTCTGAAAGAAAATAAGCTGGTAAAGATTGGGTGCAGCAGTTTTTAAGCAGGCATCCAGAATTGTCGATACGAAAACCAGAAAGCACTTTAGCTGCACGTGCCGCTACGTTGAATCAACAAGCTGTTAAACAGTTTTTCAACTTCCTTGGCAACGTTTACGATAAGCATAAGCTTTCGCCAGAAAGAATTTATAATTGTGATGAAACAGGAGTTCCAATGGTACCAAAAAACCAAGTCAAAAATAATTGCACGAAAAGGTAAAAAACAAGTGGGATTAATAACTTCTGCGGAGAGAGGTACGAAAATAACTGTGGAACTATGTTTAAGTGCAAGTGGTCAATACATGCCTTCAATGCTGGTGTCCCTACGAAAGAGAATGGACCCACAGTTAATGCTTAATGCTGCTCCTCGATCTTGGGGTGCTTACAGATTCTGGCTGGATGACAGCTGAATTATTCCTAGGCTGTTTTAAGAAGTTTGTTGAATTTAGTGGGGCAACGGTTGATTGACCTGTACTGTTTTGTTATATGGCCACAGCACCCACACACAAAACTTGGACCTCATTAATGAAGCTCGTACCAATGGGGTTGTATATATTTATTTTTTTTTAATACCTCCATTCTCTACCACTCTCCCCATCACTCTTTCATCGTCGCACAACGCTCGTGCGATCTGCACTTCACACGTCGTGAATTCCTACGTGTGCCTCCAGGCAATGCTAAAACATCGGTATAAGGGGCACACCAAATGCTGTGAAGTACTCCTTTCCTGCTAGTCTAGTCCGATTCATGTAATGTTACCAGATATTAAAAAAAAATATTGTAATACGACACATTTAAAAAAAACTCTGAAGTTATAAAAACTAACTTTCTTTAAGTATCTCGACGTAAGGGTCTAAAATGCCCTAAGATACTGCATTTTCAATCCTCCAGACTTATCATTAATCTGAATTTATTAGATGTTCCTGAAGTCTTTTCTTAAAAACCAATAATGAGTTTACGTTTGTCACTATTTCTGGAAAATTGTTGTATATACGCAGAGTATCATTCGTTGCATCGTTCTTTAGTCGATCAGTTCTAGCGTAAGGTATTACAAAATTGTTGGCATTTCTTGAATTATATGGATTTATTTGTGATACTTTTATAAACGGGCTTCGTTCTGATTCACTGGAAATTAGACATTTGGAGATAAACTTAGCTTTCTGCATAGCAATGATTTGACTGAAGGCGAGTGCATTGGTCCGTTGATACACTAGTCTTATTGGAGTGAGAATCAGAAGGTTTAGAATATTTTTATAGGCTTGAGATAGTATCCTGCATATAATATTAAGGTTTTGCTTTGACGATTGACTCCAAATGACGACTGCATAATGAAGCCTTGTTAGTACAAATGCATCTAATACAAGTTTCTTTATACGCATTGGAAAGCCTCCATATCTTCTCAACACTCCTATCATTGGTGCTAGTTGTCTCCTCAAATTTTTTATGTGTGGCACCCGTGTCAAACGATGATCTATGGTAAGACCGAGATATTCAATTTCAAACACTCTTTTCAAGTTTTCGCCATTAATTTTTAGGTCAAATTCCATGTCTTCCTTATTCTTCATGTATTTTGTCTTTGTAGTATTCAATGCTAGCTTGTTTTCGATAAGCCATGAGCGATATTTATTTAGATCCTCATTGACGATATTCTCCATGGCAACTTTATCATGTCCTGAATAAAGAAGTGCAGTATCATCCGCATATAATGTATGGTGTATAGCAAAAACAAGGTTGGTCCAAGTATGGACCCTTGAGGAACCCCATGATTTCATTGGTGCTAGATTGCTCAAGACATTACTAACTGACGTTCTTTGGAATCTTCCTTCTAAATAACTTTTAAAAAGCTGTTTCGGTTTTCTTGTATACCACACGATTCAAGTTTTTGAAGTAACAGGTCATGATCAACCGTATCAAAAGCTTTCTTCAGGTCCACAAAAATTGCAATAACATAGTCTCCTTTATCAAGAACTTTCATTTATATAACGTGAGACAGAAAGTAGCGCATCGAAAGCACTCTTGTTCTTTTGAAAGCCAAACTGCTTCGGATTTATGATGGAATTGTCCATTAAGAAAGATTCTAAACGATTATTTGAAATTTTTTCGAATATTTTACTAAAGGCTGTCAAAAGTGCAACAGGGCGGTAATTATTTGGGTCCAGATAATCTCCTCCTTTGAATATTAGAATTATTTTTTGCGAGTTTGTCTTCATCCGGAAATGTTCCATTTCTAATATGCTCGTTTATAAAATTTGCCAGTGGTTCAGCTATCACCTCTTTGACTAGAATAATTTCATGTGCGGCGATGTTGTCAATACCTGGTGCTGCATTTTTTTTTCAAATCTTCGATTGTATTTAATACTTCTCTTTTAGTCGTTTGATGAATGTGAAAGATGGACTTAGGTGGGTTATTTATGATATTGAAATAGTTAGTTGACTTTTCACCAAGCTCCCTGGTAATTTTTTCACCAATTGTTGAAAAAAAGTGATTTAGCAAGTTTGCTGTTTCACATGGGTGTGCTGCATTGTTAGAGTCCATGCCAAAAAATTCAGCATTTGATGTCATGATCCAGGGTGATGAATTATCTTTTGCTTCATTTATTATTTTCCATATTTCGTGTCAGTTGTCCGCCGCTGTTTCCAATCTTCTGGAGTAATATGAAAATTTAGCTTCTTTTATGAGACGTTTTGATTCTTTTAGGGCTTGGTTATACAGATGTTCAAGTGCTTGATCTTCAGCGTTCTTTTTGTATTTTTTATAAGCCTTCCTTTTGTTAATACTAGCCTCAATAGCTTTCTTTGTTATCCGTGTATGTTGTTGACATCTGATCTTTTTCTCAATGGTAGAATCATGCTTGGAGTCTGTAATCATATTTTTGAGCTCCATAAGGTTTTCAGGTTTTCGGTTTGTAAGCAACAGTTGAAATTTCGATTTGAAAAGATCCTTGTCTAAATATCTGAATTATTTGTGAGTACGTTTTTGCTTATTGAGACGTTGACCATCGACGACAATTTTTAGGACACGATGATCTAACTCCGGCTAATCTCCAAGTGTGAATTTAATGTTTACAGCAATTTTTAAATAATTTGTCTAGGCAGGTACTTGAAGTCGGGCGAGTAATTTTGTCCTTATTGGCAATGACCGCTCCGTTTGTCTCCAGGGTATCCTTGTACAATCTCGATTCTAAAGATTTTGCACTCAGGTCTATGTTTGTGTCAGCAACTGTGATTAGATTTTTTCAGTAGAGTATGTTGCATCTATTGCTGTGCAGAAGTCCTGGGCATTAAGAGGATTAGAATTATAGTATGTAGCGATTTTAAGTTTTTTTCCTGCGCAGGGTATTTCAATTTTTATTATATTATATATCGGCTACATAACGTCCTCCCCATTTAAAAAATGAATCGGAAAAAACAATGAAAAAAAGAACCTGTCAGAAGATAACAAGAAGAAGAAAGGCACGCAAAAGAGAAAAAAAAAATAAGAAAACCAAATTGCCTAAGAAAAACAACAGAAAGGAAACCAACAAAAAGTACAATTCTCCATTAGAAAGTGACAATGATCAATATAATATCCCTTGTTTCTACTGTCATGGAAAATACTTAGATCCAAATGAAGGATGGGCCGCTTTATCTCTCTGCGGGAATTGGGCACACTGCAGCTGTGCTGGCATAGATGACGAAGATGATGAGGCAGTATTTGTTTGCGAGTTTTGCACACAAAAATAGAATATGTCCCCCATACCCCATGTTGCCCCATCGGGTACCCGTCTTATCTTATAATTGGCCACTTTATAATTTTACTATGAGCGAAAAGTTTCTTAAGTTTCTTATTTCCAAAGTTGAATTATTTAGGGGTAATTCAAAATCAATAAAGATTTAAATTACATAGAAATATCCATTTTATTACTCTTCAAACGTTAGGGACTCGGTCTTGCCCCTCCCCTTCCACTACATCTATATTGAAACCCCAGCATTTTTCAAGTACTCAAGTAATTGGTATATTGTCGATTTATCTGCCCTAAAACGACCTTGATACTCCCAAATAATACTGTTGGCGTTTGATCCAATTTTATTTTCCAAGATTTTTTAATATATTTTGTACGCCGTAAAAACTAGTGAAATGTCTCTTTAATTTTCGGACAGTAGCCTGCCACCTTTTTTGTGGATAGGTAATTTAATTGATTGGCTTCACTCTTTCGGCATATGTTCTTGTTGCCAAATGTGCTGCATGACTTTGTGAATAGCTTTATGCACACTACTGCCACCATGTTTGATGAGATCCACTGGAATCTCATCGATGCCCGGCCTTTATTATTCTTTTGAGCTTTGATGATGCAACAAAATCTATCCAGAGTTCGAGGGGCCAATAGAAGCTCTCCGCAGACATTTATAGGCTCCGATATTCTGGAGGTGTGCGGAGGATTAAGGAGGTTCTACAAAAATGATCCCCATCTTTCTTTAATCTTGATTTCATCAGCGATTATATTGCCGCTGTCATCACGATAGAACGTGTTTTTGGGCTGATAATCACGTTTCAGGCTTTTCACTACTTTGTATGCTTGTCTTGCGTTGTTGCTCGTCATAGTGTTTTCTTTTTTTAATCCCTAATTATTTTATTCGCTACCCTTCAACGCATTCTTTGTGCGCCTGATTAGTTTTATCTAACGTTTTCTGGCACTCATCATCGAACCAAGAATTTCTCTTGAGCCGGGCTTGATGTCCGATCGTCTGTTCTGCCACAGTCTTAACAGCCGCTTTCACTTCCATCCAGAGCTCGTTGCTCGTTATTAACGATGTGTCTAATAAGATGGGAGCTAGCTGAATGTCAAGGGTCGCCATGAAATTTTTGGCCACTGACGCCGTTTGGAGCCTTTTGATATCAAATTTTTGTAGCGGGCTGGTCTTCGCCAAATATACCTTTGACATACGATATCAATAGGTTAATTTGATCAAGTAATGATCTGAGTTAAGATTGGCTCCTCGGTATGTATGGACATCAAGTATGCTGGAGGCCCAACGATTGCGATCGCTCTCATTTTTCCCCGTTGAATCAGCGCTCTGGTTTGCGATAATTGAGCGGAATTTCATGGTGGCGATTATCAAAACGGAGGAGTCGAAGTTCAATGCAACGCTTTCTGCTCCCGACACTCGCTACGGGACCGAAGTGAAAGATATTGTGTTAAGCCCACCAGCACACGAGCCATATACCAAGCTAAAAAGAGAGCTAATTAAACGCCTGAGTACATCGCAGGAAGAGAAGACAAGACAATTATTAGAAGGCAAAACACTAGGCGATAGAAAACCAACGCAATTTTTAAGAGATCTGCCTTCTCTTGGTGGCAATGCATTCTACCAGGATGTCATACGTGTGATCTGGACCAGTCGCTTGCCGGCGCAGACGCAAGCCTCTTGTATCCCACGTAGCTAAGCTCACACCAGCAACATCACTATTCGAAGCTGAGCTCGGGGCGAAATTTGCACAGCTCACACTGAGCCTAAATTAACAGATGGAGAAAATGCAGTAAGAAGTAGAAATGCTGCGTTCGACGAGTCGCCCTTCCCGCCAATTCAGGGGCACAGAATCACCAGGATACAGAGAGCTTGTGTTGGACCATTCCAGATTTGGCTATGAAGCGAAGGAATGCAGACCACTTTGTAAGCTGTCGGGAAATGCAAACGGTAATCGATAATGGTGGCCAGCGACTCTAGCCAAAAAAAACATGCCACATATTTATTGTGCACCGAGGAAGTCAAAAACACTTCCTAGTCGATGCGGGCGTTGATCTATGCGTGTTCTTTCGATCAGCAATCAAAAGCCCACACAAGAAGACTTCGTATGAACTTGCTGCCGCTAACGGATCCATGATAGCTACCTAAGGAATAACAGCGTTATCACTCGACCTTGGTCTGCGGGGTACATTTCCATCGAACTTTGTCATCGCTGACGTCACCAAACTGATCATCGGAACTGATTTCTAGGCACACTTTGGATTGCTGATCGATATTCAATGAAGCCAACTCATTGATAAGGCAACGCAATAAACTTCAAAAGGTGGGGCGTTTTGCACCAACACACTTACCATTAAGGTCGTTTCTGGTGATACCACGCGCTTCTTGCAGAATTCCCGCATATCACTTGCCCCGCTGGTCGCGCTACAGAGAGACATCATAATATCAGGCATTACACCCAAACGACGCCTGGGCCACCAAAAACGAGCAAACCTCGTCAATTAGATCCTGCAAGACTCACAGTTGCACGCAGGGAATTCGACACCATGATTAAACTCGGCACTGCACGTCCATCATCTAGCAGCTGGGCAGCACCTTAACACATGGCAACAAAACAGGATGGAGGTTGGTGACCTTGCGGAGATTATCGTATACTCAATGCTCGCACAGTCGCAGATAAGTATCCGATCAGGCACATCCATGACTTTGGACAGGTACTTCATGGCAAGAAGTTAACTCAAAAATCGATCTGGTGAGAGCATATCATCAAATACCAGTGGCCAACGAGGACACCCATTAAACGGCAATAGTAACGCCTTTTGATCTATACGAATTTCTATTCATGACCTTCGGACCCCAAAACGCTGCGCAGACCTTCGAACGGTTCATGGACGAAGTACTTCGAGGTCTGGACTTTGTCTTTGCATATTTAGACGACATTTTAGTGGTGTCCAAGACCTCGGAGGAGCAACTAGAGCATTTAAGATAAGTTTTCACATGGTTGGCGAAATATGGCGTAGTCATTAACGTGTCAAAATGCAAGTTCGGCGCCATAGAATTACCCTTTCTTGGCTACCTCATCTCCAATGATGACATCAAACCAGTACCGGAAAAAGTTGAGACAATTCTCAGCTTCCCTCAGCCAATAACCGCCAAGCAACTTCGTCGGTATCTGGGCATAATCAATTTTTATAGAATTGGCATGCCAAGCTGCGCAAACACACAGGTACTGTTAAACAACATACTGCACAATAAAATAAAAGGGAAAACCCTGCTGCAGTGGATACAAGCAGCCAAAGAAGCGATCAAAAAAACGAAACGATACTTAGCGCGAGCAACGCTTCTTGCATACCCCAAAGTCGGCGCAGAAATGGGAGTATTTTGCGACCCTTCTGACATCGTGTAGGTGCAGCTCTGCAACAACGAATCGATGGCTATTGAGAACCACTCGCTTTTTTCTCAAACAAACTCAGCCCAACCGAGTGCCGATGCAGCACTTTTGACCGAGAATGATTGGCAATCTATCTCGCGATCAAGCAGTTTTGGCACATGATAGAAGCAAGAATTTCCATGGTCTACACAGAACACAAGTCGCTGACATTCGCCCTCAGGCAAAAACTCGACAAGACGTCATCTCGTCAAGCTCGGCACCTTGACTTCATTGGCCAGTTTACGACCGATATTCGGCACATTTCGGGAAGAGATAACATCGCTGCCGATGCACTGTCGTGAATCGAAGAAATTAAAGCACCCATCAATTACACTGTGTTGGCAAAATCACAAGAGAACGATGAGGAACTAAAAGCACTTTTGCATTTGAGACGTCTTTGCAACTCAAGCAAATACATATCTCAGGAACGGACGATCAAATTTTCTGCGACACTTCAACAACAAAAGCCCGACCGTATGTCGGACCAGTTTTCAGGAGAGCCACATTCGAATCGATACATCGTCACTCTCATCAAGGCAGAAACGCAACTGTAAAGCTCGTCGCGCAACGATGGATCTGGCTGGCTATTCAGAAGAACTGCCGCGAATGGGCACGAGCTTGCATCCAGTGTCAGCAATCAAAAACCACCAGGCACGCATTCGCCCCTGTGAGAAATTTTGCACCGCCTTACACGAGACTCGAACATGTGCATATCGATATTATAGCCATGCAGTTATCAGAAGAAAAAAAGTATTGTCTTACCTGCGTGGACCGTCTCTCACATTGGCCATACTGATTCACGACTAAGAAGCTGACACAGTCGCTAGTGCCTTCTGGGAAGGATGGATAAGCCGTTTTAGAATTCCACTGCGAATCACCTCCGACCAAGGGTGCCAATTTGAATCGAATTTATTTCGTCCACTCAACCGTCTAGCGGGCACCAACGAATTGCGAACAACCTAATATCATCCTCCAGCCAACCGGATAGTAGAGCGTTTTCGTCGCCAATTAAAAGCAGCGATCCGATGCCACCAGCACAAACAGTGGACTAAAATCATACACAACGTCATCATGGGCATCAGAGGAACTATCCACGAAGACTTAGGTGCATTTCCTTTTGAGATGTTAAGTGAACGTGCACGAGCAGACAACGAACCAGCACAATTCATCAAGGAGTTACGACGACACTTCGAGCAAATAAGACCAGTGCCAATAAGCCGACATGGTGCACACGCACCATTTATTTTCAAGTACCTTGCTACAACAACGCACGTTGTCTTACGACATGACGCCGTAAAAAATGCTTTGCGAATGCCATACGATCGCCCATATGAGGTTATCAAACGTGGCGAAAAGACTTTCATCATAAGGATTCGAGGCAAAGATATCACGGTATCAATTGACCGAGTAAAACCCACATACACCTTGAATGAGATGACTCCAGAAGACCTTGAAATCATTATCAACAACGAGACAAAACAACAGACGGGAGTCCAACCAGATCCTACCAACAATCCTGTCACAGAAAGTTCAACGTTGCTGCTACAAAAGCAGCAGCAACAGATATCTCGACGATCAGAACGACGCGTTTGCTTCGTACAACGCTACCAAGCCAGATTCAACTAAATCGTAACGCATTCATCTTCAACGTGACTTCATCACTGGCAAGGAGGTGATGTGCCGGCAACGCTACACAAAGTTTCCGGCCATTAAAACAACATAAACCCAGACGTCAATGAATACACGTCACCGCATATAACGACCTCAAATTCTGCCTTCTCCGAAAAGGATGGTTCGGAAATTCTTCGCACATTCATAGTAATGACAACACGCCGTGTGCAATGAGTCCAGGAAAACCGCGAGCATTCCAAACCCCACACAACGCTAGCATCGCCATCGATATATAAAGGATAGAAATGCGGAGAGAAAGACAGAACAGCTCACTACATGATACGGCAAGCACTCGTCCACGTTTACCTCCACGCAATATTCTGAAGTTTTTTTTTAAATAAAATCAGTTTCTCGTTATTATAAATCTCGTATTTACTTTATCGATAACCATCGACCGCCACCGACTTCCCTGAACATCGATGTGGGAAGCAAGTCAAACGAATGATAAAGTCAATCAGGCATTCATCTTGGAAGCTATATCCTCCAGTCATTCCCCACTTAGGTAGCTCATTACTAAACTTTGCATTGAAATCACCTAGAATTTTTTGTATCGTATTGTCGCGTGTTATGGTTCGCGGCCAATAATTTTAATGTCCCGGGAAAGTGAAAACGCAATGTCTTTTAAATTTAATTAAAAGAGTTCATTTAATTACTTCAAAATGCACAATCATTTATTTAACTATTTCACAATTTCAATGTTCACTATTAAAAGTCTAACTTCCCCTTGTCCATAAATTCTATCGTAATCGTGTTCTAAAATCACTTCACAATCAACGAAAATCACTTTTCTATTACTCGATCAATATCGCTTTTCTATTTGCTCCACACTTTCGCAGGTTTTACTATCGCGGTTCTAATGAATGATCCCTCCATTCATTCAGCTCGCCTTTATATAGGGTCTCTACCCATTCAACCCATTTTTCGTACATTGGCGAATGTTCTGCCGAGAGATACCTGGTATATTCAAGCAGCTTAATGAATAGAGTGACCACTTTCAGATGTTCATCATGCTTGGTGGGTTTTCGTGGTTTCGAGTAAATTCACTTTGTTGATCATGAGGTTCTTAATGGTTGTGAAAACAATTGCAACAGTAGCTTGCAGAATTATTCGTGCATGTAACACTGCCCCCACCTCAGTTCTTTTCGCCCCGAAAAGATGTTTCGCCAGTTGTAGTCAATTCTCTCTGGATGTAATATGGGGCAAAACGGTCCAGGTGTACGATTTTCATTTGGGCTCTTGGCTTACGATGTTCCTGTTTTCGGTAAACGACGTCGTTGATTCGCTTTGCAACTCGGTATGGTCCCTCCCAATTATGTTGCAACTTTGGAGACCTACTCTTTTGCCGTAGTGGTTATATAGCCACACCAAGTCATCTTACTGGAAGCCAGTAGAATTTGTCTTTAGATCATACCTGGTCTTCATGCGGTCAGTAGCTGATTCGAGGTGTTTTTCCACTGTCCGATGTACCTGGTTTTGTTGGGGCTTGGCCCGTCGATGCATGTTTGGCAGCTCTGTACGCCATCAAAAATAGTAGGATATGTCGGTCCCAGTCCCTTTGGTTCTCGTCAACCATTTTGGCCAGGTGTTTATGGAGCGTGCCCTTGAAACGTTCGACCATTCCATCGAATTGGGGATGCAGCGGTGTTGTCCTCGTTTTCCGTATTCCCAGTAGCTCGCACATTTCGCTAAAAACTAGTGACTCGAAGTTTCGCCCTTGATCTGAATGTAGTTCACAAGGTACGCCGTACCTACTGACCCAATTTAACACTAGCTGTTCGGCTGCAGTAGTTGCTTCCTGGTTGGGAATGGGGTAGACCTCGGGCAACTTGCTGAAATAATCGGCTACAGCCAGCGTGTATTGATTTCCCCATTCAGATTCAGGAAAGGGTCCTGCAATGTCAACAGCAATCCTTTCAAACGGTACACCCACGTTGTAGGCTTGCATTTGTCCTCTCAGTCGCCACTTTGGGCCTTTGAAGGAAGTGCAAACTGTGCATCTGCGACACCAGTCCTCTACGTTTTCTCGAGCGTGGAGCCAGGAAACCTTTCCCGCAATTTCGCTAAGGTCTTGTTAACATCAAGGTGGCCTCCCGAGGATCCTTCATGCATTTCCTTAACCACATCTTGGATTCGGCTTTTGGGTAGTATAGTTTGGATCCTATAGGAGCTGCCATCCACCGTTTCCCATTTCCGCTTGAGTACACCACCCTCCACCTGAAGGGAGTTCTATTGTGCCCAAAAGCTTTCCAGGGTTGCGCCATGCATTGAAACGTCTTTCCACTCAGGCTTCCCAGTCGTCTCCTTCCATACGAGCAATGATACGATGCCTTCATCGGCTAACTGGGCATTTCAAATCTCCTCCAATGACCAACCTTCATCGGATTCGGTCATTATCAATCGCAGATCAACGGATGGTTCCTTTTCCTCAATCCGTCGGCAATGCTTGCAGTTAGCTGGACATGGACGACGAGAAAGGGTGCCAGCATTTCTATGAACTCCGCCCTTCCGATGAACGATTTCGTAGTCGTATGACTGCAATCTTTTGATCCATCTTGCAACTTGTTCCTCGGGCTTTTTAAAGTTAAATAGCCATCTCAGTGATGCATGATACGTTCAATGAACAAATTTTTGGCCATATAGGTAGTTGTGGAACTGCTTGGTGGCCTCTATTATAGCCAATAGCTCCTTCCTGGTCACGCAGTAGTTCTTCTCCCTTTTTGAGAGAACTCGATTGTAATACGAGAGGACTCTTTCTTCGCCATTGATCTCTGGGAGATTACAGCTCCAATACCGCCGTTGCTTGCATCAGTGTTAACTACAAACATTTTTCCGCGTTTCGGATATGCCAGCACGGGTGATTCACACAACTTCTCCTTCAGGGTCTCAAAGGCTGTCTGGCACTGTTCATTGCAGACATACGGACGATTTTTCTCGGTTAACTGATGGAGACACTTAGCTATTTTGGCAAAATCTTTGACAAATCTTCGATAGTAGGTTGCCAGACCCATAAAACTTCGTAGTTGGCGCTTGTTGTTTGGTGTTGGCCAGTTTTTACGGCTTCAATCTTCTCAGGGTCTGTTGTGACCCTCTCTGCTGATACGACGTGTCCCAGGTATTTTACTTCAGCTGCAAATAGGGTACACTTGTCGGGACTAAGTTTCAGATTCGCCAGCCGCAATCGGGAGGAAACCTCTTCTAAGTTCCGCAGATGATCTTCGATCGTTCTCCCAATAACAATGATGTCATCTAGGTACACCAAGCAGATTTTCCAGGTTAAGCCACGTAGCACATATTCCATCAGGCGTTCGAAAGTGGCTGGAGCATTGCAAAGCCCAAATGGCATCACCACAAATTGCCAGGATCCGGTCCCAACTGAAAGTGCGGTCTTCTCTCGGTCCTTTTTGTCGATTTCTACCTGCCAGTAGTCACTCTTGAGATCGAGTGCAGAAAACCATTTTGCGTCGGCTAAAGTGTCCATGATGTCATCTATGCGTGGGAGCGGGTAATTATCTTTCTTAGTAACGTCGTTAAGCTGCGTATAGTCGACACAAAAACGAGTGCTACCATCCTTTTTCTTTACTAAAACTACTGGCGCGGCCCATTGGCTGACAGTAGGTTCGATAACACCTTGTTTTTCCATGTCCGAGATCAGTTCGCTCACTTCTCCTTACCATACTCGTTCGGCCTTGGTCATCGGGGCTTGTTTAGAAGATGTCATTGTAGTTGGTGACCAAATCAGAGGCTCGCTTGAATAGCTGGTAATTTGACCTGCTTCAATATTGCAGACGTGGATTCTCGGGCTTTGTCTACGTCTTGCCTCCTTTTCGAATGATGGTCGTGAGTGGCTTCCCAGGAGGTGATGGTGGAAACAGGCTGGCAGCTTCCCATGACTTCTCCCGCTTTGATACTCGTGGTTGAGTTTGCGGTGTTAAGGACTCTAACCGGCACGTATCCACTCCGTATAGATGCTACAAGGCTTCGTCCTACAATCAAACTGCGCAATACGGACGCCTTCGTTAGCTCTATCAGATAAGATCGCAGGTCTCCAAAATCACCATCAAACTTGGCCCATACAATGCTCTCGGAAGAATTCGGTACATCAGTGTCGGTACATACTACTACATTCATCTTGGGAATTTGGACGCTGTGATCCTCCATCAATACTTTGACATTCAGCCATTTCAATACTCGTTTGCCAAAATCCAATGTGATTCCTCGTGGTCGCAGAAAATCCATTCCGAGAATGCAGTCATCCATAATGTTCGCGACCAGAAAATTATGTCGGAACGCAAGGTGTCCCAACTGTATCTGGAGGTTGACCTCTCCATGGACAGGTGTCGTTTCCCCCGTTGCTGTTCGTAGTGAGAAAATTCTGCTCTTGTGAAATGGTTGGTGCCTTACATGGTCTGGTCAGATAATCGATCGGTTAGCACCAGTGTCAATTGTTATGGTGCAATGTTCTTCGTCAACTTGACCCGGAAGGCATAAGTCCGCTCTTCCGCGATATAGTCTTGACACGGTGATGGTGATGTTGGGGACGTCGATCCTCCTAGCCAACCTCTGCCCCATGAAGTTGGCTCTTATATGTTTCCCGACCCCTCTGTTTGAAGGGCTTCCATTCTGGGCTCCTGACTCGGTCAGAATCTCCTCCTAGCTGCACACCCTGGACAAAAGCTCGGTTTTCTTCGCTTCTTGCAGTCTCTGTGCAGGTGCCCCTTCTCTCCGCAATTTCAGCATCTAGGCGCACCATTTACATGCAAGTCTCGCTCAATTTCGCGCGCTCACACCTGCACTCATGTGTCACTACCTCGTGGACCCGGGCAGTGGCTCACAGTTTTCGCTGCCTCAAAGTTTAGAATATAAACCAATGCGTCCTTAACTGTTTGCTTTTGAGCTAAACGCACCACTTGTTGCAATTCTTGGTCTTTTAATGCGCTGATGAATGCATCTACTGCTGCGTCATCTCGATGTTCTGGGTCATACGCTGCGTAAGCCAAAAGTGCTAGTCGTTCAATATCTTGGGCTAGCTTCTGTAAAGATTCGCCAGACTTCTGCATCCGGTGCCATAGCTGCGACCGATAAATTTGCTTCAGATGATCGTCTCTATGACGCATGTCGAGCGCATTCATTATAGCAACCGAGTTTGAGTGCAACCCAACGGGGATTGTCTGCAAAAGCTCAGCAGCTGCGCCTCTCAGAGTAAGAACTAGTGCAGTTGCTGGTTTTGGCTCTTTCCAGTGATTAGCCCTAGCGGCAGCTTCGAACTGGGTTTTGTAAATACTCCAGACCGTTTGCCCATCGAATATTGGTGCTTGCACATTTCTGGATGTGCTTTGCGCTGCGGTTGTGAGCGTGGCTGGCAAGGTGGTTACTACTGCCTTCACTGCTTCCTCAGACTACCGAGCTCCGCTTTTATTTCCATTGTTTGTTTTTGGAAATCTGCCTTGATTTCGATCGCTTGTTGGTCCAGCTTCGCTGATTGTTCATTTAACTGCGCAGTTAAACTGGATGACTGTTCATTAAGCTTCGTAGTTAAACTGGATGACTGTTCACTTAGCTTCGCTGATTGCTCATTTAGCTTCACAGTCAGACTGGATGACATCAGCATTAACATTTGCATTAGCGCATTTTCTGGGTCCTTTGATTTTGGTGTTTCTACTTCTTCACCTTCTGTGCCTTCTTCCGCATCTGAGAGCTCACCCTAATTCAGATTCTTGCCTTTCGACTCGATCGCGTCACGCAAGCGTGCAATCAGTATGGCCTTTGTACCTTGTATGGTCAGATTTCGCTGTTCCAACTCCTCCTTGAGCTCCGATATGGTCAATTTGTCAAATTTTAGATGAAAGTTTCCTGGCATTTTTGTTGTTTCGGCTATTTTTCCACCAGTTTCCACGGTAATTTGCACTTTGAAAATGTTTAAACGTTTTCACTTCCAAAAATTTCTTTCTCACTTCTTGACACCACTTTCGTGTGTTACGGTTCACGGCCAATAATTTAAATGTCCCGGAAAAGTGAAAACGCAATGTTTTAGAAATTTAATTAAAAGAGTTTATTTAATACTCAAAAATGCACAATTGCTTATTTAACTATTTCACAATTTTAATGTTCACTATTAAAAGTCTAACTTCCACTTGTCCATAAATTTCTATCGCGATTGTCTTCTAAAGTCACTTCACAATCAATGAAAATCACTTTTCTATTACTCGTTCAATATCGCTTTTCTATTCGCTCCACACTTTCGCAGTTCTTACTATTGCGGTTCCAATGAATGATCCCCACATTCATTCAGCTCGCCTTTATATAGGGTCTCTACCCATTCAACCCATTTGTCGTACATTGGCGAATGTTCTGCCGAGAGGAACCTGGTATATTTGAGCAGTTTAATGAATGGAGTGACGTCACTTTCAGATGTTGATCATGCTTGGTGAGTTCTCGTGGTTTCGAGTAAATTCACTTTGTTGATCATGAGGTTCTTAATGGTTGTGAAAACAATTGCAACAGTACTCGCAGAATTATTCGTGCATGTAACAGTATGTTGGCAATGAGTCAACGAGTCTTTCCAGGTGATTGTAGAACGTTTCTTTCGTTTTTTCGGCCTTTTATTCGGCCGAGGCATGAACATTAATAAGGCAGATTTTGAAGAATTTTGCTTTAATACGGAGCGCACACAACCATTTATTGACTGCCTTAAAATCAACAACGTGCAATTTGAACTCCCTATGCACAATGAAGTTCCCTCCGAAATTCTCGGTTTTCAGTTGGCTTCCCACATTGGAATATTGCGTGCAATCTCATATCTTTAATGTTTTTTTCCAGTCCAATTCGTTTCCTGGATTGTCTGTATTTTTAATTTATATTGACCGACCTGTTTTAAAATGTCCTTAATAGCGCCAGAGTAATTGAATGATCTGACATTCAAGGATCTTATGTCATAGTTCTTTTTTCGTTTGCGAAGTCGTTGTCGAGAGTCCAATCCATTCCGAGGCCCATCTGCAGGTTTCCAAATATTTTAAAGTTTTCTAGGGACGGGGAGCTAGCTCATCACCCAACCTCCATTCCGGCGGCATGGTTATTATATAAATTCTGTTATCAGCGTGGAAGATTCGCCTTCAGCTATAGGTTGGGGTAACAAGGGGTTCCCTTCTCCTTTCTCAAAGCCTAGAGCCTAGGAGTTAATGAGACAAACTAAATTCATGACTCAAACGAGGGAGAAAGCACCAGTCCAACAAAATCTGACCGTAGGCGATTACAACCTTGAAAGTGGTAACTTTATCTGCTTTGGAGCTAACCTGAATAGAAAAGGCAGCAAAAAGCATGATATTGGAAACCGCATAAACGCCTGAAATAAGACATATCACTCCGTACCTCCCATTTTAAGGTCCAAAGTGGTGCACAAGCGAAATAAGCTCCGCATTTACAAAACACTAGTCGAACCTGTGCTGTTATATGGAAGTGAAACATAGACCCTGACGAGGGAACTCGAAAAGGCAGTGGACTTATTTGATTGCAAAGTGCTCCGGAACATCTACTGCCCAGTGTAACAAGGAAAAGAGTGGAGATTTCGTTACAGCAATGAGTTGTATGAACTTTTTGACGATCCACCTATTTGCTCTTACGTAAAGTTACGTAAATTGCAATGAGCGGGCCATGTACAAAGAATGAAAGAAAACCGTTTGCCAAAAAGGACATTAATGAGTTGAGCACATGGCAGACGTCTAGCGGGAAGAGCGAGGACTCAATGGGAAGACACGATAGAAGCTGACTGTAGATTTTCGTTGGGAGTAAAGAACTGGCGGACAAGAAACCGTGATGATTGGAGGAGTTTAATCCTGGAGGCCAAAGCCCGGGTTAGGCTGTCCCGATTTAGATAATGATAATGATGTATGGGCAAGTAAACAGCTTTAAAATCCCATAGGCATAACGAGCCAGAAAGTTAGATTCCAATAATTCAAACTTGCATAGGAGAAGATTATGTCTTAATTTTATGATTTATGATATAGTGTAAGGCTGTGGTTTGATCATTAATTTATTCTAGCCTCCACTATAATTTAATGCGTACTAACAATCCCCCTAATTTAAAAAAAAACATTTGAACGAAAAATTCAGACTTAATTGGAAAATACATCAACTAAGAGCAAGGGGATAAAAAAAATGGTTGATTCGATTTATATCATCTTATTTATGAATCCAGATTCCTTCAAAATACCATTATGAAATTCTTCGCAGAATCAAAAGCCCAGCTCATTTTTAATATAAATGGCATATTGCATAAACTTTCTCAAATACCTGAATTTATTATTAACTTAGTCTGTGTATGATATATTTTCATGAGCAGGTGAAAGTACTTACTTTGCCTGCACTTCTTTCATAAAATTATCCCATGCATCGTTGAATACTCTGCAACTTGTGAGAAGTACTCGTAGTTCAGCTTGTAGAAAAAACACTTAGAAGGACACATTTTAGGATTTTATCTACTTTAATGGTGAAATATTTTCTACTTTAGTTAATTTATCTACCCTTATGTTGATTCAGTGGTAGTGCAAGCAGGACCATGTATTTAATCATCCTGTGAGAAAACCCATAAGAAAATGAATTAAATTCATTGCTCGAAAATTCTGACGACTCTTTTAAAATCTCAACTAAAGTAGGATCAAGATAACTATAATTTATTGTAAAAGTCTGAAAGTGACACAGTTTTTTAAGGTGGGGTTAACTCAAACCATGCTTTTGGAAACAGGGTTGACATTTATATGTGTTCGTTGCAAATTTGCATTCAGATTGATTTATTCATATTCAATAACTCTCCAATTCAATACTCAAAACCCAAAACTATTAAGGCGACCCCCCCCGTATCAATATTCTATATGGTATCAAATATCTGAACCGAACCAATTTTAATAACAATCCTACTATATTTAACTCGAGTAGTTGTGGATTTGAAATGTTATTGACATTTGATTTCAATTCAACATGATTTCTCAATTTAATACCAAACATCTATTAATTGACTTAAACATAGAGTCCTGCAGGTGAATAAACATCTGACAGATGTGGCATGAAGCTTCTTTGTGGCTTACAAACGTTTACTGCAATACAATCCTGATTCCATATCGTGTTTTCGATGTAGTATGTTGCTCTGAGATTGGAATAAGAGATGTATTGTGCTACCCGAGATATTGTCGGAATGTCCTTTAATTCAAATGAGATGTCAACATAGCGCCATTGTGATTTCTCACTATCGAAGTGTGTGTGTTGGCCTTGCTACAATGATAAATCGATGAATGCACTTCAACGTGACAGATTGACTTGTGTGGTTGTTTGCAGGAAATTATGTTTGAATGAAACATTAACAAGGGACCGTTGTAACGCCGATATCTATTGTGGCTTATATGACATCGGTGTAAGTGGCTTATCCTGTTTTCATTTGTCATAGAATGGCGAAAGTGAAGTGGGAAAAAATTAATGACCTTATGGTCGGAGAGCATGTGCGTCTCATCTATCAACTAAAAAAATGAAAAATCAAATAATTTTGACGAAAATAGAATATAAATTGTTCTTTCAAAACTATTCATTTCATCTCAGCAGAAAAAAATTAGATTCTTAAAAATTAACAAAAGCAGAAAAGTGCCCGTCTACCAACAAAAGGCTGGTAGCATTTTTCTGGAAAATAACTGTCAATCAATTTGTCCTCCTTCCAGTATTTTGTTCATACAATTGGAACACATATGAGTCGGAATAGCTGAATCCCTATTCATAAGTTTACCTTATATGTAGGAATATCTGAGTTCGTCAACAGCAGCACGGATTCTTGAAGGGTCGCTACACTTATTTTAACTGGCCTGAATATACAGACTTCGTTTTCAGTGCATTCAACAATCAACTTCAAGTTGATGTAATTTTGACAGTTTTATTAACACCTTGGATTTTGTGAGCCGCTACCCTCTTTGTCAAAGGCTTGAGGTGCTTGCTCTGTCTCAATGTAAACAAATGTTTAAAATGGCTTTCACTCTTAAGCTTATCCCTTTATTGATCAATTGTACTCTGTCTGATGTTCCCCTTTCCACAGTGGAATCATGAAAAAAACTTGGTGTAATCTTTGACCCCAAGTTTAACCCTTAAAGTGCATTGTGGGTGTCTGACACCCAACAACATTTTCAAACACGCGGAGATCTTATAGTATCGAACAAAATCGGGTATGTATTCCCATCTACCATTAGTTCAGATCATTAGCTTCAAGGAAAGTAACTTTAAAGGAGATATTTTAAAGCAAATCCCATAATTTTTTTGTAATAAAATATTCCATAGCGGCAGAGCAAATCGACGATTTACGTGATTCCTAAGAATTATGCACTTTAACCCATATGTGCTCACTGCCCCAATTTTAAAACGGTAAGTTATTTATTATCTATATCGAACAAAAAGTATTTAATTGGATTGGAAATGGTTCTATTTCTTGTGCTTACAACTTGGCAACACGGAAAAAACAGCAAGTCAAACTTTTGGCGCCATTTTTTCTGTCAGTTGAAGAAA
The DNA here is from genome assembly GCA_963969285.1 of Odontomyia ornata. Classification (NCBI taxonomy): domain Eukaryota; kingdom Metazoa; phylum Arthropoda; class Insecta; order Diptera; family Stratiomyidae; genus Odontomyia; species Odontomyia ornata. The sequence continues at coordinate 64,566,666 of OZ017742.1, read as the reverse complement.
TAAAAAGTGCAAGTGTGGTGTTCGTGATGGCCCGCAATAAGAAGTAAGTTTATTATCAATTTATTTATTAATAACACAAAGTAAATCAGTTTGTTTTATATATGTATTCATGTTGAAAGAGTGTAGTCCCATAAATCAATTTCTACTGTTGAGTTACAGATTTTTTTAGATATTATATGTACTGCCCCATTATTGGGGCGCTGAGCGCGTATGCTTACGTAATTTTTTATCTTCGCGTCATAGGGGACATATCTTATTTGCATTGATAATATTTTTTTTTCAGCTTATTATATGAAATATTTTATTTGTTTTAGATTTTCTTTAGCTGAATTTTTGGACATCTTGGAAACAGATGATGACATTGTCGAAGGTACTGTCTATACAAGCCCTCCAAGTAACCATATGTTAAGTGATGCTGATAGCGATGGGGAAGATGCACTCGTAGGAGATTTCAATCATCTCACAGGCAATCCACTTCGAGCTGAGGCGCAACTTGAATGCGTGCGAAAAACAAAAACAGCTTTACAGTCAGAGATAATAGGACAAGAAGGTTCTAGTGACTACGACAATTTGCCTCTGTCGGAGATCGCATCCAGTTCTACATATAAAAGGCAGATAGGAAAAAAGAAGATTATAGCAAAACGAAAATGGATTGGATAAGATTTACCGGAACATCAAAGGCGAGACTGGGCTCGCCCTGAATTTTTAGACACTAACAGGTCACCTGTCGAATGATTTGAGTTATTCTACAATGATGAGATTATAGACTTGTTTGTGGAAAATTCAAAAAGATGTGCAAATTTTGAAGGAAACCAATTCGACGTATCAAAAGAAGAGATTGGCCTTGTATTTGCAATATTTTTGCTAAGTGGCCATAACATCCAGGCTAGGAATCGCATGTATTGGGATACCGGAGCCGACATTTATCATGCTGGCGTAGCTAATTTTATATCTCGCTCACGATTTGAGCAAATCCCACGGTTTATGCATGTTTGTGATAAAACGGTACAAGACGTTCAGGATAAATTCACGAAAGTGCGACCTTTATGGGAGAAACTGAATGAAAAATGGATGAAATATTGGCCCCAGTACAGTGAAGTGAGCATTGATGAATCAATGATTCCGTATTATGGACATCATAGCACAAAACAACACATTCATGGTAAACCAATACGTTTTGGCTTCAAATGTTGGTGTATGGCTACACGGCTTGAGTATCTTATACAATCTTATACAAGGATTGCAAGAGCTCGTGCGAGAAATGCTGTAACTGTGCAGGAAATAGTAAGAACGTAGATTATTCCCACAGAGCAGACTCTACGGAGTGCGCAGAATACCAGCGAAGGATCACAATTGCTAGGAGGAGCATTGACTACGAGTTCAAATGATTTTTAACAACGCAAATCGATTAATTGGGACGAAATTAACGCTCTTATATGCCAATATAAGAAGTTTACGGCACAAACTAAATGACATGCAGATTTATTTGAAGCAAAATCCTGAGATAGATGTGGTGATACTGAACGAAGTATGGATTTATCCTGAGGAATCGAAATATTTTAATATTGAGGGTTATAACTCGGTATTCTCCTGCAGACCTGGAAGAGGTGGTGGGACAGCTATTTTTGTAAAAGATAAAATAAACTTCATCATTAAACGCGATACACCTGATAAATATAATATTATAATAATCGAATTAAACCTCGTAGGCAAAAAAATTAAAATCGGTACCTTCTATAACCCGAACCGTCTGAATGCGCAAGATCTCTGCTCGGTACTCGACAACCCATATTCCTCAGAAAATAATTTATTTACAGTAGCTGACACAAACATTGATGTAATTACTGATTCCTCAGAAGCAAGGCTTTACAAGGATGTACTGGATACTAATGGTGCTGTTATCATCAACAACGAAACAATTACTCGTCCTGTTTCGCATACGTGCCTCGATCATATCGTTACAAACGATAAGTCAACTGCGGGAAAAATCAATTTCATATTTGAGGATTGGCCAGAGCTGGATCATCGTGTCTTCAAAATAAGCATCCAAGGCATAAGCGCACAAAAACAAAAACCTGTATACAAAACATTCCAACACTTGAACAAAGAACTCTTCAAATCACATCTGCAAAGGTCATTAGAAGTCTGGAGTCCCCTAAACCTAATGGAACTTACGAATATGATCACAGAGTCCAAACGTTACTCCATCGTCGAGAAAAAGCTTAGATGCCGCCAGCAGACATGGATAACAAAGCGAGTAATCGAAGCCAGTATTAAAAAGAGAAAGGCGTACATAAGCTTTAGAAGGAACATGGAAGATCGTGTGCTAAAAAACATGTACATACAAGCGAAAAAGGAATCAAAACGTCTTGTGAAGGAAGCTAAATTCTCTTACTTCGCTAAAAGGTTGGAGACAGCGGCAGATAACAATCATGAAATATGGAAGATAATAAATGAAGTAAAAGACAACTCTCCCCCCCGAATTTTAATACCGGATTCGCAGTTTTCTCCAGTGACCCCTAATATTTTATCACAACCAGATGGAGCAGCAACTTTCTTGAACAACTTTTTCTCAACTGTGGGCAAAAAAATTACAAAAGAGCTTGGTGATGTCCCAACAAGTAGGCTAGATCACGCTAACATCTCACCCGATTCCATGTTTCATATTCATCCAACCAATAAAAACGAAGTTCTTAAGACTATTGAGGCAATGAAGAAAAATACGGCTCCAGGTATTGATCAGATCACGATGGAGGAAATTGCGCTTGTAAAAAATGAAATAGCAGAACTCGTGGCTAATTATTTAAATGAGCATATCAGAAACGGAACGTTTCCTGAAGAGGGGAAGCTTGCAAAAATTGTACCTATATTCAAAGGAGGAGATCGATCGGACCCCAATAACTATCGCCCAATTGCACTCTTGACCGGATTTAGTAAAATATTTGAAAAAGTAATTAACTCTCGCTTAACATCCTTCATATTAGATAACTCTATCCTAAACTCCCGCCAATATGGCTTTCAGAAAAACAAGGGAACGTTTGACGCTCTACTCTCGGTAACGCGATTCATCAACGAGAGACTTGATGTAGGGGATTATGTTGTTGCCATTTTTGTGGATCTAAGGAAAGCGTTTGATACGGTCGATCATGACCTCTTACTTCGAAAACTAGAAGCATATGGTGTTCAAGGCACAGCAAATAAACTATTTCAAAATTACCTAAAAGGCAGACTGCAGAAAACAGCATTTAATAATGTTCTGAGTGACCCGGCACCAATGAAATCAGGTGTTCCACAAGGCTCAATACTTGGCCCAACCTTGTTCCTGCTATACACTAATAATTTAAATACATGCAGGCTAAGTGGTAATTACTTTTTATATGCTGATGATACAGTGCTTCTTTACTCGGGACGCGATAAAAATGACATCGGAGACGCTATCAACGAGGATCTAAATTCATATAATTTATGATTGAAAGAGAATAAACTAGCGTTGAATATTTCAAAGACAAAATATATTATCTTTAAGCAAAAGAACAGGGAAGACTTAGATGTTGATATAAAAATTAATGGTGAAAAGCTGCAAAGAGTGCTCGAACTTAAATATCTTGGCCTTACTATTGATCACCGTCTGACCTGGCTCCCGCATATAAACAACTTAAGGAGGCAATTAGCACCAATAATTGGATTGTTACGAAGATATGAGGAATTTCCAAAAAACATCAAGCATCTTGTTCTGAATGCCTTCGTACTGTCAAAAGTACATTACGGAGTGGTAATTTGGAGTCAGTCCTCAAAGGAACACCTAAATATAATTTCCAGGATATTAACCAAGGCATATAAAAATATACATAATCTCCCAAGGCTCACACCAACAAACATAGTGTATCAATCATGTAACGCATTAACTTTTAACCAAATCATTAAAATGGAGAAAGCCAAGTTTATCTTCAAAAGTTTAAATCTCAGCTTGTCGTCACAAACACCATTTATTAAAGTCTCACAAAAGAATCAATACAGTACTAGGAACGCAAACCAATTTGTAATTCCTTTTGCAAGGACAGATCGCCTGAAGAACGATGCTACAAATGACACCCTTCGTATATACAACAATCTTCCAGAATCAGTTAAAGAAGCGAATTCTATGGTTTTCAAGAAAAGACTTAGGAACTATTTAATGAATAACGATTGAATCTCAGTGCAGAAACTTTCAACATAGCATCTTAGGTCAATTATTGATCCTATCTTCGAGATGCCTCGAGAAACACCTACTATTATTATAATATCAGTCCAGTAATTTCAACATAGCATCTTAGGGCATTGTTGACCCTATCGTCGAGATGCTTGAAGAGACAGCTATTCTTTTAACTCAGAGTTTTTTTTTTACTGCGTCGAATTTATAATTTTTTTTTTATCTCTGAGAGCTGATCACGATATGGACAAGACAAGATTAACCGGAGGACTTCACATATTTTTGTGTGCCCCCTTATACCGATGTGTCATAAATTGCCTGGGTGGCACACCTGAGGAAACGACGAAATGTGAAGTGCAGATCGCACGAGCGTAGTGCGACGAAGAAAGTGTGATGGAGAGAGTTGAAGGGAATGGAGGTTTTAAAAAAAAAAAAAAAAAAAAAAAGCTATACCTTATCAAGGGGCAAGCACAGGCAACACTAATCCTGATCTAGGTGTTGGAGGTTCGGTCGTAATGAGTTTGATTGCCCAGCTGCCCTCAGGTTTTCCGGTGCCTGTATACATGAACAATTTAAATATCATACCGTCTCTGTCCCAATAGAACCTTGCCAGTCCTCGGAGTACCTTCAAAGTTTGCACCGCTAAATTGGTGGTTTCGGTTCAATTGAAATAGATTCCTGATTGGCGTTGGTCTGGCTCTAAACACCTGTCTCCATAAGAGCTGATGCCAACCATCACATAGGCTACTTTGCAAAGATAACCATGGGGTCAAAAAACTACAAATACGAATGGAGACAGTGACTGGAAGGGTGACTAGATGAAAATGGCATATCTGATTCTACCAATACAACAACAACGCCTAAGACATTAAAGACAACAATTCAAAGACGAAGACAAATAACAGCAGAATGCAAAAGGCTCAGAGAGCATATATCAGCCGGATATAATTGTGGTGTTTGGGCGAAGCAAAAAAGAAGTTGCACATAGTCCAGACCATAGTATACTCAAATAGTAACCACACTCCATCAACCCTCCGGAAAAATCCGAACACAAGCCGAACAGCAAGCCATAAATCTTCGGTAGCAGGTAGATGGTAAACGCTGATGCGAGGAATGGCGCGAATATAAACATATGCTTCGATGAGAGATTTCAGGGCTACCAGAGCTAAAAAATCAATAACATTGCAGAAAAACAAATTCGTTCCATGCAATCTTTTAGTTTTTTATTAGGATCTGGCAGCACTCCTATGTTCTGAAATGCGTAAAAGAACACGTGCGTCGGAAATTTTATCTGCATTTTGCTTTGTTTCTTGAGCGCGCCAAAAATGGATCAGCTGTAATGCCCCGGATCAGCTGTAATGCCCCTGGGAAAATTCAAAAAGTGTACAACACAGGGTAAATGAAAGGTGTGGCTACTATTTGAGTATACTATGGTCCAGACCATCCTATAAAAGAAGAGATTCGAAACATAAATCGCGATACATAAATAAATTGCTGTTGCACGAAGTTGCTGATCGCCGAAAATGTAACCAGAGCATATCTACTAAATAGCAGCTGCAATTAGAACAAATTTTATTTCGTACGGTACTTATGGAGTAGAGAGAATTAGATTAAAAGTGCATATGTATGATAAACAAAAACTTAAATTTGCAAGCAATTGAACCAACACATGGTAAACTTTAATCCATCTTTTATACATACGTTTATTTGCCTCTCTTTTCATTTTGACAGCTCCTCAATTGCAGGTTCTAGTTAGTATATATGCTCTGATGTAACAGAGGCATTGTATGCATAAACCAAAGCAAAGATTCGCTCTCCAAAGAGAAGGTTGGAAAACAAATTAGCCATTGAGCGCTATTGGAAAGGAAGGGCAATACAAAAAGCGGGAAACATTTTGAAGAGAATTTAATTTAAAAATGACTCACAAGAAACACAAGGGAGTAAAAATGTGAGGAATGGCTTACTAGAGGTTGAGGAACTTTCAGACTAGATTGAGCATTACCAGCAAAGCTGGTTGTAGGCTGAAGAAGAGCGGAAGACTGAAGATGAGCAAAAAGCTAAAGAAGAGCTGAGGACTACGTCTTGTGAGGCAGCGCATATACGTCCACCATCAAACATAATTCAAAGAATTACCTCTAGTTCAATCAGAGGAGGCCAGGATGAAAGGGGAAATAGGAGGCGCTTAATGGAAATGAAAGTTTGGAGATGCCAAAAAGCGGCTCCAAGATGTTCCAGAAAACAAAGTTCTAATAGATTTATACAAAAAGGAGTAACTTATGTTAGGTAAAAGAGAAAGCCATAACAATACCCCTGGTTACAGCAAGAAACAAGTTGAGTAAGCAGGAGAGTGCTCCCACCAGAAGGTCTTTGTAAACATCCTAGGGTTCAAAACAAGTTTTCTAATAGCGTGAATCGATAACTTGAACTATTCATCCAATACTTGGATATAAAGTCGTTCAAATTTATGCAAAAAATGCACAGTTTCTTTCATAAGCACAGTGCAGCCGCCATTTTGATTTAGCTTAAATTATTTTTCTGAATGCTCGGACGATTGAACATATTCAAGTTAAACACAATTCCTTCAATTTTCATGAAAATTGTAAGAAAATAAAAGTGCCCAGGTCAATTTGAAATATGTATCAACCATTAACACGTATTATTGTTGTTGTAACTCCATATAATTCAAATGGCTATAACTCACTTGATTATAACTCGATCTCAATTAAATTTTTTGAACGTTAATATTTTATATCAATCTATATAATTGCAAAATTTCAAGACATTTAAAGGTACCGTTTTGATTTTATGGCTGTCAATGTAAAATGTACAAATCATACTATTATTGACAAAGCTGAGTGAATTTCGATTTCTGAGGTATTTGTTGCCCTTGTACTCATAAAGGCCTATATAAGTGATAGTTTTCAGATTTTTCGACTCAAAGATGTCCAATCGACCTTTCATTTGATACCCCACTCGACTACCTTTGATTAAAAAATTTTTTAAGGGCTAATTCGTTATAAGGTGGACCCCCCTTAAACATTTTTCAAATTTTTGGTAAGACTTTAATTTTTGGAAGACCATCACTTTTGACATTTTCACAAAGTTTGAGGATTGTAGCTTCAATAGTTTCTGAGAAAACTAGCTGTGACGCACACAGAGACGGACGGACGGACGGACGGACGGACAGACGGACTGATAGGTCGCGAAACTAGAAGGTCTTTGTAAAAAAAGTTTTACAAACACCTTAAAACTGTTACTGACACCATCTGGTCTCTAAGTACTACTGGTTTCTTATCGGAGGACTTTGTTTTGTGTAGCTTCAGTTTTAAGATACAGTAATTCCTTCACATTTGTAGTCTTAACAAATGCAGTTTTCGTTATTCGCGGATAAAAACTGAGAAAAAATTTAACATTCGCACGACCGAATTTCATTATTCGCGGTAAAGGAACAAAAAACTTGTGTAAAAAATTCGATTTCGGCATCGCATGGATCGGACTCAAATTCCAAATTCATTTTTCTTTCTTTTGAGCTTGTTTTATTCTTGCGTGGAAATTGTGTCGCGTAATGTCTCCTCTACCCAAACGCAAAAAAAAAAAACTGAGAAAGAAACAAAAAACTTGTGTAAGCAATTCGATTTCGGCATCGCATGCATTGGACACAAATTCCAAGTTCATTTTTTCTTCTTTTCAGTTTGTTTTAATCTCTCGTGGAAATTGTGTCGCGAAATGCCTACTCTGTCAAAACGTTAAAAAACTGTTCTAACCCCTGGCAATAAAATATAAAAATTTTATACAAGTTTTATACAAGTTATAAGAAAATTTTGTGCTTGTTTAAAATAAATGAATCAAAAGTTCGTTCGATCAAGGCAAAAAGAATTCAATCAGGGACAGTGTGGGTGCTACTTCAGTAGCGTCATCAAAAAAAGTGTCACAAAATAGAAATAAAATGGTTGACAAGTTCGATTTAGCTTTAGAAATATGGATGGAAGACACGTCTCAAAATAAAATGAAACTGTACGATCGCATTAATGGAAATTCTCGTTCTGAATTTATTTTTCGAGCAAGCAAAAGGTGGCTCGAGAATTTCAAGAAGCGACTTAACTTGGATAACATCAAATTAGTTGGGGAATCTGCTTCTGCTGATCACAAAGCAGCAGGAAAATTCCCAGCAAGTCTTCAGAAGATTATCCAGAGAGGAAAGTATTTTCCACAACAAGTCTTAATGCCAATGAAACTGGCATATTTGGAAGAAGATGCCGAATCTAACATATCTTTTTAAAAGCTGAGAGAACTGTCTCAGGATTCAAGGCTGCCAAAGATCGAGTTACTTTACTGCTGTATGCAAATGCTTCAGGGGATTGTAAGATAGCACTTATGATACTTTATCGATTCCTAAATCCAAGAGCACTAAGGGGAAAAACAAAGATCGGCTACCTGTTTTGGAAGGCTTACAGCAAAGCATGGGTCACTGGTGCCTTATTCCAGGAATGGTTTGCTTCTTGTTTTATTGAAGAGGGTAAAAAATATCTTACTTCGCAAAACCTGGCTTTCAAGGTGCTTCTTCTTATCGACAACGCTCCGAGGCATCCATACAGTTTAGTTGGAACTAATCCGAATGTAAAGGTGATTTTTTTTGATCGCGAGTACGGCATCATTATTACAACCACTTGATCAAGGGGTGATCGTAGCTTTTAAGACTGATTACACCAAACATAGTTTTAAGCTAATTTTAAATTTGATTGAATGCTGTTCAGATGAAACAGTAACAAATCGCTGGAAGAAATTTAACATTGCCGATTGCATTGGTGACATCGGTGCATCTTGGCAGAAAATGAAATCTAGCTCAACCAACGCTTGCTGGAGACAAATATGGCCACACGTGGTTGAAAAGGAAAGCACTGTCCCACCAGTCTAAAATGAGGGAGATGAAAACACATCAGATTGGTGGTGAAGGATTTGACCTTATGGAATAAGACGAAATAAAAAATTGCTGAATTTTCATGAAGAGCAGTTATCGGGTGAAGACCTATTGCAACAAAAAGGAGAGGAAGAGAGCCGGGAAAATGCGGGTAAGTATTTTGGCTAGTTTTTATCAATTTGTTTACTCATTTAATATTTTGTATGCAGGCCAAAGTTTTTCTACAGAACAGCTCAGGGAAATTCTACCCTGGAGGAACCAACATGTTCAAAAAGCAATGGATTTGGACCCATCTCTTAACCGATGTTTGCAGTTTAAAAGGGATATCGAGGCCGCTTCAAACCCTTAAGCGGTAATCTTTAAAGAAGTTGATTTATCAGCACAACAACATTCAATTACGAGTAATTACTTTCCATCTACGTCGAAAACTAACACTGGAAAACATTAGTATGTACTTGCACATTTTTTTTTTATTTTTTTTTATTTACACACTTTAATTTTGCATGAATATGTTTTTAATCTTAAATTTTATCTCAATTGTTGCCGTAGTTGAACATAATACTCTTTATTGCATAGAAAAGTAGACTCAACATTCGCGGATTTACCACCCACGGCAGTTTTTAGGAACCTAACCCCCACGAATGTTAGGGGACAACTGTAATTCATTTTTGAAATATGCAACTAACGAAAAATGGATCATCTTTGCAAGCATAGCTTATACCTAGGAGGACGCTATTTTGAACGTTGATAATAACGTAGCCATTCAGAGAGACTTCAATGCTGAAGCAATAAAGATCATAGAAAAACGAGTCTTTGCACAGACAGAGCTCATTGTGCTAAATACCAGTAATAAGCCAACTTTAAGATGTGTGGGCTATGAAAAAACCAAGACTGATGTGATATTTGCCTCAAGGTCCCTTGTACGAAAGGAACACAATTGGAGAGTATGAGAAGACTACTCAGCCAGTGATCTTTAGTATATTCTGCTTGAGATTCATCACGCTCTCAACCAATACCCATGCTCTGTACCTTCCATGATTGAGTCGAAAGTTGGGACGATGGACGTCAAAAGGTTCGTCAAGGCGCTCATGGCAGGTGCTTCGTTGCCAGAAGATTGACAAAAAACTAAAGGACCAGCAGCTCAAGACATGTTGAACTCAATCATGAGCATCATCATGTCTGCTTGCAGTGCTTCTATGCCTCATCGAAGACCCCAGCATGGTAAGCCTCTAGTATGCTAGTAGTCGTCCAAAATTCTGTGAGGAGCAAAGAAAGTCTCACCAGCTTCCACGTAAAACTCAATGAGCACAATCTGTAACAACGGTGATTGTGAATATGGTGATGCCTGCGAAAAACCAGATATGGAGCAAGATATATTCATGACTGTGAGATCTGAGTTCTTAAGAACTTTAGACATAAATGTTCAAAACCGAGCGACCATCGAAAATAACATGATTTAGCAAATAAATTCGAGTAAGTGGTTCGAGTTGAGAAGATCTCTCTTGACAGCCTCTAATTTTGGACGTATGTATATGCAAAAGGAAAAATAAAATTAGCTGTGTGAATTTGGTAAAATCTTTGCTGTATCCAAAACTTTTCAGTACTGTTGCTGTAAAATATGGAATCAAAAATGAAGGCACAGCTTTGAAAACTGTTTCGAAAATTATTTCTAAAGACATCACCAAAACTGGGACTTTGTATTGATACATGTCACAACTTTCTAGGTGCATCTCCTGATGGTACAACTAGCGACAGTATCGTTGAAATCAAATGCCCGTATTCTGCCCGCGGTATGCATGTATCAGATGCTTTTAAAGCAAAAAAAAAATAAACTTTGGAAATTCGTTAATAATGAGCTCGTAGTAAATACAACTTCCGACTAGTATTATCAAATTCAAGGGCAGCTACATGCAACGAAAATTGATTAATATGTTTTGGGAGTTTGGACTGGGGATAAGATTCCTATGAAAATTGAGTTTGTCAAAAGGGACGATTCATTTTCCAAATTGCGAATGGAGCAAAAGCTGTCATAATTTTACTTTGATTGTGTCTTACTGGAATTGATTGATTCAAGACAAACAAGAGGAATGCAAATCAAGGATCCTGATTATATATCAGCAGCAATAGAGGAAAGGCACGCAAAGCGAAAAAAAATTAAAATCTTATTCTCAGCAGGGAATATATCAGTTATTGAATAAATGGATGATAAGATGTCTGTTATATCTCCCTAACATTTTATAAACTAACTTAAAGCGTATTAAAACATGTGAATTATTTAAACTTAATGGCCTTAAGGTCACGCTAAAGGTCACGCTAAAATTTCTAAGATATTTGCTGCCCATGTTCTCATGAAAGCCTACCTCAATAATTTTCTTTATCAGATTTGCTGCTCAAGGATGTACAAATGCAGGGGAGAGACACCAATTTTTCACATATTTTGACCTCCAGTGCACTTCCCAATGGTGTTACCACATGTTTTGAAAAGTTCTCATCAAGACCTTTTAGCTATATATTACAAAAAAAATTAAGGGTTACATCTATATAAGAGATGTTCCTAGCTTCTATAGTTTCCGAGAAAACTTGCAGTGACAGACGGACAGATGGACACCGTTTTGAACTGGGTTTCGTCAAATTATTTTTCAAACCCTAAACAAGAAAAATAAAATAACTGACCCTCTAAACAAAATAATATCTGACAAAATGAAGTTTGATTTTACGGATAGTCTTTAATTGTCTACCTTGCTTCTTTAAAATTCAAATAAAATGATAGAAATATTTTTACTTCCAAGCTAATAGAAACGTAAAATAATATCTTTAAATCAAGTTTCTAATATTTTACAGCTTAGATTTGTTCACATAAATATATAAATTCAAAAAATTTATTCATCACCAACTATTATGCAAACCTAACAATAAACCTTTTTTATAGTCTGATCTATTTGACCAATCTCCAACATTACACAAATCAAAAAAAACTGAACTCATAAATTCCATAGTCAAATTCATGCTGCCAGTGATATTTTCCTTGTCGATTCCTTTTTTCCATTTTTTGTTGGCATCAGTTTGGGCAATCTCTCACTCAAACGATTTTTCCCGACCTTATGCGAATGTGCATATCGGTTTGAGGGGAAAATCCATGCATACGAAATCAGTTTAGAGCAAACTAGGAGGGATTTTGAATTTTCCAACCGAGGATAACGGCGGCTTAATGTAAAAATTCTCTGCGATAAAATTTGCTTGAATGAGCCTGCTAGAAGCATAAGACACTCTCTCATACTTACAATTAGCAGACACCAGACAAGTTATGCAGACAATGATCTAATCAACAGATTTTGTTGCGACTTCTAAAGGCTCAGCGACTTTTACTCCTCTGCCACTTCCAACCTCCCGTCCAAATCAAAAGTCATCAAAACCTTTTCATGCATAAGCTTTATTGTAAAATTTTTAATGTAATAATCTGCATTTTTTGCCGAATAAATAAATAAATATTCAGAGAAAATTGTTTCATCATTTCTAGCATAACTCCAAGCAGTTTATAAAGGTTTTCATTATTTACCATCAAAAAACCCGAACAAAAGTGAACTCCGTTTTGATTTGTCGCTAAGTCACATGATAGCCGTCGATATATTGAATTGCAATACAATATTTATTTTTATCATATAGCGATAAACACTCAAACATCAGTTGCCATTTTCCTACTAGAAAGAATAACAATAACGCTCCAAACTATTCCACAACAATATTTCAGCGCATTTTTATTGTTCCCCACTTATTCCTCTTTGCCGCCATGCAAACAAAGTTACATCGATTATACGCTCGCGGCAAATGTTTTTTATTGTGCTTACCCAACTTTGCCATATTAATATCCTTTTCAGCTTTTCAGCTACAGCACAATGAAATTCCTTACGTTTGGCTTCAGGGTGACAAGGTGTACTCGTACTATAGCTGCGAGCACAAAACTCCACTAACAGCGCAAAAATACTTTAGCAATAAATTGCGGAGGTTTCGTTTTTTACGGTGAAATACAAGTTTCGTGCAATATCCCATCGCTATTTCCGTTTCCTGTCTTTCCAGAACGGGAAGTTCTTCCCTGTGATAGAAGTTGAAGAAAATGAAATGGTTCAACAAAGTCCACCTCTATCAAGCAACCGTGGGAAGTGGGAGGTTGTCAAGCGGGTGATGGCTTCGTACTAAGAGCGGAAAAAAGCTACAAAACATTTGTACTTTATGTATGTCACGTGGATTTATGTTTATGTTAAGAAATTAATTTCCGTTTGTTAGACTTTGGCGAAATATCCGTTTCAGGCATAATTAATTGGTTCTCCTTAAATAATCAATTTGATTCATGACAAATTACTTGGAAGTTTGTCGGTTGTTAAAAATTATACACTTGTCAGGGGGAGAGTTTTTTGAATTGATATCACAAATTTATAAGGTTATACGCGATGTAATTAAATTTAATTGCAGTTGTTAAGCATAATTTTATGCGAAGGCAATGTTATCAATGCCTTGTAAGGATGAACCCTATTTGTTTATTAAAAAAATTTTGAAGTGGTAATAAATACCCATTTTATGCAGACATAAGGCATCACCCTATTTGAAGACGAAATAGAATTTGATACCTATCTGTCTGTCTTTCAGACTGTTGTCAGACGCTGCACACAACGCACTGCCGGATTATTTACCGTTGGAAGATGTATCTAATGGATATTTTTATTCAAATGTAGAATTTAACAGTGAAAACAAAATGAAATTAAATGCAAGTGCAATTCGAGATATGCACAGTGAAAGCTCCTTATTCATAGTTACACTATTTGTGGGTTAAAGAATTGCAGCACAGTTTCTATATTCTTAGCTACAAATTTCTTTGCTCGCAAACCCAAAGGACTCATTTAGTGAATCACAGTTTATTCGATGCACTTCAATTAAAAATCAAACAAATTAATGTAGGAATGAATAAAACCTTTGCGCGCGTAAAAGGTATGTAAATTATTAAATAAGTATACTGATACAGAAACGGTTTGCAAAGAATATCAAAAAATTTAGCTTTCACATGTGTTCCGTCCTTCGCAGAGCTCGTCTAATCGAGAACGTCTCGTCTCCTATCAAATCCAACTCGTCTACCCTTTTCCCCAATCAAATAAACAAGATCACCAGCGTTCTATTCACTGTTATCTGAACTCGTTTCAAGCACGTATTTGCAGTCAACTAAATTTTCATAGGGTGATTCCAAAATGTGTAACTTATTGGAATTGGATTCTTTCATTTGAAGAAGAAACAAAATAGTATATTCCCACATTCGGCCATTCTGTACATTGTATCGCCCCGATACACACTAGTTGTCACTTAATTCCCCATTTTCATATTCTCTGGTAGGTTGTTTAAATTCTTCATCATTGAGTTCTATTTCCGAGTAATCAGTCTCGTAGTCTGGATCTTGTTGAGCTGGCAATGGCTTCATATGATCAGCTGAAGCACTTGTACAAATAGGTCCTTCATGCTCACCTATTTTTTCAACTCAATATCTATTATTTCTCATAACCGAAGTTACTTTGTACGGACCCAAAAACTTAGGATGAAATTTGAGTCCCGCTCCAAACTGTGTTCTCTCGATTACTACAATGTCGTCAACTTTGTAATTATTTGCTTTCTTGCGTCTCTTATTGAAAGTTTTTCTGTTTTCTTCTTGAATCTTATTTATATATTTTTTCGGCTTCTTCTCGCAGTTCATCACGTTGTTGATCAAATGATCCAATAATTTCCTCATCAATGATCTCTCTGAGGCGAATATCTTCTTTCAGTTTCATAGGAACTCTAACTAAAAGTTCGAATGGAGTTTTTCCAATACTTCTATTAAATGATGAATTGATATATTGCTGTACTATATCGACATACTAACACCACTCAGCTGGTTTTGGCATTGATAGCTTCCTTAACATCGAAATGACCACTCGATTTACTCTCTCAACTTGACCATTTCCTCTAGGGACTCCTGTCGTTGTGAGCACGTGCTTGATTTTCTGTTTGTAGCAGTATTCTTTAAAAGAATTAGACGTAAACGTCGTTCCTCTATCCTATATTATTCGTTTTGGATTAAAAAATGTGACAGCTTGTTAACTTAAGCGAGCCATCACCTCTTCAGTTGTCGTCGACTTCGTGGGATAGAGCCAAGTGTATTTCGTAAACGCGTCAATCACCGCAAATAAATGATTATAGCTTTTTTTAGTGGAAGGCATCGGCCCTAGATGATCAATGTGATATGTATCTAGTGGTGTTTCACCTTTATCAATCGGGTTTAAAAATTCCTCTGGTTTTCCTGTATTTATTTCAGCTAGGAGACACTTGACACAGTTTTTTATAAACTTTTCAAATTTTCCTTACATTTTCGGAAACCAAAATTCTTGTTTGATAATATACTCAGTTTTTCTCAGCCCAAAATGTCCTTTTTCGTGCGCTTGCCGTATCACTTCTAGTTGCATCGACCTTGGAACCACAAGAAGAACATCTCCATCACACTCTCAATACAAAACACCTTTCTTCAATACGAACTCCGTCTTTTCTTCGCGTTCAATACATCCGATGACCTGTTGAAGCTCTAGATCTTCCTTTTGAGCCTTTTGGATTTGCAGAACAAATACGTCTCGACCTTCCAGCACCAACAAAACATCTACAGGATTTCTGTTCAGGGCGTCAGCGTGCTTCATTGACTTGCCTGGATGATCCTCGACAGAATACTGGTATTCTTCAATCAATAGAGCCCAATGAGCCACACGTAAACTGGTATCTTTCTTTGATATAGTCAAAACAAATGCACGACAGTCCGTCACTATTTTTACTGGAATGCCCAAGAGATAGATTCTAAATTTTTTGAGCGACTTGATCACTGCCAAGACTTCTAATTCATGACTTGCGTATTTCTCTTCCGTCTGCGTGGTTTTCCAGCTAGCGTAATAAAAAGAGTGCAGCATACCATCTTCACTATCTTCCTGCATTACAATTGCTCCCAAGCCTAACATGCACGCGTCAGTATGAAGTTCAGTCTCTGCTCTAACACGATACAGTTTCAGCACTGGTTTTTCCATCAATGCATTTTTCAAACGATTAAAAGCACTACATTGTTCGGCTCCAAATTCAAATTTAAAACTGTTTCTAAGTAGTTGAGATAAAGGTCTCGCAATCACCGCAAACTGGGGAGTAAATTTCCGAAAATATCCAGTTAAAGCCAGGAAACTTTGCCCTTGTCTTACTGTTTTAGGTTCTGGAAAACGTGCTACAGCTAATGTCTTTTTATCGGAAGGTTTGGTTGAACCTTTTCAACAATGTATCCTAAATATTCGACACGTTTTACCAATAATTCACATTTTCCCCAGTTGATAACCAATCCATATTTACTCGCGGTTTCTAAAACACGTTTTAGTTTCTCCAAAGTCTCAGCTTCATCTCGTGCAGGTATAATTAGATCGTCAAGATATGCCAGCACTGTTCCGTCCTTAATTGAATCTTTAAACACTGCTCTAATATGTCGTTGAAAAACTGCCGGCGAATTAGAGAGCCCGAATGGAACTCTTCGAAATTCGTATTGACCATCAGGGGTCACAAATGATGTATATTTAATACTCAACTCCTGCATTGGCACACGAATGAAACCATCTTTGAGATCAAGTGTGCTGAATACAGCTGCATCTTGGAGTCTATCAAGTTGATCTTCTATTAAAGGTGAAGGGTATCGATCCCTTAAAAATTTTCTTATTCAGCAGTCTATAGTCTACGCAAAGTTTTAGTTTACCATTTTTCTTTTCAACCAGTAAAATCGGACTGGCATATTCTGATAAACTCTGTCTCACGATTTTGTCTTTTATCCACTGATCAATAATTTTATTCACTTCACGTCGTTGTGATTCAGATAATCTTCGCGGATTATGATGAACAGAATGTTCATCTTGCAATATTATGCGCATTTTAACGCCACTGTCTGCTATTTTCTCGGGTTTATAGTTTTCAACTAACTGCTCCACTACTTCTTTAATCTCAGGGTCCACTAAATGTCCAACAGAAGCTTGAATCTCGTTTGTATCTTCAGAAAAATTGAAGTCTACCATCGCTTTTTCCCTCCAGTCAACATTGCTCGTTTTAGACAATTGAAAATCAATTTGTGGGTCGTCTTCTTCGATGTTAGTCAACGTCGCTTGTCTTTTCTTCAAATTGATCTCAGCCTGATCGGATAATTCGCCATCAACGATCAAATCGTGCCCTGTGTAATCATCAGGAACCACATCAAAATTGGAAACAAACGATATGTCATCTATTGTTATTTCTGCATCAAATCGTCCCTACGTTTTTCCACCCGTCGCTCCAACACCATTATAAAAAGTCGTTTTCTTTTGTAAGTTTGGTGCACCTAGCTAAACGCACAAGGTTGATCGCACTAAATGTAAATCACTCCCCGAATCAATTATCGCGTCTATGTCTTTTCCAAGAATGTTTACAGTTGTATATGTTTTCTTGTCACTGACACTAGCTAAATCACAGCGAGGTTTAGCTCCACTTGTTATCAATGTCTTTCGCGCACTTACTCGCAACGTGACCAAACTCTCTGCATTTAAAGCACTTTGTCCCCTTCGACTTATTAGGACAATCAGCACTCATATGGTTTTTATCGCCACAGTTATAACACCTTTTAATTGACTTGTCATGTTGTTCTCCCTTTGCTTGACTATTAGCGCGTTTGGATTTGTCTTGTTGTTGAAGTTTATTTTTATTGTTGCTACGTCACTGCATCATTTCGTACTGCCCAAATTTTTTTCTAAGACTTTTTATCGTTTAAGCCCCATAAAAGATAGATTTGTTGGCCTCGTCGTCTTGTATCCCGCCAACAATATATTGTATTTTAGCCTCTAGTTCAATATTAGCATGACTAGCAATCTCCAGCATCCGATAAATATATTCCTGGTATAGCTCCTCAGAGTTTTCTTGCTAATACTCAATTGTCTATGAACCTGTTTACTATTAACGGTCTTAGCAAAGTCTTTTTTGAGAGCTTTTTCACTTGAATTCGACGTTTCGGTGCCGTATTCATAATTTATAAACAATTTTGCAGAGCCCTTTAACAATCTATTTCCATAAATTACTTTCTGAGGATCAGTCCAATCACACATCTCTGCTGTCTCTTCAAAATTTTTAATCCACCGATAAACATTTTCATTTCCGTGACCACTAAATGATTCGAGCGCATCTTCAACGTCTTTGAATATTAACACCGTTTGGTTGTAGCGGCCAGGAAACTTTTGTTCTTTCTTCTTCACCTCATGTCGTTGTTCTTATTCATCGCCATCACTATCGCTGTCGCTTTCCTTGTCGTCATCGTCATCTTGCTTATGATCATCCTCTTCTAGTGCTGCCTATAGTCTATTTCGTAGTACAGGTTTATTTCCGGTTAACTTTAATCCTATACCACGCAATTTCTCTTTTAATTCATCTTTCGATAGTGAATCCAGATCTATTTTATCATCGTCTTCGTCATCGTCGTCACTCCCTTCGACGCCGTCGCCATCATCTCCGTCTCCATTCTGATTTGGTTACTTTGCGATCTTGAGTATCCATCTGCAGACTTTGCCAAGGCTTCCCTTAATCGCCCAGCAAGCACAGCCCTGCCCCCACTCAATGCCAGATTCAACACTTCTAACCTTTTCCTCAACTCTTCAGATTCCACAGAATCCACGTCTAGGTCAACACTACTTGGTACAGTCGCCATCGTGCTTCCGAACAAAAAACAGGTCTCAAACTGAACAGCTTGTAGATCACTCGATAAAACTATCACTAGGCCGTCTGCCGTTGAATAGTTTTTTTCGTTTACCATGTCTATCTCAACACTCTGTAACTCAGCACTCAATGTATTCAATCGTCCTCGCGTCTTTTCTTAGTACCGCACCCTCACAAGTCTACGTCGTAAAACTTTCTCCATTCGCGTATACTTATTAATTTGACTCTCTACCCGAACCGCTAACGTGGCTTTCATCCTGGTTGAGCCCCCATTTTGTAGGAATGAATAAAACCTTTGCGCGCGTAATAGGTATGTAATTTATTAATTAAGTATACTGATACAGGAACGGTTTGCAAAGAATATCAAAAAATTTAGCTTTCACATGTGTTCCGTCCTTTGCAGAGCTTGTCGTACCGAGAACGTCTCATCTCCTATCAACTCGAACTCGTCTATCCTTTTCCCCAACCAAATAAACAAGATCACCAGCGTTCTATTCACTGTTATCTGAACTCGTTTCAAACACGTATTCGCAGTCAACTAAATTTTCAAAGGGTGATTCCAAAATGTGTAATTAATTTGAATTGGATTTTTTCATTTGAAGAAAAGAAACAAAATAGTATATTCCCACATTTATATAATTTTGCAAATAGCAGTTTTTAAAATATATATTCTTGAAATCCTGAACCAACAAGAAATTAAGAAATACTGAGCTGACAAGAAATTAAGAAAAAGTTGTCCAAATAACCCATTAGGTGGTTCAAAGCAAAAGTGCATGCATAGATTAGCTCACAGTTAATTTGATGCAGTTAGTTCATTGTCTCGTAGCATCAAAAGTGCACGCTGAACATCGGGATTTTTTTACTATATTGATTTTTGTGCGTTTTGAATATGTTTCTTTGAAAAAATTATTTGATCGCGGTAGCTAAAAAGTGAATAAATTGCGTTATGCTTAGAATGTGTCACAGCGCAACACTTGAGCATCGAGAATTAGTTATTCATAATTTCAAAAATGGTGAATCTCAACAAAAATTAAGCGGGATTATTAATTTAAGTTCGTCAATATAATTCAAAGGCTTTTTAATGAAAGAAGATTAGAAAGAAGGGTAGATATGCCCCAAAAAAAAAATCTTGAATGAGTCTGATGCACGATGAATGGTTAGGAAAATTAAAGAAAATCTTAAATTATCAGCACCTAAATCGGCAATGAAAGTATCTACTGGGACAAGTAAAAAATTCAGTGCTGAAACCATGCATTGTGTATTAAGAAATCGTAATTTTAATAGCAAAGTTGCACAGAAGAAGACGGTTATCAATAAAAAAATCGACAAAGCCACCTGAACCTTGCTAGTGAGCATATTTCAAAGTATTTTGGGGTTTTGGAACAATAACATTTTTGCTAACGAGTCCAAATTCAACATATTAGACTAAGATGAAAATACAGAGCTTAAAATGAAAATCTACATGAGACTGTTAGAAACGTTTGAGCATGTATGTCAGCAGCCGGTGTTAAAAAGCTGCCTTAAATTGAAGAAAATATGAAAAAATCATGTAATATTAATATCTTACAGGAAAACTTTTTCGAAAGTGCTGACAAACTCAAAACCAGGGGTAAATTTCGATTCTACTAAGGTAATGACCTTCAGCATACATAAATCAGGCATTGCACAGTCCTGGCTTATTTGAAATTATCCTTATTTGATGGCTGCCCTTGCATAGATGGACGACTTTAATATTATTCAGAATTTATGGGCTTTTTGAAGGAAAAAAAATCGTGATTTTAAAAAGCCTTTTAGAAGAACGGACTGAAAAAACACCAGAAATGATAAGAAACCTAGTTGAATCAATTCTAAAGAGACTAAAAGTCATGCTGAGCAAAAAATATACCCATATTATATATGAGCTTTTCACTGAAAAGCTTCTGGTCAGATAACTTTACAGACTACATCAAATGAGCTGTAACATAAAATATTGTCTTTGATTTCGTTATTGCTATTTAATTGTTTCAGAATACATTTTTGTAATAAATAAAATAAGGACCTTGTGAATAGAGACATTATTCAATTAATTATTTTGATACTTTTTTTCTATTTAAATTATAGCACGTAATGTTTTTAAAAATGTATTAAAGGGTGGCCCAAACATAATGCACGATGTTATTTGTGAGTCACACCTTAACGTCAAATTTTTCCCTCAACTTAATTTGGCATTTTTTTTTGTTTCAGTGTTTGACAAATTCAACCATGGAGAGGTACACGATTGAGCAGTGCGTTAAAGTTGTTGAAGCCTTTTACAAAAATGGACGTTCGTATACTTCGTGATTTATTTGGCCAGCATAATCGACCAAATGTGTTCAAAATCGGGAAAATTGTGCGCAAATTTCAGCAAATCGGGTCTGTACAAAATATGAAATCACCGGTGCATACTCGCCTAGTTCATTCTGCAGAACACATTGCTGTTGTTTACGATAGTGTGGCGAAAGTGCCGTCAACCTCGACTCGTCATCGTGCCCAACAATTGAACGTCCCACGAACATCACTGAAGCGAATTTTGAATAAAGATTCCAATTTACATGCTTACAATTGGCTCAAGAGCTGAAGCATACTGACCATTTCAAGCGTCGAAAATACACCACTGAATGGTTTGTTGAACAGACAGAAGGGAATGATGACTTTACTAAGAAAATCACCTTCAGTGACGAGGTACACTTTCATCTTAGTGGATTCGTTAACAAGCAGAATTGCCACATTTGGGCAAATGGAAAGCCACAAGTGATAGTTTAAGGTCCGATGTGTCCGCAGAGAATGACTGTTTGGTGCGGTTTATGGGCTGGCGGCGTCATCGGGCCGTACTTCTTCGAAAATGAGGACGGACAAGCTTTTACCGTGAATGGTGTTCGCTATCGCAAGATGATAACGGACTTTTTGTGGCCAGAAATTAAGTTTATGGACCTGGACCGTATGTGGTTCCAACAGGATGGTGCCACTTGCCACACAGCCAACGAAACAATGGCTCTTTTGCGCGAGAAATTCAATGGCCGTGTTATCTTACGTTGTGGCGATGTTAATTTGCCGCCACGATTATCTGATTTGATACAGTTGGACCTTTTTCTCTAAAGTGTAAGTCATTGAACCTCAATTGTGTCTCAGAGTCATTGTAAGTATGGACCATCGGATAGAAGTATGCCACCATAGCCGTGGTGAGCATTTGGGTGATATTTTATTTTGCTCACAATTATCATAGACCCTTCTATTATAATATTAACATAATTCTCTGAAAGCTGTTTGTTTTATTTACAATTAACATCGTGCGTCTTGGTTGGGCTTTCCTCTTCATCAAATAAATTGAAAGTCACTGTCTTTTAAAAGCGTTCGATGTCATTTTGCTCGTGGGGATCCTTTGACTACTGCTAGCACATACCGGACAACTTTTGCATAAATATAAACAAATGGATGTTACGGTTACGTTTCTCAACCCAAAGCGTAACACTTGCACTCCTTCACTAGCTTGGTAAGGAAACGTTGCACGACTGTATCTTTGGACAAAAATACAACTAAGCAAAATGGATCCTGCCAATTGATGGTCAGTTAGTTTCAACAAATTTAATTGTATTGTAATCATTGTATTGTAACATATTTTGTTCGATTGAATTGAAATTGAATTAATTTGAAAAACTAAGGTCGCAAGAAAAGCAGATACAAGCTATAGGTAGGGAGTAGCATTTATCAGTACCATCAAAGTCTGTTGTCTCAGTCACACTAACAGTCGCCGTAGTGGTGGTATATCAAGATGGCGCTGGCAGTGTCATACCGCAGTGGCTGTGTCAAAAGTGACAAATCGATGGATATGCCTCAAAAGGCAAGCGACGATCGCTCCTTATTCAAAGATCAAAGCAGCAACATCAAAAGCAGTTCTTCTTTTTCTTCCTCGGATCACTGCAGCCCTTATTGGGCCTTCGCTTCCTGCAACAAGTGTCTTGATCCATTGATCGTGGTCTTCAGTTTTGAAATCTGAGCAGTGGTGAACTATATTCGTCGACCGAGTCAGACCAGCATTTCCACGGTTTCCCTATTGGTCTCCACCCTTCAGTTCTTCCAACGTATACCTTTTTGGATTCGCCATTGGTCCCCGTCTAAACTCGTTCCAATAATCCACCCCAGGACCCGTCTTTTGAAGGTGTTCAATATGTTTGCAGATGCTTGGGTTAGAATTCTATAATATAACACATGTTCTATGACAGGTTTGTATACTTAGAGCTTTGTTTTCTTGTGTATTCATCTGTCTTTAAGATTGTCAAAACTCAATAAAACATGTTATTCGCGTTCGATATTCTTCGGCATATTTCGTCTCTTTCATTACCTGTTCTCCTTGCTTTGGCAACTAAATACATAAATTTGCCAACATTTTTGATACTTTATTTGCCATGTGTAGTATTTTGGGTATTTGAGGTATTTTTTCTTAACTGCGTCATGAGCTTTGTTTTATTCTCCTTGATTTGTAGTCCTACTAGCATTGCTTCCTTTTCAAGTTTCAGAAAAAAATTTTTGGCAGTTGTTAATGACTTTGATAAAATTTTGATGTCATCTGCATCGGCTGCCACTTAATTAGACTTGTAGAGTAACATTCATCTTTTTTTGACAGGTAGTTTTGTTATTAAATGTTCTAGAGCCAAATTGAATAGCAAGGGGGCTAGCCCACCTTTCTGTTGTACATAGTCCGATATTTGTGTCAAAGGGGTCGGTGAATTGGTTATTGATGCGGACTTGGGAGATTGTCAACGTGATCGTTATTTAGTAAGACGGACTACTTTGGCTGCGATATTAAAGCAAAGTATTATTTGTTACAGTACGTAACGTTCAATACTGTCGTAGAGCATGCTCACTTTAGGTCAATAGAAATTTGGTGTTCATCTATCTTGAGCTCCCAGCATTTTTCAAGTAGCTGGTTGGTTGTGGATGGATGGTTTATCCTTAATCAACCTGCTCTACAGCCATCTCGATACTCCATAATAATTTTGTTGCCGTATAATCTGATTTTATTCTCTAAGATCTACAAAAATTGCTACGGCGTCCAACTCCGTGATGATAAGATTGGAAGTATTAAGAAAACAAAAGAAAAAAT